>OZ012543.1:58737532-59337532 GCA_963935595.1 Schoenobius gigantellus | reverse complement strand
TAGCTTACCGTGCCGAACGACATAAAGCAGTTTAGCTCACTATATACAAGATGTAACTGAACGCCGAAATAATATTTAAGGGGCCTATAGGTTAGATATTAGATGGACCCTAGGTGTTTGTATTTTTCAAATGATGACCATAGTCCAGCTATGGAATTAACACAAAATAAACACTGAATAAATAAACTAGGTACGCTGATGTAGGGCTGTCGACACTTAGTATAGTAAAATAATTTATTTAGTTTGTATAAAAAAGTAGGGTGATTAGCCTCAATATTTTTCATACAGAATCTCCACTTTTGATGGATACATACCCTTAAATATTATTTCAGTGTACATCCTGTATAATACGGCTTTAGGTACAGTCGCTTACTGACTTGACCGTACCTAGCTACACGAAGCACTGTCATTAGTCTACCGTACGATATATTTGAACTGTATTAGTTAGGCACTCTCGCTTACCGTACCCAGTCCTACAATGGCATGTAGTATGACATATTATGATATACGTACATACATATTTCTAAATGTATTGCACAATACTATACTATGTTACGACTGTTAATGACAAAGTGTATCATTATACTAATATGTAGTACTTATAAGACAAAACTTTATCATTGTAATTTAAAAATTCTTATCAATATAATTATGTATAGATTCTATGCGAAGAGAAAAACGTGGGGAGCTAAAAAAGGAAGTAAGATTTTTATTAAAAAAATACATTCACTCTTTGTCCTATATATAACAATTTAATTAATAAACCAGTACGTTTACACATTCACAATACTCGTCGATATAAAATAGTGATAAGCATATCATACCAAACTTAACAATATAGCTTTAGAGACGATTTTTGTAAATAAGTATGTAGATGTAAAGAATGACTAACTCACGTTCGATTACTTACTAACTCACTAACATTGCGGGGCATGATTTCGACTAAGTAACAATCACCATAAGACGAAGTTTGTATCATGACTTTTTACATTCTCTTTGGAATTGACAGCGATAAGTAGGTATTCTACTTGTAAAGAATGTTTACCAGGTATTCAGAGTGCTTAAAGATAGTTTCTTTGGATGCCATTTTTGATCGACCTGAGTCCGCCTCTGTCGCAACAATAATATAATAATAATATTATAAATATATATAAAGTGCGAATGATACGTGTATATGTGCAAAATCAATAACGTAATATCTGCATCATTAATTTTTTTAAGAATTAATTTTTTAAGAATAATTTTAGTCAGGACTCAGTAATGACTGACAAATGGTAGAGTTGTTGTATGGTGCACGTTGAAGCAGAAAGGAAACAGCTCCATATAAATACTATCGCATGAAAAGAAAGTGATAAGATTTAATTGCCTGTCAAGTACTTATTTATCATTATATAATTTCGGTAATATCTTACAGACACTTCTGGTTCTTTTATAACTATAAAGAAATAAAAATATATAGCGCGTAACGTTCTTTTATATTTATATTATTATTATACCTACATCTGCATTAAACTAGAAGAAAATCATGCAATATACATTTTTCCGTAATGTCTACTAACGGCAGTTGATAAAATAAAATTAACAAATATTTTTTTTAATAACGAGGAATATTTTCAAATAAAAATTAAGTATGTATATGATAGAAACTTTGTCTTAAATACATCGGCACTTTACTAACAATGTTGTACAAACTTGTTGCATCGTCAAACATCTGTGTTATACTTTATTTCTAAGTTTTATTTATGTTCTAGTTACTACGTTTTTAAATGTACACTTAGCACAGATGTAGGTATTGAATTCGCCCGTGGCTTATCACACGCAGTTTTGCAGTCAAAAGTATGCATATCTACATTTTTGGATATATCATCAATAATTAACCTGAACATTGCTTTTCGCAACTATACGATTGCGATACAGTTACGAAAGCTGCTGAAAGGGTTTCAGCATACACCCTTAGCAAACTCGGTTATTTCTAACTACATATTCGATATTTAAAATCTTGTTTACAAATAGATATAAGATATTCAAATAAGTTATTTGTATAGTTGTATGGTTCCAGTAGTCCATGTACCTAAGCGGTGCCAAATTGAACTGTAATTGGTGTACATAGTGCGTTCGATGGCGCGAAATTGCTCAATTCGTCGTGTTAGTTAAATAGTTACGATTGTAAGTGACTATTTTAGTTTAAATATAGTTATAGTTAATTTTAAGATAGGGCGGTTGTGCGCGATCAATGCCTCTGATAGGTACGGGAATTTTTTTATGATTATTGAATATTCTCATTGATGAGACAAAAGTTTAATTCCTATAATGGATCTACTTACGACTATTTAAAAGTTTGGACATATTTTTAGACAGTGTTAGCAACTCTGACGTTTAATTCAAAAGAGTCATTATTCAAACGTGATTATAGGTAAAGCTCTTTGGAATCATCCTATATTTTATATCACCTCAAAACCTTAGACACCCTAACCTTAATTTTTATTTAAAAAAATTGCTAGCTGCTGTCCGCGACTTCGTTTGCGTGTCTAGGGAACTCATTAAAATTCGGGATAAAAAGTAGCCAAGGGCTAAAGCTATTTCTATATCATTTTTTGTGTAACAAAGAATTATTATAATTAAAATTTGTTCAGTGGTTTAGGCGTGGAAGCGTAACAAACAAACAAACTCGCACTTTCGTATTTGTAATATTAGTACGACGATGAAAATAAATCTTCGCGGACTATTTACGAAGCTAGAGTTGAGTAAATTTAAAAAGCAGCGTGGTTAAAACTGTTTACATTTTACATATTCTTATTAGTGGAATCCATTCATCTCTCGATTCTGAAAGAACTTAATTTCAGTTTTGTGCTTATGCAATATTCATTAACACATTATATATATAGTATACTAACTGTGCCCGCGAACTACGTTTCGCCATATATTTTTTCCCGTTTTTGCAACATTTTTCGATGATGCTCAGCTCCTATTAGTCGTAGCGTGATGTTATATAGCCTAAAGCCTTCCTCGATAAATGGACTATCCAACACAAAAAGAATTTTTCAATTTGAATCAGTAGTTCCTGAGATTAGCGCGTTCAAGCAAACAAACAAACAAACAAACTCTTCAGCTTTATAATATTAGTATAGATTATCACGACAACATATGATACAATGATTCTTGAGCGATACCCACGAGTTATTGGACGTGGTTTTGTCCCAGGTCACTGTTGGTGTGGTCGCGCACGAGCCAAGCACCGTGGATGACCGTCTCAACATCCTTATATTTGTTACCGCATAAACTCTTATATCTTCTTGTTTGTTGCAATTAACAACATAGGTAACATTTTGTAAACAAACGTATGAAACAATGACATAAGGCTCAGCACGTATTTGTTCTTTTCCATAATTTTAATTCTAAAGTATTTTATGTTAAAATTTCAAACGTGCTCATTAATATTTTTGTAGGTAATAATGCATTTGAAAAAAATTAAAATGGATGGCAAAGATAATCAGTAGAAATCCTAGGTGCCCATTATTGGATTTTTTTAAATACCTCCCATTTTTTTGCGAATCAAAAATTCCGTATATATATACTTACTCAAAACGACCAAACCACCAAACGTTTGATAACGTATTTTCCTTCAAATGTTATCAACTTTATCTAGGATCATTACTATAGGCACGAAACAAAATATCTATTTATGACATGTTTTCATAAATGTCTCATGTTAAAAATTGTATTAATAAGTTTATAAATTTCATGATCTTTTTGTATTAAATAGCAACTATACAATAAATGTTATTTGTAAGGATTTGTTCAATATATTTTGTACATAAAATTATTTAAATAGTTAGTAAATAGACGTGGTGGATGCACTGTTTCAGTGTTCACTATTTATTATAAAAAAGGTACTATTTAATTTATATACTTAGAACGATGTGTTATTTGTAAATCCATCAAATTATCTATCTGATTTGATTCTAATTATAATCTTCGTAGGTCAGTATAGAGTCGAAGTGTTAAATGTATATCTTATCTATAGAAAAAATAAAGAAATATATTTATTTAAGATATTGTCTAAAGTTAATAAATTTAATACAACATATAAATGTCGTTTTGATCGAAATATCAGAATGATACGCCTGCCTCTTTGAAATATCTCTCTGAAAAGTTGCCCTTATTATAAAGAGAATAAAGGCACATATGGTTTTCTTGAATTTAAGAACTCTTCCGATCTTCAAAATTCAAACAAAAATACGAATAAAACTGGGATCAGCAGGCCTATTATGGATCTTTCATGGTATGACATGATATAAACTTTGAGAGAGGAAATCATGAAATGCTTCATTTGGTATTATCAATCTCCAATGATATCATCAATATGGAATAATTTCCAATGGTGCCATCATGATATAATAAGCGAATAATCAAAAATCAAAATCTTATGACATGTTTTGCACTATGATTTCATCGTGATATCATTTAAAAAACCATTGAGATCGGTAATAGGCCTGCAAATCAGTCTCACAAGTTAGTTTGTCGCTCCAACTCGATTGACACTGACTTAAGTACGAGTATTATAAGTGCAAGTCAGTTTTCGTCCCTGATGTCAAACTGCATTTACATTTACTGTGAAATAATCTAACACTGAATTTGATTTTAACCGCCTCCGTGGTTTAATGGCAGACCATTACAAGGTTCGAATCCCCATGAGGCAGTTTTTATGCTCGGTTTGGTTGGTGGTAGGGCACTGAGCTCGCCTGGTTAGCTACTACCGTCATACCTAAGTTTGTCGCCATAATAACTATATTAACAACACTGGTTGTATTCCGATTATTAGAGGTAAGATAGCCAGTCCTTCAGTCGTTGAGGAGTCCAGGTGAAGCTCGCTTCCACCTTCGGCCTTATCGTCACTTACCATCAGGTGAGGTTACGACCAAGAGCTTCCCATTGATGTAAAAAAACATACCTTTAATTGCATATTGTTCGAGTTCCCTAATGTGTCGATCAAATGGAGTTCTGGACAAAGGGACAAGATGAAGAAAGAAATAGTAAAACACGCGAGTTTTAGGTCACTCATTTATTTTCATACCTAAATACTAAAGCAATGTTCACCACTAAAAAACTAAAGTCGTAAAATTTGTTCGTATTATAAAGCTTATTTTCTATTTGTGAAACCAAACATGATTCGAAATCGGAAGGTATTTTTTTTTACCGTCACGAAAGATCGCAACACAGTTTAGTTTCGTCGCCTTCCGCTCCGCCACGCGCACGCGACGTTTTCGCTGCGCATTCGCACAGCGAGTTCGCGGCTACAGGCAGTGCAACCAAGATCTTGTGGCGCGTGCGGCCGAAATCGGAACTAATGCTATCATCTTGTACAATCACTTTGTGAGGTTTTGCAGTTTGCTGTGATTTTCGTAATCTAAATTAAAAACATGCCTAAAGTGCTACGTAGTAGTGCTAGAAAGATTGTGCTTAGAGTAAAAGAGTTTTTTTGAAGGAAAAACATTCAGCGCCCCCCTGTCAATGTGAAATCTAAGTGCCATAAGATCTTGGCCAGACTGACGACTCTACTTCACTGTGCCGCCACTAAGTGTGCCGCGTTCCGCTTTGCAAACGCTCGCAGGAGGCAAATCGTAAAGGACCGCCACACGGATCGGAGTGATGTCACAGTTCCGGCACGGTACCGCCACCGTGTCACCGTGTCACTTTCACACTTGTCTGTGAATGTCACTCAGAGCCCTGGGGCCCTATTTTTGCATCATTTGTCTGGCGTCGAGAGTTGGATTTCTATTGATTTTCACGCGACACCCGAATTTCTCTATTGTTCAATGGATCGATGGCAAAGAGCGCTGACAGCCACTCGTTGCTGGGCCAGTGATAGTGACGATCGATGGTGGGACTAAAACTACCGCCTCGCTCATTTGTAAAAATCTTGATTACCTATATCTTGTTTTGTTTGTTTAATATGTTATTCTGTTAAGGAACGGAATATTTATGTTATTGTTGTATAAGTCGAAAAATTTTAATCATTAAACAAAGAAGTATTTTGAAGTAAGATTTATTGCACTAATAAGCCTAGGTATTATTGACAATACCGATATACAATTTATGAATATTTATTCAAAAAGTGTTTACTGTTTACAGAGTATAAAAATTGCTGTTAATACACATTAAGCAATCCATAATCTTGTCGCGCGCAAGAACAGTATCTAAAGAAGCGAACGATCTGCCTTCGTCTGTTTCGAGCTGGGAGCTGACGAGCTTGAAGAGCGAGCTAGTTCGTTGAAGGGCGGCGATCTCAGTCGCGAACTACAACGCGCAAGACTTGCCGGAGCTGTGACTTCACTGATCTGTGTGAACCGGCCTCTAGTGTGATGAGACTAGCAAGGTTCGCATAAATAAACAGTCTTATCTCAAGTACGATGTCGACCTTGAGCTGTTGTTTTCGACATATGTGCCATACATTAAACGCCAAAACTGTTACAGACTCAAGATTGAGCTCTGACTATTATTACGAGCCTAAAACTCGTTGTCGCTGAGCGCGGCGCTCGCAGGCGCGGCCCGCAGCTCCGGCTCGGAGCCCGACGAGGACCCCGACACCGACTGCACACCCACGCCATCTGACCACACCAGGGTGCCTTAGCATTTGTTTTGTACAACTTAGTTGGCGTATAGTACATGTGGCTCTTGTGAGATTTGCAGCCAATCCGTAACCCCAACAAGAACCACAGTGTACGTTGCCAACTTGTGACGTAAGATGTAAAAATGTAAAATCAAGGTACCCAGTAATTTCACTGCCATATGTCAAGGTCTATCCACACACAGCAGGTCCGTGCCCGGGACGTGACCGGGCCGTGTGACGTGTCCGTGGCACGACCGGTAATCCGTGCCACGTCAGGGCCACCGACTTCAATCTTTACCCCTTAAGCACCATTTACGGAAAACAAAATGCATTTACGGCGGAGATGCATATCGCTTCTATTCATATCTCGTCATTTATTTTTTTAATAAAACTCGGACGTGCACTGATAATATCTGTGGACGAGCGTATGTCTCCGTCGCCGGCCCGGACACGGGCGTGTGTGAACGAGCTCATATAAAAAGTACGCAACTATATTTTTTCAAGAGCCACTGACGGAACACGTCCCGCCCACGTCACGGGCACGCCACGGAAATGTGTGGATCGAGCATGACCCTTCCAACCGGAGCACTAGCAGCAGAAATAGGTAAGACGGAGGTCCCCAAGCAGACGACTCTGGTACAGTCTTCCTCCGGTAAAAAGTGACGCGTGGTGTGAATATGTGCTCTGTGTGCAGTGTTCTTCTCCTTATTATTTAATTAGTGACAATTGGTCATAGAGGATAACAACCATTCCTGCCAGTGTCAAGTCGACTGTATTAATATGATAAGTGTTTTGAATATTATAAGATAACATTATTTTATTGTCGTCAAGTCAGTCGGTCACATGTCCGTGAAGTCCATGCGTGCAGTGCTATCGTATACCCACCATCCCCATCGGCGGCGTCGAGGTCGTCGTAGTGGTCGCGCGCGGGCAGCGTGCGAGTGGCGGGCCGCGGCCGCCGCGACCAGCGCGACGGGACATCGCCGCCTAACGCAAACGCACCACTATGAGATTACACTTTAAAAATGTTTAATTTCTCATATTGTGAAATTAGGTCAGTGTAAACCTAAATATAGGGCTGAAAATAATACGTCGGGACAATAGGGCGGACAAGTAATTCACAAAAAAAATATTATTTTATTAATAAGGCCGCTAGTGTATGAAAAGAAAACTTAAATTACATTTAAGTTTAAATTTTGGGCAATGAAAATAAACCTATACAGCCACACATCGATACTACTAAAAAAACTTTATGAACAAATCAAATATGCTTCCTATATCTAATTTCTTTTTTCCAAATTTATGAAGTATTTTATTAGAAACTAATTTAACAGTCACAAATATAAAAAATGTATAAAAATTGCCTTGTTATTATAGCGCTTCAATATTGTGCGTTAAAAGAAAAAGGCGGGAAAGTCAATTGATATCGAACACAAATACATATTTTTCGAAAGTATTATCCTCGTTTTACTTTCCTCGTACGAGTATTTAAAAAGTAGAGCGTTTAATTCGGACGAACACACTAGAAATATTTCGACTGTAATGGGCACCTACTGTTTAGCCCTTATAAAACAATCTACTATTCAAAACCCGCAACATGGGTGAGTTACATTTGAGAAAAACAATTCTGGGAAGTTGGATAAGTGTGTCAGAATAAGAAAACCTAGTAAAAACAAGCCATCCTACACCAAATTAAGAGGACATCATTACGGGCCGTTTTCCATACAAACGCAGTCCCCTGTTCCCTTCCTCGATAATGACAATACCTGCTCCATTATCATTATCCAGGAAGGAAACTTCTTCAAAAAAAAGTCACTATTAGCATTTTCATTCTTATTAAGTTTATTATTAAGGCCTTAAAAAATTTACGAGGTTCACCGCTGTATTCAATCATCCAGCAAACAAAGAAAGATTATACGAAAAAATAAATTGGTCTAGTTTAAGAGGGGGAAACAGGTCACTAAAGCTGTGTTCCATTTAACCATCACCACTTTGTTGGTGCTGACATCTGCTGTTAGCCTCGTTATGCGCTTCTTTTATGAAATGTTAACATTTTTAGCCGCGCTAATTGTTACAAATGACGGTATTAACTGATTTTTCGTGCTGAATTTTGACGTCTCACCTACTTAGTCCAGTAACTTAATATTTCAAATAAAATAAATCAAAATCGACCAAAACTATAAATATCTTTCAATTTAATAATGAAATCCACTGAAAAATCTTTTTGATTCATGAAAAAAAAGTGTCCAAATGTCAAATTTGAAAGCTGTCAAAAAATGGTATCGGAGGACCCATCTATTAGCATGGTTATTTGATGTTAACTTTTCGTGGCAAATATGTTTATTTGTATTGGAACATACGAAACCAGCACAAAATGTTAACACCAAAGGCAAATGAAACGCGTTGATGCTAAAAATGTTAAACATTTTGCAAATCCGTGCTTAACTGGAACGGGCTTTAAGAAACCTCTTTTCTGTTCACTTTTCATTGGTATCTCCGGTCCGAGCTGCAGCTGTTTCTATATACTCTAAATTCATTTTACAAATACCATTATTGAATACTCTCGCCCTTATGTCTTCTTAATGGCAACACTAGAAATATTCTCACCGTACAGCTGTGCATCGGAGAAATCGTCGTCTGTCTGGGAGTCATCTTCGTCTCTGATCTCATCCAGAGAGTCCCGAGTGGCCATGCTGCCGAACGCCTTTCTGGCCTCAGCGGCGGCGACACCTGGTTCACATCTCAATGAGGCCTTTTCTTCGACCCAGTTAAAAAGATTTTAAATCTATACCAGTGGAAGTCGGACCAGCCCGGGTTATGTGGGATTCACCTTACGGATTGAGGTATACCCAGTAAAAATACTAGGGGGTTCCATCACCACGCAGAGGGAGGCTCTGCGCCGGTGGGGTGAGGCACTCGTCTTCCCAGCTGCCGGCCACCGGACGATCGAAGCGATCCGTCCGATGTTGCAGGAGTGGGTTGGGCGCCGGCAAGGCAGCCTCTCATTCCGCATGGTGCAGGTACTGACCGGACATGGTTGTTTCGGTCACTACCTGCACCGAGTTGCACGTCGGGAGGAAACGCCGCAGTGTCATCACTGCGACGCTCCCGACGACACGGCCGAGCACACCCTGTTGGTGTGCCCGGCCTGGCGACGCCAGCGCAGCGAATTAAACGTTGCGCTGGGAGGCGGCGACCTTTCGCTGCCGAGCATGGTCGTGGCCATGCTCCGCGGCGAAGCGGAATGGGGGGCTGTCGCCTCCTTCTGCGAAAATGTCATCTCGCAGAAGGAGGCTGCGGAGAGGCAGCGGGAGGTAGATCCTCAGGCCGCTCCCATCCGCCGCAGACGGATAGGCAGGAGAAGGCGGGCATTCGCTCAAGCAATGCCTGTCCGATGACCCTGCCGTGTGGCCTGCGTGCACGGTTGGCTCCGTGCACGCCGCCGTAAGGTCATCCGTCTGGGGATTGCCCTGGTGTTCTCGGGCAATCCCCCCTTGGCGAGAGCCCGACCGGGTGGTCGGGCTTGCCCGGGCGCGTAGGTAGTGGAGTCGCAGTGTGGACCTTACCTAGCGCGCCCATAAGGGCAGGAAGAACACCGAGGGGTTTTAGTGGGTAGGCCTGGCACTCTGCCGGGTGAGCCCCACACACGCTCACCGTCTAGCCAACGGTGGGTACGGTGCGGTTGCGCATTTCCCCGCGATAAAAAAAAAAAAAAAAAGGGGGGGGTTCCATCACATCGCATCCTCGACACACAAAGGGAACTTTTCGCAATCAGTCTGTGTCGAGAAATGTCAATGAGGCCTAAGAGCCGCTAATGTGCACAAGTTCATCTTAAACGCCTCCGTGGTCTAGTGGTTGCGACTACCGTGTTTCGATCAGGAGGTCCGGGGTTCCATTCCCAGTGGAGGCAGAAAATTTTCTGTCTGGTTTGGTTGGTGGTAGAGCTTTTTAGCCCGCCTGGCTAGCTACCATCGTGTTACTTAAGTTTGTCGACATAATAATAATGTAAATAGCAGTGTTGTGTTCCGGCAATAAGAGGTAAGATAGCCAGTTCCTCAGTTGCTGAGGAGTCCAGGTGAAGCTCGCTTCCACCTTCGGCCATATCGTCACCTACCATCAGGTGAGATGAAGGTCAAGAGCTTCCCTATGTCAACATTAAAAAAACACAATATAACATTGGGAGGAGGGTTTGAGACTTTGAGCCGTCCGTCTGCCATTACGCGGACCTTTTATGGGTTTAATGTGTAATTTTAAACGGCTACATGATTCAGTTGTTGAGATCACCCGGTATTGCCCTGGAGATCCGGGATTCGTTTCCCCATGAGGGCCGAAGTTCTTTTCTCCTTGCTTTGGTCCGTGCCAGGGCTTCTGAATCCGCCTGGCTAGCTACTAGCGTCTTACCTATGTTTGTCGCCATAATAATAATGTTAAAAAAAATTGTGTTCCGACAATTAAAGGTGTGATAGCCAGTTTCTCAGTTGTTGAGGAGTCCAGGTAAAGCTGACTTTCATTATCGGATTTATTGCTGTTGTGTGCAAGAAAAGACCGCCACCTTCTCTTTTAATCGGAATCCATTGGTCAAAAGCGTGTACCTCCTTTTGAACAAGGGCAAGCTTTTATAACTGTCCCGATGCTGATGACTAGTCAGTATGTGAGGAATGTGGTACGGTGGTCGGTGGCTAGTCCTCTGGGAGTATGCTTATTTCCAATCTTAAATAGAATGGAACTGGAAGGCATGAGTCAGGTGAGCAATTCAGTACATCATGAATCCTGTTGCAGCAAAAATATCAAATAAAACCTGATTCGTTTCTTGAACCCTTCTTAACAGGCAATGGACTTCCTCAATCTCGGCGGTAGGTAATAAAATTTGGACGATAAGAAAGAGCTTTTTATCGACAATTATCTTGTTTTAAATGTTTACGCACCTGCAGTTTTGATCCTGAGCCGTGTTTTCGGCCTGGTGGCTGGCCTCGGTTGCCTCGCCTCGCTCATATCTTTTGCATCGTCGCTGGAGTCCATGTCCTCTGAACACACAAACAGTAGAAGTACTGAACAAACGTTGCTAGATGCTAGACAATGAATAAGTCACGAGTGCTTTTGACCAGACAACTGACCTGAGTCGCTGAGTTTCCCCAGTACATCCTCAGCCTCGTATTTGTGTATTAGCTGCATAATAGCCGCCTGCTGCTCCTCAGCTGCCTTCGAATCAATTATAAATAGAAAATTAGCGTCACATAACTGTTCCTAACGTAACTGTTTACTGTACTAAGCAAGTCGAATTCACAAGAATAAAAACGGAAACTGTGCTATTAAACATCTGTCATGATCGCTATTACTTGGAGTAATTGCGGCGTCAATACAAGACTGTGTAGTGTCTGTGTAGTATGTCGCGCCTCTAGTATAGCTCCGCCAAGTACTTTCTCGGTGCTTTGGATAGGTTGCAGCGGCGTGCAACACGCATCATTGTCGATGTGGAGGTGACTAAAACCTGGAACCTCTGCGTCGTAATATTGCGTCACTAAGCGCATATATATCGTCTTTACCACGGCCAGTGTTCTGAAGAGCTTTTTCCCTAATCCCACCCTTTCCTTTCCTTTAAAGGACTACACGTGCTAGCCTGCGCTGTTGCCATCTTACTGTTACTCCCATTACAACACGAACTAAGAAATTTGAAAACTCGTTTCTTTGTCGCACAATCAAAAAATGGAACTTGCAGCCAGCACACGGTCGTATTCCCCGGGTCCTTTACAACAGGCGTGGGAAGAAACACCGTGCAGGTCGGCAAATTTCGCGTGTATTCTCCCTCCTGCACTAACCATCTTCGCATTTGGATTCCATTTCCACTTACCTACCATCAGGTGGAATGGAATCATTTGCTAGACCCACAATAAAAAAATCAAGATACGACAAACAACCTAAGTTTTACGCCAAGAACCCAAGACATTACAGCAGAGGCCCTAGACAAATGCCACACGCTAACTTTTCTGCAGTCGTTCCGCAGTAATAAAAGTATGGAAATGACATTAGCTTAAGACAACCTCACGCAATTATTTTAGCAGCTAATGTCATCTCCATACATTTTTTCTGAGGAACGACTGCGGAAAACTTAGAGTGTGGCATTTGTCTAGGGAGGCAGTACCTCCGCCTGAGCCGTGTCCAGCACGCTGAGCTGGTGCTTGAGCGCCTCCACGCAGCGGTACCGCAGCACGTACTGGTCCCACAGCGCCTCGATTTCGCTCTCCAGTGCCGTCAGCTCGCCTTGGTATGCCGGCCTGCAAAGGTGGCACCTAATAATTGTATTTTAGCGCGACCCAAACTGTTTGGTAGTTCTTATATTCTCATGCTTACGTCCGTTTGTCTGTCTGTCAGTTCCGTCGAGGTCTCGGGGTTTTCACCAGATGATAGGGTATGAACTCTAGTTTCGCCCGTCCACTTCGGTCATTTTTGGACTTATCTATTACTGTTAATCCAGAACAGTGTCACAAGTGTCTGGCCAGTCAGGTGATTGTATATGGGACAAAGTGTCTTAAGAACTTTACAGTCGACTACTTGGGTACCTCCGTCTTACCTTTTCTGCCGCAAAGCAGCAGTGCTTGCGTTGCTGTGTTCCGGTTTGAAGGGCAAGATTTGGCAGTGAAACTACTGGGTACCGTGACTTTACATCTTACGTCACAAGTTGGCAACGTCGTCTCTTCTCTGTCGTTCTTGAGGGGGTTGCAGATTTCCAGCAAATCTCACAAAAACCACAGGTGTATTATAGGTGACTGTAACCACTCACCATCAGGTGGACAGTTTGTTTGCCAACGTAGTTGTATAAAAAATATTAATGAGCGTCGGTGGCGCTGTGGACTCGGCACTTGCCTTCCAATCGGGAGGTCCAGGGTTCGAGATCGGCATGTACCAATGTGTTTATCGTTTTTCGAATTTCATATGTACAATTTTGTCTGACGCTCCTACGATGGAAACATCGTGAGGCAACACGCCTCAAAGGTGTATGTGATGTCGACCAATCCGCACGGGGCCAGCGTGGTTGACTAAGGCCTAAACACCCTAACTTATCAGGGTAGACTTGAGCCCTTCGGTGTGGATGTATATGAGCTGTTATGATGAAATAAATAAGGCGGCAATCGTTAGATAGTGACTTGATCTTCTGCACGGTGTGCAGCCGCTTCTCGGCGCGCAGCAGGTCGGCGCGGCGCCGCTCCAGCTTGGCGTCGAGCGCGGCCTCGGCGGCGGCCACGCCGGCGGTCTGGTCGCGCGCCGCCGCCGAGCGCGCGCCCGCCGCCGCCAGCGCGCGCCGCAGCCCCGCCTCCATCGCCGCCATGTCCAGCGGCCGCGAGAGCGCCTGCTCGCGCAGCTCCTGGCGGCCAACGTTCATCATTTCAGCCAAGAGACGCCCACATGGGCCCCCCAGGGGTCTCCAAACTAATCGGTCCTGCGCCTCCAAGTACCCACTCCTGTAAAGCCAGCCGCGACCTTCACCAGATCGTCGGTCCACCGTGTGGGCGCCTGCCAACGCTGCGTCTCCCGGCCGCCACTCGAGGACCTTTCCGTCCCAACGGCCGTCAGTCCTACGAGCTATGTGGCCTGCCCGCTGCGACTTAAGGTTTGCAATTCTTTGGGCTATGTCGGTGACTCTAGTTCTTCTACGGATCTCATCATTTCTGATGCGATCGCGAAGAGAAATGGACCGTGCCCACCCCAGTATAGTCTGATGCCCATCCCAGGATGTAAGGCGACCGTTTCAAAATTTTATGATGGGCGCCAAATAGCCAAATAGTGATAACTTCAAACAAAAATCATGACCCCAGCCCTGAAAAAAACTCTAGATACGCCAATGGTTTTGAGTTTTGGTCCTGAAGGCGGACTGACATGGTGGCATTTTAGTACAATGCCTACAACACTTGAATGTACCGGTAGTCTATTTGGCACCTCTGGAGTGACCTTAGCACAGTTCAGGTCTAGACAGAATCAAAGGCATATCATAGTCCATAAGAGCCAAGCATAGTGGCAGATTATATACTCCTCGGTCTTCTGTATAACCTGCCGCAGCGTATAAAAATGGCCTATGGCATTATAGCCTTCACGGCATCGGGCTTGTTCGGGAGATTGGCTGGAATCGCGAGACGATTCGTGATGACTCTCGAGAACAGCTTGTATACATAACTCAGGAGCGTGGTTATGGGTCTTTAGTCCTTCAGCTGGGCCCTGTCGCCCTTTTTGAGGAAAAGTGCCACCAAGCCCCTGTGCCATGCTTTAGGCGTTTTGCCCTCGAGTATGACGGAGTTGAATATCCTCTTCAGCGCTTTCCGGACAAGTAATCCACCCGCTTTCAAGAGCTCAGCTGAAACTCCATCATCACCCGGCGCCTTGTTGTTCTTGAGCTGTTTGAAAGCTACACTAATCTCGTACAGGCTGACCACTGGGGTGTCTTCGGTGTAATGCCGGCTCAATTTGGCTCTAAGATCTGTGGCCAGAATGAAAGGTGATGTTGCGTAAAGTTACAGCCGAACCTACGACAGCGAAACATTTTGTACGGTAAGCGATTTTGTGGGATGCGCATTCGCTTAATAAGTTAATACACAGAAGCATCAGAAAATCCACAACGTTGTATGACACGTAGAGCGCATAGTCTGCGCACGAGCAAGGATTTTCTGACCTGTCTTCTATGTTACAAAATAATGTAAAATCTACCTTATGCTCTGGCTCCTTGCCCAGCAGTTCGTACAGGTACGCGCCTTGCGCCGTGATCTCCATCGCGAGGGCGCGGGCTTGCTTTATTTCCCCCAACTGGCAAAGGGCACATTTATTGACTATTGATTATGTAATCCAAGTATTTCTCACTTTTCCAGCACGAAAAGGGCCCTTTTGTTTTTTAAAAACTCATTGCAAAATCGTAACATACTGCGATTTTGCAGTAAGTCAAAGTAGATTCGAATTTCTTACTTCACCGAAACAGTAATCTACGAGTAGGCATCGCAAAAGAGTTTCAACTATTTTCTTAATTGTTATCTTCTTAGGTATACCTAAACTTCATTTTTTCACTAGTCGGAGAAATGTTGTATATTTCACACAAGAGTATTTTTTTTACTTTTTGCCATTACTAACTATGTATATAGCAAAGTATTTTAGAATGTTTATCGGAATTTAAAAAAATGTCATTGGGGGTAGATGACTGAAGACACCAAACACATGAAAGAATTCATGTCTTCTGAGTTAAATGTCGATAGTTTTACGCAATGGTTGACTGGCAGAAAATGCCATATGGCATTAAGTCTGCCATTTGTGCATTTTTTAATTGTGTAAAAAAGTTTAAATGAATAAATAGTTCTGATAAAGTTTCTTCTTCTTTCTTCTTCATCCTCATCACCTAAAAGAAATGCTGAAATAAAAGAGTTCATCAAATCATATTTGAAAAACTTATTGTTCTATGTACATATTTACGGTTTTCAGATTTTTTCCTTGACGTGAGAGTTTGAGAGCGAGCAAGCGCCATATTCTCTCTAATCTGTGCTGTGAGCAATCGAGAGCATGCGACCATGACGTAACCGGTCATATTTTTGATCGCGTTAACTTACAGATTTCATCACAGTTGAAACAGACCGTAGTACGCGTTCCTGGGAAAAAGGGTCTTTCTTGACAGATATGACGGACAGACGTAGTGGCCGAGAGTATTACACTCGAAGTTGGCAATAAGGCTTTGGCTACCTATGTCCCTAATATCGGTAAAGTCCACGTGCGGCGGTTACCACTTGCCATCAGGTGGGTGGACGGACGGACAACGAAGTGATACTAAAAGGGTTCCCTTTTCTATTGACGCCAATAAGTGCCTATTTTGACGTCAATAAGTGCCTGTAATTTGATGTCAATAAGTGCCTGTAAAGGCCTACGTTGAATTGAATATTTTTGAGATACGGAACCCTATAAAGATTGTTTTTGATATAGCGTCACCGACCCTGGCGCCGACGTCGTAGGAGAGCGGCGCGGCGTCGCCGGCTGCGGCGGCGGGCGGCGCCAGCGCGGCGCGGAGGAATGTCGCCGCCTTCAGCAGCTCGCGCGCCGCCAGCCCGTCCGCGCCGTACACCCGCTTGCCGTTCAGCTTCAGGCTCGCGCGCGAGTGCTGCGGCGTCACGAGACGCGTCACTCACCTATCCTAAGCGCTCCACGCTCAGCCCCCGTAGCACGTCCACCAAAACACGGTATGATAAAGCGATTTATCGCGGTGAACTGTCAAAATACGACGAATCCCTATTGTATTTTGACAGTTCACCGCGATAAATCGCTTTATCATATCGTGTTTTGGTGGACGTGCTAGGGGGGCTAAGACGGCAAGCGAGACGGTAGCCAAGCGGATTTTTTTGTAATGTTCCTGTTGCGATGGACGATGCCACACAAAAACCGCTCGCGGAAGCTGCGCGGCGCAAGTAAATCGCTTACCTCAGTTAAGCTACCGCCTCTGTGTGTGAAGCGCTCTATGGTGATTAGGAAGATAGTCGATGACGAAAACGAATTTTTTTACATAGCTACGACAGGGAAGCTATTGGCCTTCATGTCCCCTGATGGTATGTGACAGTAAGGCCGAAGCGAGCTTCAATTTGGACTCCGCAATAACTGAGGTACTAGTTATATGTAGGTGGGTATTAATTGTCGAAACACAACAATGTCACAATGCATTATGGCGACAAATTAGCGAGGTAAGACCGCGGTAGCTAGAGGCGGGCTCAGAAGCACTACCACCAACCAAATCAAGCAGTAAAACTATTCTGTTCTCATGAGGAATCGAACCCCGGACCTCCCGATCAAAACTTTATTCGGTACTTATTCCTGTGCCAGTAAGTGAAGATGTCAGTCAGTGCACATCTGCACATGATACTGGAAGCGTGATGTTTGGATGGGCAACGGTCAAATGACTTCATAGTTGTAAGCGTACAGCCATAAAATAAATAATAGTACTAAAGTACAGAAGGATCACTCTCGAAGAAAAGCCAATTTTAGGTATGAAAATTTACCTACTCTTACGACCTTCATCTGACTGCACGGAAAATTTAAATTTATTGCATGACACGAGTGTTCCTATTCCGTTACGCGTCGCTGACCCTATACCGATTTGGCGATAAGAGCGCAGGGTTCCCACTCACCGAAATGCAAAAAATGACCTCAATTATTACGTGCGACGACGCGGCCAGCGTGCGAGCCGAGCGGCAAGCTTTTACCACATACCGACCGGTCGGTCCGCCGGTCAAACGTACCTAAACTGCGGAATGAAACCCCCCTGGTACAGACAACAGAGGTAGTATCCTTGTGTGTCATCCCAGCGGTATGAATAAATGCGGGTAGTTACAAATAGTGCGACGGCGGCGGTGACGAAGTCCACGCGCTGGGCCTGCGAGCCGCCGCCGCCGGGCAGCGCGCCGCCGTCGGGCTCCACGCGCGCCGCCAGCCAGCGCACGCACTCCTCCACCAGCGGCCAGTTGGGGCTGCGGAAGCTCTCCAGCGAGAGCTGCCGAGGAAAGCCCAGGGCGCACATCGCCTCGCTGAAATCTGCACAAAGTGCGTTGCTTGAGTTACGCGGATTTGTTTTTTTTTAAGGTTTCCGTACCTCAAAAGGAAATAAATTAATAGGTAAACTGAAAATATCCCATGCTGTTTTTTGTACGGAAATGTACTTACAAATAAAAGAAACGATTACAGTCAGCTCAAACCTTCTACATTATGGATTCGAAGAGTTTGTTTGCTTTTGCAGATTTATAATGGAGCATTATACATGAAAAAATCGATAATATTATTTTAGCGAAATATTTTTGTTAACCAAGCAAGACATCTGCAGTTATTCTTGTAAAGAACAGCTGTTACTTCAATAATAAATAAGAATAATAAATACCTAATAATAATACTTCATAAGACATTCAAATCTTATGAATTAAGGCATAAATATGATACACCTACACAATCTCATGTAATAAACGTTGGAATAAAAACTGCTCAGCGCGACGAGTAAAGTTTACCTTCGGTCTCAACTCAATTTGTTTGCAGTAAAAAAAAGCGAAAATTCTTCGAGAAATGCACTGAAAGAATGGAATTTTATATTTTACGTTAGTGCTCCTTCAGCATCACTCTATAATTTCAGCATTAAGTACTAGATACTTTTATATCAAACTAATTAACCTATTAAATGCTCGTGGCACTGACAACCGTTGAGACAGAAAGTCCTCGAGTGACGGCTTTATACCGATATGCGGCGTTGGTAGGCCCCCCAAGCAGGCTCCTCTTACCCATTGGGCACAATGGGCACGTGCCCAGGGCCCCCGATGGACTGGGGCCCCCTAGTCCCTACTCGATTACCAAGCGATAACCGATAGCTACTCTACTTTCTCATTATACATACTATATTATAAACTACTCAAAACAAAATTACAGCCACCTGTAAAATTGTATGATAAACAAACTAACATTAGGTACTCATTTCTTTGCTCATTTCTTCTCTGTGTTTGTTTATTGGTTTTAAGGTCCCGAACGTTTTTGACGACAAATAAATTAAGTGCGTACCTAATATAAATAAGCAATAAGATTCTATTGAAAATCAATAAAAGTAATAAGTGGCTCTTATTTTCTTTTGAATAGATATATGTTACTGTAAAAGTCCTTATATTGGTAAATCTTAGGTTTTGTCAGTAAAGAACATTATTATCCACTTTGGACCTGATGATGTCTAGAAATGAAATATATATTTTAATATAAAGGTGATTTTATAGTGTATTTGTTACTGTAAAAGCCCGTATGTCAGTAAATCTTAGGTTTTGCCGGTAAATCCTACATGAGCTGGTAACTGTTAGGATTTTAAAAAGAATAGATGATTTTTCGGGCTTTTAGACTTTGGGGTATGCTAGGTTTTACTTATGACGGTTAGTAAATTTTGGTTTTCGGAATAAAACAATGTGTATTTCTGTCGTTTTTCTTTTCAATTTAACTAGTTACGAATCCACCTAGACTGTACAAAACGACATAGTTACATGCTACCTGTAATTGTACACATTAAAACTAAACAAAGTCTAAATTAAATACTAAATAAAAATTTTATAATTATCGTTATGATAAAACATTTGTTATTGTAATTATTTTTATTTATTTTTTAATCTCTACTAATATTATAAAGAGGAAAGGTTTGATTGTTTGTGTGTTTGAATAGGTTTCGAAACTACTGAACCGATTTTGTTGAAAGTTGGTATAGGGATATATTGAGAGACCAGGGGAAGGACATAGGGTAATTTTCCTACGGGAAAAAAATTCCCACGAGAAACAAAAATAACGCGGGCGAAGTCGCGAGCGGAATGCTATAGTAACTTATAAAAAATAAATTTAAAACACCTTTAAAAAAACAAAACAATTCAAAAACGAAAATAATTTTCTTACAAATGGCACCTTCTTACATTATTTATCTTATTATTATTGGTATTTTATAACTTACTTAATTAAAATATTTGACCAATCTAAAAAGTCCCACGTTTTAATGCAAGTATATGCAAAATAAATAAAAAAAAATAAAAAAAAATGCGTCTCAAGAGAAAACACTAAGGTCAGGAGAATTCAAAAATAGGATTTTTTAAAATGCAAGTATTGCTGTCGCGTTGTGCCCCCAAACAAACGAGTGCGATAGAGACAACTGAAAAATACACAAAATAGACGTTTCGTAGTCCTCTATTTTCTCCTCTAAAACTTGAACGATTTGATTACTTTTTTTTAAATTTAAGGAAAGGTTTTGGTTATGTTTCTGTGTTTCATATTTTTTCATATAATCGCGTCAAATGTGTTTGCTGGATGTTTGAAACAGCAGAAAATTTTTGAAGGATTAAATCGCCTGTAATAATTAATGTAATAAAAAAAGGAGATCGTAGGACCATGTGCATAGCTTTTTTTTTGTAAAAATAGGGCAACTATTGCCACTATCGAGGAAGGAAACCCGTATGATTTCCTCTTAAGAATATTTTCAGCATTGACCGCGTCTTGGTGTTGGTGGTAAGTTCTAGGATTTACCGGGTGTATAATGGTAAACATTATACACCCGGTATAATGGTAAAGAGAGCGTCGGTGGCGCTGTGGACTCGGCACTTGCCTTCCAATCGGGAGGTCCGGGTTCGAGACCGCCATGTACCACTGTGTTTTTCGTTTTCGAATTTCATATGTACATTTGTCTGACGCTCCTACGGTGAAGGAAAACATCGTGAGGAAACCTGCATACATCTGAGAAGAAATTCAATGGTGTATGTGAAGTCGACCAATCCGCATTGGGCCAGCGTGGTTGACTAAGGCCTAATCACCCTAACATAGGGTAGGCTTGAGCCCCTCGGTGGGGACGTATATGAGCTGTGATGATGATAATGGTAAAAGTCCGAAATAAACAATGATCACAGAACAGTTCGGATTTTTAAACATTAAGAGTTGATAAATCTTAGGTTCTACCGGAAAATGTTAGGATTTACCGTAGTTCGGGCTTTTACAGTAAGATATACACAAAACACGTTGGAACTACCTATACAATTTAAGGGTTTCCCTCGATTTTTATGGGATCCCATCGTCAGGTCCTGACTTTGGTGACCTTGGGACCACCCCAGGAGTATACTCTATCAAATACAAACAGAATTTTGAAAATCGGTCCACAATTGGCGGTGTATCCGCGTACATACACACAAACAAAACAACATACGGGTCGAATTAATAACCTCCTCCTTTTTAAAGTCGGTTAAATAGTGTTTTATTATGGTCATAGGGGGCCCACTATCCTAATGTGCCCAGGGCCTCTAATGGGTGAAAGACGGCCCTGCCCCCAAGGTGTACCGATGACCTGGTGAAGATCGGGGGAAGCCGCTGGATGCGAAGAGAGCGATTGGTTGAAAAATCCTTGGGGAGGAATTATGAAAATGATGACGATGAACGATGATGTTGTTGAATAATATGTTGTCATATGCATAGGCGTAACCGTAGGGTATAACTTTTGGATAAAACTTCATTCTATGCATGGACCTAGAAAAAATTCTATGTAGTGTAAACATAGTGTAAATTGATTTACTTATGCCAATGATGTTAACATTGTTTATAACTTGAGGCTCTCTAAAAATATTAGAGTTCAGCATGTCTGTATGCCCAAGATAACAGAACGGTAAATAGATTTCAGATTAATTCATTTATTTCAGATACATAAGATTTAGAAAGGTAATTTACTTACTACGTAAATCTCTGTACGACATATTGTTGAGAATTTCTTCAATTTACGATACAGCCCGGTTTGTTTACAAGCAAGGGCACAGCACGTAACCATGGAAACGATTTCTGTATCGAGTTCCTACAATAAGTTAGTTGTGTAGACAGTCGTGGCAGTATAGAATAATTTTCCTTTGCACTTTTTATGACAGTTTTTGACGTTTGACACTTTGACACGACAGTTTATTTTGTGTTCGAAAGTGGGGTTAGATTTTGACTAAAAGTTTTTCTGTTTAAATTAACACTATTTCATGACCTAAATCTCTATTGTGCTGCAAATCAGCGTAAAATATGGCATTTAATTCATTGAAATTATGTACATTACAACGCTTAGCTCAAAATGTATGCTACACTACTATATCTAAAAGGCCCATGGCTTATAAAAGTTCAATTTCCTTGGATACTTTGTATCCTAATAGTTCATTGAAGCTATCAACTCCTTCTTTTGTAAGTATAAACGGAATACATACCATTTAAAAATCGACTAATTATGTATTTCTATGCCTAGAAGATTTACTAGATTGTTGGTCGTGTTGTTTTGCTATTTGTCCAGTGGCGTAACTATAGGATGGCATAGCGGCAAATGCCCCAGGCCTCGGACTGAAGGGTTCCCTAAGTGAGGACGCCGTCGGCATAGGATCCCAACATTATTCACTAATTTTATTTTAATTTTGTTAAAATGTTGTGGATACTTTGATTTCCACGCTCACATATTCGTCTATAAATTTTTTCAGGTGGCTGATCCGAATGAAAAGTTTTCAGGATATATTCCCATTGAGAAATTAGATATAACATATAGTGCGAGCTCTGGACCAGGAGGCCAAAATGTGAACAAGGTATTGAGTGTTTTTATTAGGTATATTTAGTTATCATCATGACAAGTTTTATTAAAGGATCATATACATTGATACAATTCATTTAAAACTGGCCGTAATTTTGAAAATGTTTGCCTCCACAATTACTTAGTAAGTATCGCTTAAATAATAGAATTAGGTTAAATTATTTCTTTTCATAGTGAATGTTATGTACGCCTTAATTGTCATATATATAAGACTATTATTTGTTGTTTTTTCTTATACAATTGTGTAATATATATGATGTGGCTGTGCTAATTAAATAAATAAATAAATAAAGTGTTCCTGAACTAATACAAGGCTTTACAGAACTGCAATATAAAAAAAAACTTATTTCAAAATGTTGGTATTCATAAAAGTAAAATGTTGATGTATTATTAGAACATGCATTAAAATATTTTAGAATTAAAGGAGTGGTATATTATTATAATATGCTTTGTGGTCTTTTCGCATCTATTGTCTCCATGGCACATGTGTGTCATAACTAGACCCCGTTATCGGAGGTGCAATTTGGTAGCTGGACGTTCTTAGAGATGGGTAAAATAAAAATATTTATGATTTCAATATCAATACGTTTTTAAAACAATTTATTGATTGTGGTAGAAAGTTTATGTTTTGAATTTCTCTTAATTTGTCTTCAAGCCGCTGTAATAGGAAAAGAATGTTTTAATTTATACAAATATTTAAATATTTTCTAAGAAAAACAAGTTTTATTTTTTAACTTACTAAAACATGCTCGGTATGCATTAAATTTCTGATATAATAAACGGCAAACGCATATTATGGCGATTTGATATAGAGTATAAGGTGTTTAAAAAAACACTCATTTTAGACTACGATGAGTCGAAAGCTAGTAAGTGAAATATTTTTATTGCTAAACATTAAAAATTATGATATACTTATACATATTAATTTTAATCATGTCAGTTGTTATGAAATAAGCATGTTTAATTTTTGTCTAAGACTTCATTACGGTAAAGAAAAAGGATCAATTTAGTTAAATTTCAAAATTATTTTTACCCATCTCTAAGAAAGTCCAGCTACCAAATTGCGCCTCCGATGACAGGGTCTAGTCATAACAATGACATTTTGACCAACAAACTATGAGAATAGCAGTTATCAGGGGACTTTTCTTAAATTTGGCTGAATATAGCTAAATTGACATCAAAATATGTTTATTGTTATAGTTAATATGTTACTGCATTGAATTTGAAAATTGTAATAACAGTACTTTCAAGTGTAAGATTAACCTAAGTAATCACTTACTTGTTTTTAAAAATGGTTTTCTAAACAATTGGTATTTTCAGGTTCATACAAAAGTTGACTTGAGATTTAAACTAAGCGATGCAGAATGGATACACCCTGACATTAGAAAGAAGATGATGGAAATGGTATATTAAATTCTATCTAATTGTTTTGTTTTTTTTGTTTACTACCACTAAAGTAGCAAACAAAGATGTAGGCTGTCTAGTGGTAAGCGGTCACTGTAGCCTATGGAAATCTGCAATCCCCAATATAGCACTCACATGTTGCCAACCCTTCATAAACCTTAAAGAAAAAAAAACCGACTTGAAAAACACTGAAAAGTTAAAAATAATATAAGAATAGGTACTTACAGACAACATCACACTTCTATTACGTAGTACTATTATCTATTCTGTGCTTCTATATTGAAATGGGTGCCAAACGATGATCTCCTGGTCTTAAAATTTGGCACCGACTTCAATATAGAAGTGTGATGTTGTCTGTACCTATTCTTATATTATTATTAACTTTTCAGTGTTTTTGAAGTCGTTTTTTATTTTTTGTAAAATATTTTTTATTTTTAACTTTTTAGTGAATGAAATCTTTTTTGTGAAAAAAACCCTAATTATTTAATTAGTGTTTCCCTCAATTTTCATGGGATCCCATCATCAGATCCTGACTTCGGTGACCTTGTGACCACCCTAGGAATACAAAAAGAATTTTGAAAATCGGTCCACAATTGGCGGAGTAATCGCGTAACATACACACAAAACACGTTGGAAACACCTTAAAATTTAAGGGTTTTCCTCGATTTTCATGGGATCCCATCATCAGATCCTGACTTTGGTGACCATGGGACCACCCTTGGAGTATACTCTATCGAATACAAAAAGAATTTTGAAAATCGGTAACATACACACACAAAAAAAAACATACGAGAACCTCCTCCTTTTTTGAAGTCGGTTAATAAAGTCCTTAAATAAACGTTAATAGGAGCTCGATTCTAAAACCTGAAGTATACAAGAGAAAATCTATAGTATATATAAATATTATAAAGCTGAAGAGTTTATTTGTTTGGTTGATTGAACGCGCTAATCTCAGGAACTACTGATTCAAATTGTAAAAATCTTTTTGTATAGGATAGTCCATTTATCGAGGAAGGCTTTAGGCTATATAACATCACGCTATAACTAATATGAGCTGATCATCATTGAAAAATGTTGCAAAAATAGGAAAAATATATGGCGAAGTTCGCGGGCACAGCTAGTGTCTTATAAACCTCATGATACTTTACGAATTAGGTTTCTAATTGAGATGAACTGAATTTTTTTGGTGGTGTACGATGTTGGAAGGGAGTGTTGACATCATAGCCCACATTTCCTGAGAAGGTATCTTGTGTAGAAGCATACTTTGGTAACATATAATCTTTTAATAGAGGGCACAACATCAATCGCTCTAATGAGAAGCCATTGAAGAGAAGTACCTCTGCTCATATAGAAGACAGCAGCCACTTAGCATCATTCTGTGTTCCTGCATGTTGGCGAGGTTTGCAGCGTGCATGTTGCTCTGGCTGATCTTCATGGGCTAATAATTCAATGATAGGAATTTAAAGTAATGGCACTTTATGATGGTCATTTTGACATTTATCTACTCATAAAGTTTCACAAAAATTAATAATTACGTTTGAAGGAGCAAATAGTTGATTTCTTTATTGTTTTAGAGTTTTAGCTGTGAAAATGTACATATTTCACATCACTATTTTAATGTGTTAAAACATTCATTGCTATTTTAAAATAAATATAAAGAAATCAAGTTTCAATCTGTGAACACAAAAGGCCAAATGTATATAGCACTTTAATAAATAGATCTCAATAATTTTCCAGTTATTAAAACTTTTGTCCTATTTGCAGCATCACACAAAGCTATCAAAGGAAGGCTATATGATCATTCGCTCGGACACAACCCGCTCCCAGCAGCTGAACCTAGCTGACTGCATGCAGAAGTTGCGTAGGCTGATCCGTGACGCTGCAGTTACTAACCGGCCTCCATCACCTGAAACTGAGGAGAAAATTAGGCAAAGGTATAGTTGAAATAATTAAATATTTAAACCAAACGAAGTAATTCTGAGCATTTTTATAAAAAAATCTTTTAAACATATATAAATAAAAAATAAAATAAAAAAATATAAAGTTTGGAAAGTCATTTGAAATAATCGTCCTTGAATAGCCAAAATACATAATCTCTTAGTCACAATTTATCTCAGTGCCAAATAATATCATCTTCATAGGTGAAATAGTTTTTAAGATTTCATCATTTGTCAGTGAATGAACAAATTACCCTTTACGTTTTATGTGTGAAAATTAAATTACAAATGGCCTTTACAAATGTTTGCAGGCACTTAAAAGCAGCGAGGATGCGGCTAGCAGAAAAACGCGAAGCCTCTATGAAGCGCGCCATGAGGCAACCCCCCGCCGCTATAGACTTATGATTTTTCTACTAAATTGGGCATACTCCAGCTAGCACTTGTAGAACTCAAAACTTTAAATTAGCTGCAAGGAACCGTGTATGTTTTCCTGCAGTCAAATAGAAGTTTTACAAGTCCTAGCTAATAACTAGCTGTTTTGATAGTTACTGTAAATATATTTGTTTCTTCTCAATGTTTTATTTTTATTATTTCATTTATACACACAACACACAAAGACACCTGAATTTTGTTATTATAAACGCGGGTTCAAGCAAAAGAAAATGAGCTGTTCCATACAAATGTTCAACGTCCACTGAACCTAGATGTATGGAACAACTGATTTTATTTCGCGATTTCAAGATTGGTCTCATAGTAAATGTTGTTCAGTTCGCTTGTCTGAACAAGTAGACGAAATTTGGCTCCTGGTTTCAAAGTAACCCTGTATACCGAAATTGGTTAAGTTGCTTAGGTGTTAGGTGTGACAGCGTGACAGGCAAGTGTTACTTTCGAATATTTATAAATATGAATTAATTAACTGGCTTTACTTTACGCAGCTTGGCCCGCGTTGTTTTTGTTTTCCCGTGGGAATTTTATATTTGCCCGTGGGAAAAATTATTTTGTAGCCATACCATTAACACATAATCAAGAATAATGTAGCATTCTAATGGTGAATGAAATTGAAGTCGGTGCAGTAGTTTTTGAGTTTATTCGTTACATAAGTACATACCTACAAATTTTTCCTCTTTATAATAATAGTCTAGATTAGCTACTACCTATTATACTTTTGTTAGTAGGAATAATCACAAACAATATTTTTTAATTTATTATAATGGAAGTATAAGTATTTTAAGAAACAACTTTAGAATAATCAGAATAACCGGTGTACAGTGTATGCCATAAATTAAAACGTATACATTTTTTTATGAATTCATAACAAGACTACGCCGACGAAAACAGGAGTAGAAGCTAATATTATAAATTTTAATTAGCGCCTAAAATTTTGTATTGGCAATGGTTTAGACCCGACTTATTGCTCGCATGCAAACTATCAAAACAGCTAACGTGTAACGCTAGTACAATATGTACTGCACATATACATACGTATGCCCAATTTAGTGAAAATATTAATATTTGTATATTCATTAGACAACATAAGTGTAATTATAATTACTACACTCGCGAGCAAAAGTTTGGAATCAGTTACTTGAAATTGGTTGCGCGTTATCTTGAGTAGTTAATACTTTTTTAATAATCGTAAAAATGACATCATTTTAAAGGTTGAACTCTTTACTTTTAAACTGATACCGAATTCATTAAAAACAAGCCAGTATTTATGGAGCCATTCCACATTAAGTGAAGGTGTATCGAAAAAGACGTGTTTCAATTGTTTGATACGTCACGAGTTGCGACCTATTAACCCCCTATAAAAGCACCTGTTATTGGATTTTCTTTATTAGTCGACTTTCACACGTTGACCGGTACACATCTCCGCCACTTTTGACCCTTTACCTTGTACGACAATGGAGACAACACCTACAGAAGCAGCACAAATCGTAGCCCTATTGCAAGAAGGGCTCAGCCAGCGGTTTGTCGCTCGTCGGCTCCACATAAGCCAATCCTGTGTTTCGAAAGTTTATAAGCGCTTTCGGGAGACTGGTGGCTTTATCTCGAGACCAAGATCTGGACGGCGCCGGTGCACACCGGAGAGGGATGACCGTTTTATCGTGTCAACCTCTCTCCGAAATCGGCATTTGACTGGTGTCGACGTCCAACAGGAGCTCCGAGATGTTCGTGGGGTAGCAGCCAGCGAGTGGACAGTTCGTCGACGACTCAGGTAAGCGAATCTGACTCCAAAAAGGCCTGCCACAGGCCCGAAACTCACGGCAGCTCACCGACAAACACACCTTCAGTTTGCTCGCACTCATCTTGATTGGGAGGGGAGGTTGAGCAATGGAGGCAAGTCCTGTTCTCCGACGAAAGCAGGATGTGTTTGCACGGTAGCGACAGAAGAGGACGGCGGCCTAGGTCTACAGGCGGCCTGGGGAGCGATTTGCACAGTGCTGTGTCGCTGAAACAGTGGCTTATGGGGGCGGCTCTTGTATGATGTGGGCCGGCATTTCCTTCGATGGTAAAACCGAGCTTGTTTTCGTGCCTGGCGGGGGACGAGGAGGCGGTCTAACTTCGGACCGGTACATTTCCGATATTCTCCTGGAACATGTCGTTCCCTATGCGGGATACATCGGTGATGACTTCCTCCTTATGCACGATAACGCTCGTTGTCACACTGCCCGTGTAACAACGGAATACCTCGAAGAAGTCGGTATTGCCACATTGGACTGGCCAGCGCTCAGCCCTGACTTGAATCCCATTGAGCACGTGTGGGATGAACTGAAGAGGAAGGTTCGTTCCAGAACTTCTGCTCCTTCATGTCTGAATGAGCTGAAATCAGCGTTGATTGAGGAGTGGGAAGGTATTCCACAAGAATCAATTCAGAAGCTGATCAGGTCTATGAAGAATCGTCTTGGAGCAGTTATTAGGGCGAGGGGAGGGAACACAAAATATTGACACTTATTTTTAAAGATAAATAAAATTTTTATTTAATAATTTTTGTTGTTTTATTCATTCATTATTTTTCCCTATTTCCTTGTTTTTCTACCTCCTTCACTTAATCCGGGATAACTCCACAATTACGGGCTCGATATGAATTAATTTTATATCGATTTAAAGTGGACAGTTGCACCTTTAACATGATGTCATTTTTATGATTATTAAAAATTTATTTAGTAAGCAAGATCACGCGGAACCTATTTCAAGTAACTGATTCCAAACTTTTGCTCGCGAGTGTATATTCAGTGTGCTTTACGATTGTCAGATAACAAGGTATTGTCTACCTACTACATAGATAATAAAAACATGTTTGTTATAGAAAATGTACCGTAATTATGCATTTCTTGTGTGCAAACGATTATATATTTGAGTTAAAAGTAATCTGATGACTAAAAGTAGAAGGTAGTAAAGCATTAGTAGAGATTTATGAGATGACTCTCCTAGTAGACTAAAAGCGTTATTGATGTCACTTACAATACAAGACAAGTTAAACATTTCGTAATGAAATGAAAGTATCTTTATTTCGTGGGCATGAAGGAAGAACATGAAAATGTAATAGTTAAGTATTCACTCGCACGGAAAGCTGGCCTCGTCAAAAGCGAGCCAGAAACACGAAAACGTGTTTCGATAGTGATGTGCTAAGAGTTTGACAGAAAGATTTGTGCCACCACTCAACTTTAAAGAAAATTTCATAGAAGAATATCATATGAGCATAGATTTCAAACGTAAATAAATAAATAAAAACGTAAATTTCAAATAAAGGGTTAACCCACATTCACTTTGTTAATTTTTTATTTCAAAAAGTCCCGATTTGCCCGCTTAAAAAGTATGATAGGATTTCGAATCAATTTGTGCTTGCGTATCATGGATTTACTACCATAACGTTTGGTAGTAAATCAATGTTGCATATTATACGCAAAATACGCAGGTGCCCACTACTAATTATCACAATACCCACCGGCATCTCTAATGAATTTATTAAAACGTCATTGGTGAGAATTGCTAGTGCTTAGCTGTTGGCGAGATGAGCGAACAAATTCGCTTATCTTAATTCGCACTTAAAAACGCGATACATCGATGCGCGCGCGCACGGTCACGCTCCAAATAATTTAATTAGGATCCCGTTCCGCGCGGCGGCCGCTCGCGTTTCTAGCAGAATATTTTTAGACGAACGTCTTATTTGCAAACTAAGTATTATTTAGGAAACTGTGGTTTCATACTTGTAACTTTTTGTTAGTTTGGTCGTTATTTTTGATTGAGGTCTTTGAAATGCCAGGACAGTATTTTTTTAATTAAATTTTAAGTTCTAGTTTTGGCTGCTATTCTGTTTTGCCTACTTATCCTTTTTAAACATTTTTATTTTGGTGTTCGCAAGGATAAGATTTCATGACAGACTTATCGTATTTACCATTCTATTATTACATTCCTTTACAGTTTTATAATGAAGACTTCATTAATTTGTGTAGACTATATTGAAAAGCATTTCAACGCATCTGATGAATGATTGACATAATGCAGCGTTGCATATGCCTTCACCTTTTCTGTTGACCCCAAGAGAAGAAAAACAATGAGGTCTTTCACCTCATTCCGAACGGTTACATTAACAAATGTTGTGCATCCTCAACTGTTCCACACACCGCACAGTTTAGACAGTTACTTTTTTTCATAAAATAAAGAAATTTAAGTAACATTAAATGGACTGCGTGTCCAGAGCGAGGCTCGAGCCTCTCGGTGGGGACATCTATCTATCTATCTATCTGGAGTTCGAGGGGATACTAGGGGCGACGGAGGGGCGTCCCCCAGCGGGCCACTGCGACCTGTACAGATCTATTGTGGCCGACCCCTCTATTTTAAAGGTCTCCAAATAGGCCCGCGGCGTTGAAAAAGCCAATAACCTTCTTTGGAGACAGAGCCTTCGCATCATGTGGTGGCAGACTAGGTCCACCCAGAGCTCGGCTCCTTGTGTGGATGAGAGCATGACATTCACAAAGAATGTGAAATGGTGTCTCTTCATCCTCACCACAAAATCTGCACGTGGGAACATTAGTCAGGCCCATTCTATGCAGATGTTTGTTGAGTTTGCAGTGACCAGTTAGGGCTCTAGTGAGCGCCCTTAATTGGCCCCTGCTTAGTTGGAGGTTTTGTATTGCAACTCCGGGTGAAAATTCCCTAATGAGCAATTTCGAGTGCAGTAGTCCAGGGGAATGGGCCCACTGGAGTCGGGCTTGTGTTTGTACCCAATCTCTGAGGACTCTCTTTTTAATCCCCCTCGAAATGCCACAAGCTGGTTCTGGTCCTATGAGAGCGCTCTCGGAACCAGCCCTCGCCAGTACGTCGGCAATTTCATTGCCTCGGATATTGGAGTGGCCTGGAACCCAGCCAATCATTACCGAGTTCCTGGTCCCCAATTCATTCAAGGCTTTCGTGCACTCTAAGGTGATTTTGGACTTGAATTCTACAGCATCAAGCGCTTTTAGAGCAGCTTGGCTGTCTGACAGGATGAGGATGTTCTTACCCTCATTCGACATGTTTGCGTGAACGCAGTCGATAATGGCATACATTTCTGCCTGGAATACGGTGGCATATGCGCCCAGGCACGTGGTTCTCCTGGATTTCGCACTACCTCCGAAGACACCTGCACCTGACTGGCCCTCTTTTCTAGAGCCATCAGTGTACCATGTCTGGTTAGCTTTCCTAAAGGGCTCAGGGACTTGCTTGTCCCATTCATCCCTATTAGGAATCATGACCTTGTAGTTCTGGGTGGGGACATAGGTATAATAATATGAGTTGTGGTGGTCCAGAGCGAAGCCTATACACTATTAACTTACTCCCCTATTTTACTATAATTAAACCAAGCCGTTGTTGCCTTTTTGCCCCACCTAAGTAGGTAAGTAAATGAATTTCTTTAATTACTTACCACATTTTATGTGAATTGCACATATGTTTTGCACATTGCATTTAAAATAAAGAGATGTTTAAATCATCCGCTTCGAGTATAATTTAAACAAGCTACAGTATGTCAAAGAACTCTGGAAAATATAAAAAGGGGCGCAACTTTTTTCGAATGGTTTTACTACGCTATTTAATGTGCAAACAGAATTTCCCTAAACATTCTTTTCATGGCTTTTTGATCGACTACTCAAAGCGAAAAACAGGTTTATAATTTTTTAAAGAAAAAAACGTCGCCCCACACTAGGATTCTCTCCTGTGTCGTGGTTGCAGTTACAAACATAGAATATCACATGCACATACGCCCAGTATACATTACAATGCCATTTTAATGATCGCAATTGCACATGCTAAAAATTGATATGGCGATAGCATGCAAATTAGGTATATAAGAATATTACATTCCAACATTCGCAAGCGGCTGTCCGCGCTGATATTGAATTATATGCTGTGCTATGCTTGACTAAAGGTATTGATAACATGCAACGGTGTATAAATCATGATGACTGACGCTTGCGTTTTCCATACATTCTTCGCCTGCGTTGTTTTTAATAAATTGCCTAAACTTCGACCTTTATACTGTAAGCTTCGAACGTTTCACATGCGACATTTTTGTATACTTTTACTTAATATAAGGTATCGTTTTTTACAGTCAGAGCAAGATAAATTAAAAGCGTCAAAACAGTTCTGTTTGGTTGATCCAAGAAGCAGAGCTTTGAAAAGTAAAAACACGTCGAAGCATCCAGATCTCTTTTCCAGCTACCTTCACCAGATCTTTGCTTCTCCGTGTGACGAGCGCACCAGCGCGATGACTCTCGTAACCTGCCTAACTATCCCGAACTTTCCACACTAACGAGCAATTCAGAGGGTTAGGTCGGTAACCTTAGTCCTCCTGAATCTCTTAGGTTCCATTACGCAGAGAAGTTCTGAGCGTAGCCCTATACGACGACCCTTTGCGCAATCGCAAGCCTTCTTATAAGGTTGCAGTCGGAAAAGCTTCGGTTCCTCCACAGGTTATCCAACACGCATGAATGAAAATTCCTTTTGAGACACTGAGGTGGATAGGCCTAGTTTTTTTTATAGCAGTGGGCCTAGTAAATGACTACATCCCACCTGATGGTAAGGGAACTGGAGTCCAAATTCGAAGATAACTAGTGCAGTTGGGATGTACACTGCACTATAGCCACCCTCATCTTGCTGGCCTGCAAAGTTCTGCTTTACGCTTCTTTTAATAGAATACCTAGAACTTTATCGGTTTGCTATCAAAGATTTTAGACTTCCGCGATTTGTACACATTTTAAATACAATTAACTCGGGTCTATTTCGCGGTAAACAATAACTATATTGACTTACTGTTTCCCGACGTTTCGGCCGAATTACATCAGGCCGTGGTCACGGGATGACTGCCGAGGCTCAGCGACGTCTTCGCAAAGCGCGGGTTTCACGACTACCCTCCGCTTGATCTTCAGAATTTTTATCAGTATCGTCGGTACCTCGACATACCACACTCACGACATCTACACACTGACGTTTTTTACAAGTACCGCACTGCCTAAACTTGCTAATAACAGGGTTCCAGGTAGTTGATAAACGGTATCCATCTTCCCGGTTGAAGTTTAATAGTAATAGTATCGTTTATTTGCTAGAATATGGTGTTTACATGTTTTATAATGTAATATATCCATATATCGTATCTTTTCCATATCTTCACGTGTGCTGACTGCATATCTATGCGTTTCTCAAAGTGTTCCATCCAGAAATGTAGATGATGTCTATTGCATCATGAAAGGTGGCCAGCTGGAAGTAGAACAATTTATAAAATACCTAAATTCCATACATCCGAATATAAGGTTCACTTATGAAATGGAGATGGAGAGATCGTTGGCCTTTCTCGATGTAAAAGTGAGAGTGAGAGAGGACGGAACATTGGGACACACGGTGTATCGAAAACCCACACACACTGACCGCTACCTCAATGCCAACTCGCATCACCACCCACGGCAACTGCAATCCGTAGTGACGTCGCTGTCTAATCGAGCATATGACCTCTGTGACCCTGAACATTTTAATAGTGAACTCGCACACGTTCAGGAAGTACTTCAGCGGAACGGATACAAGGGAAGCATACGACGTCTGAAGAACAAAAGGCAAAGGCAGGTAGACGTTTGCAGAGTTCCCGCCTTTTTGCCTTATCTTAAAGGTGTTACGGACAAAATTGGAACAGTACTGAAGCATTACTCCATTAAGACTGTATATAGTCCGTTCTCCAAAGTATCCCAACTATTGCGGACACCAAAAGATATCGTTCCCTTGCAAACCCCTGGCGTATACAAGGTTGATTGCAGTTGTGGTAGTTCCTACATCAGGCAGACCAAAAGGACAATAGCTGAAAGGGTCAAGGAACATATCGCAGCTGTCAAAAACCTGCAAAAGGGTAAGTCTGCCATTGCTGAACATTTGCTGGATTCAGGAACCAACCACTGGATAGAACTGCACAAACCTCAGGTCCTCTCCACCGATCGTCACTATTATTCCAGAATAGCACGAGAAGCGGTTGAAATTAAAAAACATAAAAACTTCAACCGGGAAGATGGATACCGTTTATCAACTACCTGGAACCCTGTTATTAGCAAGTTTAGGCAGTGCGGTACTTGTAAAAAACGTCAGTGTGTAGATGTCGTGAGTGTGGTATGTCGAGGTACCGACGATACTGATAAAAATTCTGAAGATCAAGCGGAGGGTAGTCGTGAAACCCGTGCTTTGCGAAGACCACGGCAGTCATCCCGTGACCACGGCCTGATGTAATTCGGCCGAAACGTCGGGAAACAGTAAGTCAATATAGTTATTGTTTACCGCGAAATAGACCCGAGTTAATTGTATTTAAAAAATACCTAGAACTTGTAAATAATATTAAAAAATAAGAAACTCCCATTCGATGCATATGATTGCATGCATGAAATCGCCGTTTGTAAAACCGTGATAAAATAAACGCGCATATTATTTTACGCCAGATGCTGCTGGAACACATTTTTCTAATAGCCAACGTAATTAAATAAGGAAACAATGTAAAATGATTGCGACTCGTCACGTGACAGCCGCGTAAAAAAGTGACAATCCCAATTTACGCGATCATAAATAAATCGGTTGCGCGTGATTGCGCGCGCGCAGGTTTTTTGTCGCGCAACGCCCGCGCAGCGCGACGCGCCGATGACAGACCGAGGCTTTAAATCAAACAGACGAATGTAACCTAATAGTGAAATACTAATAATTCACATCAGAGTTATCTTATTGGTAACCAATCAACTACAAAATACATATAATTTCCATGTTCACTTTTTCTTAGTTACTTAACTCTTAATTATTAACGGATTGCTTATTATCTACCTTTTTTTTTTTTTTTTTAAGTTGGGAAATGCGTTACGCATACCTCGCGCTTGGGAGGCGCGAGGTTATGTCGGACTCTCCGCGGCCCCTGGCAGGCGGGATGGTATGTCCACCAGGGAGTGCAATGCCGCGGCCTACCGACTAAAACCCAACTATGCACTCACATGCGCCTTGGCGCGAGCGCTACGACCGCCGCCACATCCTCCCCGTCATAAGACGAATAGGATCCGGCGACGGGAGTCGTCTCGCTGCCGGACGAGGTCATGAGAACCCTTTCGGAAACTACCACAATCTCGTCGGCGCGCACTCGCCCAAGGCGAGTCCCTCTCACCCCCCCAGGTTGGGGGGGCCGGTGATCCCCCGGGGCATCCAGGGGATCAGCAACTGGCGGCAACCGATGCAATGCAGGGCCCGGGCTTCCCAAGCCTGGACCACGCTGGTTGCCGTCAGGAGGAAGAAGGCGGGCGTAATTCCGCCTCCTCCGTCCCAGCCTTTTGGCTTATTATCTACCTACCTACATACATTTTTACTTGTCAGACCTCAAAGGACTACGAAAGTGTTGCTGAAAGTTTCTCTTGTGTGTAGAGAATAAGATTTGAACCCACCAGTATTTTAGTGGGTACACATGGAGGCGAGTCCCTCCCACACATCTACAGACGAACCATACACCCGCTGGGGTCGGATATGAACTCTTTTGGTAAAAAATCTCAGAATGACTAACGTTACTTTTTTAAGATTGACCTAAATTTCAACTGAAATGTATCCAATACACTACTCGTAGTTAGTCTATTGAATATTGAAAAAGCTAATTATCAGTGTGGATTTGCTCACGTCATGTACAAGCTATAAATCATCTGATCAAAAATCGGAGCGCAACCGCAAGCTGAAAACTGAAGCAGAACACCAGCTGAATTTGTAACAAGCGCTTCTGCTGAGTGTGTTGACCAATTTTGCCTGAAAGTTGCTCATGTGCCGCAGCAGCAGCGCCGACGCCACGGATCGGCTCCCGCTTTCATCAATTATGATAATGCCCGCGCTGCGCCGGCGCACGCACCGCAAACATGTCTGCTTTCCGAATTCCGTTGCCGATGCCGCCGCTCGCTTAGATTTAACGATGCCTATCTCATAAATTTGTTTCTCAGCGCTGTTTAACTGTAATTATACGATGAACTAAACCACGGATTAAATTTCATGCTCAAAAATGCGACTAGGAAAAAAACGGAATTGGTTTAATTACCCACAATAGGCTGTTAAGTATTTTTCTACGTTGAATTGAATTACTTTATTATGAATGTTAGGCTGTTTTGTTTGGATGAGAGAAACAGTTGAATTCACTGTCTAGTGCCGATTGCGAAGAGTATTCATATAATGGCCATGTATGACGTCGTAGACACTACTGTAAAGACTCCATTAGGTACTGTAAAGATATTAAACATTCAGAAAAATAAAATTTGTGTCAGGCTTTAGGGCTTCCAAACGACATCAACTCACCTCACCTTCAACGTGCCGATCAGCAGACGTGCTAGCAGAGGGCCAAACTCGCCTCCTTGCGGGAGGTTATTATCCATCAGAAATGAGGCTGAGATGATGATGATGATGAAGGAAGGTGGTCTTTACCGGTGAAAATGTCAAGCTATACCTACTACCAAGAGCAATTCAATTTTTATACTGAGCTTAATCAATATAACGAGTCAAAACAGGAGAGACTCGCAATATCGATAACTCAGCCTCATCAAGATCTACTCGTATGTAAAAAAGTATTTTTATGTGAAATTTATTTATTCACTTTTCAAGTCTATTGTTCCATAGATCGAAACAACAATATATTTCGTCTCATTCACCTTTTATAATGCGACAAAAACAAAAAATCATTACCCTGCTCAACATTAAATTCCATGACTGTACATTGGGGCATTGGGGTCCTTGCAGGTTGTAAATTTGCAACTGTTACAGGAAGTACATGTACAATAAGCGCCGCGTAAAGCTGTACTCTTCGATCTTTGGACCAGTCCTATGTTGCTCGTAACAGCAACGTTTTTCGTAGTGTAAATGTAAAGCTTTTGGCAATTGTAGCTTCTCATGGGCAGCCTGCTAGATTGCCAGCTTAGTTGTATAAAAAGCTGCCTATGCCATGACCACAATAAAATGCTGGCTGTCTGAATGCACGTAATCCCTGCCAGCCCACTTTTCATTGTACAGACACACATAAAAGTTAATTGGCGGCAAGTTTATGTTTTTTAACCATCTCGCAGTGGTATAACCGCTAACCGGCGCGGATTGGACATAAGTTTAACACATATTTAACTTCCGAGTGAAATCTGTTATCTGATGAGGAGTCATTTGGAGCGTCCATTTGACGGTATGGAAATTATATGAATTTACAGAATTACATTGGGCACGAATCACAGATCGTTGTTAACATTCGTAGGTTCAATTAGCACAATTAGTTCAATTAGCACGGTCTAAAAAGTGAAGATTTCGAGGCAGAAGCTTGTAAAGATCGGGATTATCACTTCCAAGCCAAAAAAAACTAGATTTTAGCTTAAGTAGATTATTCTTTGATTCGCCAATTATTAAAAACTGCGTACGTTTCTTTTTGTTTTCTTCTTTCGTGTGGAACAGCAAAAAGAACGGAGCCATTTTAAATATTTAAGGGATAAATATGCTAATATAAATCAGTCACTAGTCACTGCTTTATTATAAAAAAAAATGTAAATTTTGGGATTTATTGCGTCCCGATCATGGTTAAATGACGTGTCCATATACCTCTCAAAATCAGGACGTCCCGCTCAGATCGGGTCATCTGGCAACCCCACTTTCAAAGTCAAAGTCAAAGTCAAAAGTCAAAGTATTTATTCACACAAGGCATGGTAAAAATGGTAACAAAATGAGTAGCTGAACAGCACGTCTTACCAACTTGTGGCATGTGAATGTCAGTTTACAATTACATAATTTAAATGTTCGTATTATATTTTGTATTATTATTATATGTCATTTTACTATATTACTATACCTAATAATTATATTACTCTTACATGTTAATTAGATTATTATAATAAAATGTCAGTCATTTTTAATATTATTTATGCTTATAAGTCAAATAATCTGTAACCGAATAAAAACAATTTGTAACTAGCCAATTAAATAAAGTTTTGTTAAAAAGTTTACCGTTAAGTTCTTTGATGCTTTGGGGTAGGTTATTGTAAATTCGAACACTCATGGCATGGCTATTTCGGCTGTACAAATTTGTTTTCATTTGTGGTATCGCTAACTGTCCCACATGTCTATTACTATATTTATACCGATCGTCAAATTTTTCAAAAAGTTCAGCATTGGCTCTAACAAATTTGCATGATTCGAATATATATAAACTAGGCAATGTTAATAATTTGTATTTCTTAAATATTGGAGTACATGGTGTCCATGGAGGTACATTAAATATGGCACGGATACATTTTTTTTGGGCTATAAATAGACTATTTACTTTTACAGCATTACCCCACAAAACTATTCCGTACCGAAGAAGAGACATAATGTATCCATGGTAGGCCATTATTGCGGTTTCATAATCTGTTATTCTTGATATTTTCCATAAAGCAAATATGAACTTGTTAATTTTATTGTTTAAATGTTCTACATGTGGTTTCCATGAACAATTTTGATCAAGTTTTATACCAAGAAAATTAGTTTCAGTACATTCTTCTATGGCTTCGTTTTCGTAAGTTATGTTAAGATTAGGACATTTACGTTTCCGATTGAAAAAGTGAACAATTTTAGTTTTGGAAATATTAATTGTAAGATTGTTTTTTGTCAGCCACTCTATACATTTCATTGCTGTATTATATATCTCTTTGCCATGTTCACTAATATCTTTGTTGCCTAATACAATAGACACGTCGTCGGCAAATAATGTACAGTGATATTTAGTAATGTCTGGCAGATCGTTAATATAGATGAGAAACAGTAAGGGTCCCAAGACACTCCCTTGGGGTACACCGTATTTATTTACTCTAAAAGAAGACCTATGAGTTGTAATCTCACTCAGTTCATTCATACCATTTATCTCAACACATTGATTTCTGTTAAGTAGATAGCTTTTAATCCACTCAAATGCAGGACCCCTGATTCCGTAAAAGTAGCATTTATTTAAAAGTGCGTTATGACAGACACAGTCAAATGCCTTGCTCATGTCGAAAAAGATAGCAGAGACACATGTACTTTGATCTACGTGTTTAAGGATTTCTTGAACTATTTTGAAACCTGCTAGAGTAGTTGATTTCCCTTTTTGAAATCCATTTTGATTGATATTGATTATATTAAACTTATTCATGTATTCAGTTATTCTCTTGTGCATAGCCTTTTCAAATATTTTGGATAAGATTGGTATCAACGTAATAGGACGATAGTTTTTTATATCCAAGGTGTCATTTTTTTTATATATTGGTTTCACTAATGACAACTTTAAAGATTCAGGGAAACAGCCTGCTTCAAATGACCAATTCACTAGATAACAAAGTACCTCAATAATATCTCCACAACAACGTCGTAAGACTGTCGTGGCGATACCGTCATAGCCTACAGCTCGTGTATTATTCAAGGACATTACTATTTTTATAATTTCATGACAATCGCAGGGTTTTAGAAATATACTAGATTTGTATGTATTTCGATTGTCTAATCTGCTTTTTATTCCGTCTTGTGTCGGTGTAGCTTCAGGAAGATTTGTATAATATTCATTAAATATTTCTGCAACCTTTCCGGGATCAGATACAATAGCATCATTACATTTAATTTGTATGTTTTCAGTAATAAGTGCTGGACCCTTATTATTAATAATACTCCATGAGGATTTACATTTATTTTTTGAATTGTTTATGTATTTAATGTTAATTATCTTTTGAGAAGTATTTATAATTTTTTTTAGTAGTTTATTATAGTTAAGATATCTAGATTTTGAGTCAGAAGTTTTATTTTTATAGTAATGGAAACGAAGTTGCCTTTTAGTGATACATGATTTTCTAATACCTCTGGTTATCCATTTAGATTTTTTACCCCTATTTGTTATTTTAATTTTTACCATAGGAAAACACAGATTAAATAGCAAGGTAAACATATCATGAAATTTGTTGAAAGCATTTGTAAAGTCTTTTTCCTCATACTTCATTTCAACCTTCGTCATCAGCAGTCACCGTTTCCGTCATACCTAGAGACGCCAGTTACGAGACACAGGCCTCCCCCAAGAATCTCCACAGTGGTTGGTCGTTGCTCCCTGCCCGCACGCAGAGCAGCCTTCATCTGCCCTCTAAACAGTATTGAAGCCGCACCATTTTTAATATTCTTTTAACCATGCTTCAAGCGACCATGGTGAAGCCACGGAATGTGTTGAGGCCCCAGATTGTCGATTTCATTGTGGGGATATCAACGTTGCATCTCGCGGCATCCATCAATCGAGGATCTTCCCACTAAAAAGGCTGTTAGTCCTCCTTCCAAGAGATATGCCCTGCCCACCGAAATTGGCTATATCGCGACCCTGGATGCCTGGATACATTTGTGTCATTAACCTAAGGACAGATGGGAAATGCTTTGCGCATTCCTCGCGCTTGGCAAGGGGCGAGGCTATGACGGACGTCGAATGTCCCTCAGAGATGCCTTGGCGCGAGCACGTTCATCATCGCCGTATCCTCATTATCAGACGAGGACTCACGAGGAGGACACACCGAAGAGGGATATAATACCAAAAATAATATGGTAACCTTAGCTAGAATAATAGCAAATTTTTCAAGTGTCGAATAATGTTTATCAATTAATCATCAAATCAATTTGAATAATTTCTATCAGAAATGATTTTTAAAGTATGCTGATAAAAGCCTAGCATTATTTGAAAATCAAAATAATGCTGTCCTCAGCATGACTTTTTTTTATAATAATGAAAGCTGTGTCATATTTATATTTTGGTTTGTCTATTTGGGACATTTACCATTCCCTTACTCGCTGGCATTGCCATCAAAGGCTGGTTTGGTTCCCGAAAATTTTTACTCAGGACCTCTTTCATAGGTACAGTAAGCTCCTTATCAACCTTGTTTGACCTTTGGACCGTTCTTATGTCGCTCGTAATAGTGACGGTTTTTCGTAGTGTAAATGTATAGCTTGAATGGGAGCTTACTGTATCAATTGACGAAAACACGAATCATAATGTGCAACGAATTCAAACCTTTTAAATAATACGAAGTAAATTATTTATTGAAATTCAGATTCTAAAAAATCTAGGTTTCTGCCTCAAAGTTCATGTCTTCTTATCCTTGACCGCGTGCAAGTGTCTCACGTGTTCACAACATTCCGCTAGTTTGATTGCTTCATTTGCATGCTCCCCGAGAGCATTTAGTGGCTACTGTAATAACTAGCCATGAAGGAAAACTCGGCTTTTTATGATTATTGTGTTAACTTAATTAGAATCTTTCCCGGTGATTGCCAATAGAACTTTCAAAACGATTGGTTCGCTGATAGGAGTCATTCGGTCCCGGTACATTGGCTGTTGAACGGTAGTACTTAAGTATGTAATGATGATCTGTCCATGTGAGAATCTGTCTTTTTGAGAATCTGTCCTTATGGGAACAAAAGGTAAATTCTATAGGTCTTTACATTAAATTAGCAATTTGTCGACCTGTCCCCTTAGACGAAGCCACACTTTTATTTCTTCGCGGTGGTTCCGCAGAAAATTGTATGGAAATGACATTCGCCTGTGACAACCTCACGCTATTTCTTTCGCAACTAATGTCATATTCATACATATTTTCTGCGGAAGGACTGCGGAAAAATAAGCGTGTGGTCATTTTGATCTAAAATAGCTAGCGTTTGGTTTGGAACTGCTTATTCTTTATTTCAAATTTAGGCTGGCTCGTATATTTCTGTTTTGAATTTAGTGATTCCCTTGTATTCGCAATACTTATTTGATTTTTCTTTGATATCGTTCTGTTAAAATTTATATATCGCGTTATTTACAAATATGAAATCTACCGCGGCACCAGTACATCCTAGTTGATAATGAAGAATTAAAGGTGATCGTGGACGCAGATCCATCGCAAACCGGCGTCAGAGCTAGCGGCAGGCAGCAGACTCTTGATAAAACAAATAATTGGAAAAATAAAAAGCTCAAGAAATAGGTAGGAATTAAGCGAAGCCACAAAACACAATCAAACACGCATTGAGTGCTGCATTACATTAGTCAATCGTCACAATAGTGACTGAGTTTTGAATCAAATCGTTACTTGTGATGAAAAATGGATTCTCATGACAGTCGGAAACGCTCATCACAGTGGTTAAGTCACCCCTGGAGAATTGGCCAAATCCTGTCCCAAACGGAAGTTGACTCAGAAAGGTACAGCTTTCACATGATTACCTACGGCAGATCTATAAGGTCAACAATAGCAAACCACTGTGGAGAAACTACAGACAGACAGAACGCTAAATTAGAAGAGTCTTCGACACTTACCATACTCCCCGGACCTTGCTCCAGCCTCCAACAAATCACCACTTTTTTCGGAATTTTGAAAATTTCCCGCAAGGAATAAATATCACTCCGATCAAGCAGCCCAAACAGCCTTCCCCGACTCCCGGGGCGAGGAAGTACAACCTTCCAGAGATATGAAATTTGACAAAACCAACTGCAAAATCAGCATAGTTTCTGCAAGCAAATTGGAAAAGCGCGTCTCCGGCGCTGCGGCAAGTGCAGCCCCTTCGCCCTTGCGTACCAAAATACAGTCACCTTCAGTCGGCTACGCAGCTTCGGCAGCCTCAGCCGCTCCGCCTCCCTCGGCGCCTGCGTTTTGTTACGGATGCGGGGGCTGGAGCGCGTTCAGAGCCTTTGGGTGTAGTTGTCCGGTTGTTTTTTTAACTCGCTCAGAGGCGTTGAACGGATTGCAATAACGTGGCAGCAACCAAATCTTCTTTCTCCCTCTTTCACATGTGTTCTGAGGAATTTTGATTTCTCTCTCTTTCTATAAGATGACATTTTAGATTATGATCCCCAATATCATCCAATCACGTAAGAGTATTTCAGTAATAAACGTCAGAGCGTTTTACAACCATTAAATTCGATGGTTGTTCGGTTGTAACTCGCTCCGACACTAAGGTCTTGAACGGGCCGGTTGTTTCACCCGGGCGTCACGCTCCAAGGCATTGAGCTTAGTGTTTAGTGTTAAAATTACCGAAAGTTTAAATACTTACCTATATCTCAAAAACTATGTGTTTCCTCACTAAATGAATAATGCATTTAAGTTTATACGAACTCGTGCACAGTGCTACTAAACCGAAGCCTGCACTTCTATTGATTGAATAATAATTTAATAATATTGTTTTACCTTTTAATTTTTTTATTTAAAATACTAATTTCATATAATTTTGCACCTAAAAGATACGTTCTAAAACGTCATTTACATGTGCCCTTAGTTAGACACGTGTTTTGAGAAAAATTGTTTTAACCTTCAACGTTGTAAGTATCAAAAAGCTTTGAAAAAGCTTTTCTCTGTGTGTAAATAGTTGAATTTAAAACTTGCTATATTCAATGAACAATAAGAATGATATAATATGAACACAAACAGCAATTCAATTCGGGATTATTAAAACTAAAAGAATCAAAATATGAATCGTGAATGAAGAATTGAACTCTTTGCGTTTTTAAACTTTCACCGGCAAAATCCACAAGAAAGCTTTTATCCGCCATTGGCTTCAGTTACGCGCACTCATTTTTCATTGGTTTGCGCGGTAACGGGTTTTCTGTGGCTCACTTCACACGGCTCTCGGAGCAGCGCACACCGCGCCAGCTTCACGACCGTCAGTCAGTCGCGAACCGTCGTGGGGTTATTGTTGCTGTTTCAATCCGCACACTGAAACACACCGGTCCCAGCCGGTCCATGCTGCTAGGGATAACTATCTATTTAAATAAATAAAAACAGTGTCAAGTTAATTTATGATTGTGTAGAGAACTGTCTTATTAGAATTTCAAGTGCATCAGTGCTTTCGCGATTCACTCGCCTGCATTTACTTGGTGTGAGCTTGCTGAAGTGTAAAAGGTGAGTTTTTTCACATTGGTTGTTTATGAAGTGTGTTGGTTGGAGTGAATCCGTGCGCGCCGGTGCGGGAGGGATCCCACGAATCGATTGTGTCGGGATCGGCTGAGCGAGCGAGGTGTCCTGCCTGCGGTAGTGCGCACAGACGCCGGCCGGCCGGGGCGAATAGCCAGCCACCCTCCCTTCAACTTAGAAATATCTACTTATTCATTTCATATAATATTAGAAATTCAGAAACGCATCAACTTTGTTCTAGCAAAACAAATGATTACTTGGTAAACGCAGTTTGCATGCACTCGCAGAACTCGGTGTCGTTGAACCTGTTTAACATTTATATTATGTATTTCTATTCGAATAAATATTCATATTTCGCGTTAGTTCATTGCTCTCTTCTTGGGCTCAGATCGGCGTTCTGTTCTGTCTGTGGCGAAACTGATTTTAACTACCCTCAATTAGTGCTGCCATCCGTCCGGATAAAGCCGGACAGTGTTAGGCTTTTTGACCTCTTGTCCGGCCAAATTTGACTGCGTCCGGCCCGTCCGGTTTTTGTTAGGCATTTTATACTATCGTTCAATCAATTCAATCAATCACTTCAGTCAGTAGCGAACGAGAGAGCGAGACGAGATTGGCTGATTCGCTCGCAAAGTTGTGTTTTATGAATTTTTTATCAATAATCCCTTTTTTAGCGTCCGGTTTTGGCATTCAAAAATCCGGCTTTAAAATATGACAATGTGATTTATTCGATATTTATATAATTTTTTTTTTAAATTTCTTAATGTACGGCTTTGGGATCCAAAAGTCCGGCTTTTTTAACGGGTAAGTCCGGCTTTATGATTTTTAGAGATGGCAACGCTACCCTCAATTAATATTAACGTCACCTAGGTACCTACCTATTTTCGCGATATTGCTTTTTTAAACTTATTGTTGAAATTGCATAAAATCATCTCAATAGGTAGTACCTACCTATAAAACGCGTAGGTACCAAAGGGTATAACATGGGTGAATCAACATCAATTAGAAGATTACCTTTGATTTAGGTAAGTGTGTAAGGAACTTACAGCCCTCATAAAAAGTATGTAAAAAGTACGTAGTTAGGTTTAGGTACATACCGACTTTCCCCTCTTAAAAAAAGGTTTAGGTACATAGAGGTGCCACCTCTATGTACCTAATGTACCGCCAAATAAAGATTGGATTTTAAAGTTTGAAAAAAAGTGAACATTGTGTCAAAATAATGTACTATTAATTACACTTTATTATTATGTTTATAAATATATTTTTGTTACTTCTAGCAACTTTATTACACTGATATTATTTTATTGCACCTCAATCAATAAAAAAACAGAAAAAATATATAAAGACCTTGACATGACAATGTTGACATTTTTGCGGTTAATCTGTCGTTCTAAATAAATCTATCTGTAAATAAATCTGTCGTTCCGTATTACGCAAACATTCTTACATTAAACTTTTTGTATATCTAAAGTTAAATGAATCCTAGAGAAATCAAATCACGCAAAATAAAGTATTTTCGCGTACTTTATACTAGGTAGTTGGCATAAAGTATAGAGTACAATTAGCAGAAACAAAGTAGGTACAATACTTTATAATAAAGTATGGGTGGCAACACTAACAGAACATCAAGATACCTAAATAATGGGCATCGGAAAACATCGGAAAGGATTAAGTTTCTTACTTATCAAAGACAATTGACAAAAAGTAGTTTGACCTAAAAATCATTTACAAGAGCAAAGCAGCTCTATATCATTATAGGTCCTACCTACTGCCTAGATGTGTCGGTCATCTTCGGAAACACGAAGTCAACAAAGTTAACCGATGCCCATTATTTATGTTGAAGTACTGTACTGTAAATATACGAGTAGGTAAATGTACCTAACCTATAATGTACCTACCTAACTATGCAGTTACGTTTATGCGAAACAAGTCTCGATATTGAAATAAATAGATCGTAAAGTGTATTATGTCAAAAGTCTGCAACAAACCTACCTGTGTGGGGACAAAGTAGATTTGCAAAGCCTACAGGAATCATTAATGTACTACCTAGATATAACTGACTGTGTTGCCAACTTAATTGAATAGAAGAAATGTATTGATATCTATCCTGTACTTATAAGTTATTATAAACTAAAATATTTATGAATATATAAAATTACTTAGGTATATTATAGATCTACATTTAGCTCAGTTTAATTGTTTGAAAGTAAAGCTTTCAAGTCTTCAATGCTGTGTCTTAAGGCGCATAGTGCTCCCAAGACCTTGCGTCGATCGTCCCGCACTGATTACATAGGAGTGAGTGAGTGAGAGCGAGGGGAATATTTAAGCAAACCTTTACGCGTAAGATGAATTATTTCAATAAAAAATTAATAAAGGCGAATAAGAAAAATCTAAAAAGACCATCCCCTAGAATATTGTTCACTTTATTTATTGAAATCGAAAGTATATGATTTAACCTAATATTTACGAAGCGATTAGGTTTACAGTTTTAAAATCGAGGCATGTTTGGGTCACATTTTAACCAAGTTTTAAGTAATTTATCAAAAAATTAAGAAGACCATCCTCTAAAGAATGCGTTGAATAATAACATATCTTTTTTAAAGATTCTTTTATTCAATATTTATGAAGAGAATCGGTTTTTTCTGCAGTGATTTTTTATGATTGACGTTACTATGCGCCTTAAACATGGAATTCTAATAATCACCCTCACCCTGTTTTTGCACCGGGCGCGTGCTATCTTTATTTATGTAACATGAAGAAGGGGAACCTTTTTAAAGAAAAATACTGTCATGAAGTTGTAACAACAAAGGCTCTTGCAAATAAAGATTGGTTTGTTTACGTTATAGAACTATAACTACGTGGTATATTACGATATGTGTAAATTAAATACACCTATAAATGTATATTTAAAGTATTTGCTTTTGTGATGGATGTTTAGACTTTTAGGACATTATTTTAGCATGGAGAAGCTATGACTTAATACTGTTGTTCATCTATCATCATCATCATAACGGCTCATATACCTACGTCCCCACCGAGGGGCTCGAGCCTAACCTAAGTTAGGGTGTTTAGGCCTTAGTCAACCACGCTGGCATGGCGCAGTGCGGATTGGTCGACTTCTCATACACCTTCGAATTTCTTCGCAGATGACATGCAGGTTGCCTCACGATGTTTTCCTTCACCGTAGGAGCGTCAGACAAATGTACATAGTGAAATTCGAAAACGAAAAACACATTGGTACATGGCGGCCTCGAACCCCGAATCTCCCGATTGCGATGCGACGCTCCTATCTATAATAATACCCGATTTGGCCTTCACGAGGCTGATACTGCATACCCTTTTAGAATCATTGCGTTGTCCGTCAGTCTGTCACGACTCTTTCCTTTCTCAGGAACGCGTAGAGATGTCACACTGAATTTTATCTCAAACGGTCTATACGGACTCTTTCAGTACAGCTTTAAAAAAAATAAACTTGTAAGTCAACGCGACAATGAAATGACTTGACTTGACTTGTAAGTCATCGTTTACGTCGCATATTTTCGCATATTTTTCGATTTCACAAGGAAATCAAGACCCATTGACGTAAAACCTACAGGGCGTTGACCTAAAATCATGAAATTCGGTATGTGGAAATGTTTTAAAGCACATGTAAAGAAAAATCTGAAAAGCGTAAATATGTAGCTAGGGTAGTTTGCCCGGAACCTCGGTGCGAGAGTTCAACTCGCACTTGGTCTGATTTCCACAAGATGACGCTCGCCAAAAAGAAGACAGCCTCCCACCCAGCCCAGATCCTCCCAGTAGTCGACATCTTCTGACGACGCTCGGGTTGGGTCAAACACAAAAATGTGGCCTTCATTTCATCGGGAGCACCGCACCTCTGCCTAAAGAAAACGTGACTTATTCTTGTATCATGTCTTCCGTACACGTGTGTCATAATTTTATAAAATTACTAGCTGTGCCCGCGAACTACGTTTCGCCATAATAGTAAGTTCTGGAGAGGGCCAGCCTTCTCACTTAGGGATATAAAAAATAGCCTACGACCTATTCTCAGACCTACCAAATATACTTGCACAAAAAATTTCATTAAAATCGGACCCCGCTTTCCTCATTGACCAACTATGCACAACTAGTTGTGCCATTCGGAATTTCTTTGTTAATAAATATGTCATCATCACAGCCCATATACGTCCCCACCGAGGGGCTCGAGCCTACCCTATATATTAGGGTGATTAGGCCTTAGTCAACCACGCTGGCCCAGTGCGGATTGGTCGACTTCACATACATCATTGAATTTCTTCGCAGATGTATGCAGGTTGCCTCACGATGTTTTCCTTCACCGTAGGAGCGTCAGACATATGTACATATGAAATTCGAAACGAAAAACACATTGGTACATGGCGGGTCTCGAACCCCGACCCCCCGATTGGAAGGCAAGTGCCGAGTCCACTGCGCCACCGACGCTCTCATGCGCCAAAAACAGTTGTACCTACCACGGGTCGGTCACGCAAACGATGATCTCCTAGAAAGTGTTAAAATTTGTCACCGACTTCAATATAGAAGTGTGATGTTGTCTGTACCTATTCTTATATTATTTTTAACTTTTCAGTGTTTTTGAAGTCGGTTTTTATTTTTGTTAAAATATGTTTTATTTTTAACTTTTTAGTGAATGAAATCGTTTTAGTGAAAGAAACCCTAATTTAATACCACGGTGAGCTGGTATTAAATTTGTGTATTCCTCGATTTTCATGGGATGCCATCATCAGATCCTGACTTTGGTGACCTTGGGACCACCCCAGGAGTATACTCTATCAAATACAAAAGAATTTTGAAAATCGGTCCACAATTGGCGGAGTAATGGCGTAACATACACACAAAACACATTGGACACCTTAAAATTTAAGGGTTTTCCTCAATTTCCATGGGATCCTATTATCAGATCCTAACTTTGGTGACCATGGGACCACCCTATTTTTTTTTTTTGCGGCGGGGGAATCTCTTTACGATTCAACAAGGGGCTGAAAGCTGACAAAGCCGCCCCAAGGATATGCCATTGGACTCGGGTTACCTGGGTAACCCCATACCTGGCTAAACCACCCTCCAGAGCAACTTCTACCTCCGTAGAGACACACTCGGGATCGGCGTTAGCCATTCCCCGAGTGCGCCCCCTGGATTGTAGGCCTGACGCAAGCGCCAGGTCTTACCTCTACGGGGGGGTCGACAAGTGCCATAATTCGATCCCCCAGACGGGCAGGCCAGGGGTAGAAAAGTGTCTCCCGACCGGTTGTCGGCCGGCCGGGCCATTTCATCCCCAGCTTGCTTAGGGGAGTTGGTGGCGCGCGTCCAGGAACGCGCGCCTCCTCCTACCCAACCGCCTGCGCCGGAGCGGTACGGCGAGAGGGTCAACCTCTCGCGCCCGCTCCGCTGCCTCCTTCTGCGAGATCACTTCCTCGCAGAAGGAGGCGACAGCCTCCCACGCCGTCGCGCTGGTCAGCATCTCGCGTGCGACGCTGGCCAGCGCGACGGGCGCACCCCTACCTAGGCCCAGCGCGAGGGCTAATGCGTCGCGCTGAGGTCGCCAGGCCGGGCACTCCGAGAGGGTGTGTCCGGCCGTGTCATCGGGAGCGCCGCAATGGTGGCACTGCGGCGTCTCCTCCCTCCGTGCGACATGGTGCAGATAATGGCCGAAGCAGCCGTGGCCGGTCATCATCTGCACCATCCGGTAGGTGAGGCTGCCCTGCCGGCGCCCAACCCACTACCATGGGACCACCCTTACAGTATACTCTATCGAATACAAAAAGAATTTTGGAAATCGGTTTAAAAATGACGGAGTTATGAGGTAACAAACATAAAAAAAAATACAACCGAATTGATAACCTCCTTTTTTGAAGTTGGTTAAAAAAAATACATTTAAGATCTTTAAAAATTAAAAATATTTGATATTATAATATATAGATTATTATAATAATAAAAATAAAAGATTAAAAATACATCTAAGACAAGACAGATTTCATTTTTTTTTTTCACCTTCCCTCCAAAAATGAATTTCATCTATTCACGTCACACTTCTGCGTTTGGGTCACAGAAATTGATATGTGTACTAAATCTCAAGTTTAAGATTCGGAGATAATTGACTGTGACCGACAGACAGACGGACACACGAGTGATCCTATAAGGCTATAAGGGTTCCGTTTTTTTATTCGAACGTACGGAACCCTAAAAACGAATTTTGAGTCTCATAGATTTCTAAAGTGCTTACTCGTAAAATACAGATTTATATGTGGAAAGTTACCAAGATGGAAAAATTCTCAATCTAACCACTGTCAGGTTGTGACTTTTATTATGTGAGCGTTAAAACGCAATCGACTTCTTGTCTTCTCGACTTTTTTTGATAACGTACCTACCTAATAAATATTGATCGAATTGAATGCAAATATGGAACTCTGCACAGTGAAACATATTGAGTTGTAGCGTCATGTTTCACAGTATGAATATTATTAAAAAATATTATAAATCGCGCTCTGCAGACTTAGAGAGAAAACAAAATAATCCGAATACGAAAGAGAATGTATTCTTATTATTTTATGACAAGCCCTTTACGATTAAAGCCGGATAGCCTTTATGTTACGCTTACGCTTTGTCATTCATTACCCTCGTTAAATACTTGTTCTAATGTTAATTTTTTTAAGGAACTAATATATTTCTCATTTCTTATCCAATAAAACAAAGTGGCGAATATGTTGTTGCAATTTGGGTTGTAAATTTTAAAGTAAGATAAATCAAGATGTCTGTCAGTATAAAATATTGTTGTAGAAAATAATAAGCACCGCGTGAAAGTGGTAAGTAATTGGTGCAAATATGAATAATAAAATAAGCTGCAGCTGTGGATTAATTATGAATTATAAATTAGTGAACGTAGCTCCGCGTTATGTTTTTATTACTGTACAGGCGGATGGTTGGACTTTCGTTTTATTGTACTGTTGGATAGTTACGAAGTCGTAACCGGTTAACAAGTTCATAACCACTGTGAAAAAACATTAATAATACAAAAAAATAATTAAACATATTTCAAAATTGGAATTTATTTAATTACTAGTTATTAATTATGAATAATTTTTAATAAGTTTTATCTTTTAAAAAATCTAAAGTAAATATGACAACATTTTTCTGAGGTTGGCGGCAGCCTTACTATAAACATCGCCACTTGGTATTCCAGACTTCATTTTAGTTCCTACCTACTGCGTAAATTAATACGCATGTAAATATTTCTTTTAAACTAAGGCTAACACCGACCGACATCAAAAAAATTGTTGGCATATTGAGATTTTTAAAAAAGAACACTATTATTAATGAAATAAATAACACTTTTATGTGTCCCTTTTTAGTTATTAATGAAATAAATAACAGTTTTGAGTTCGGTTATAAAAATGGATCGCTCGATATGTTGCTAAGCGTTAAACTCAAGAACGGGTGGAGCGATTCGGTTAATTCGTTTTCTGAAGTACAATTTGTAGGATTACTGAGAATGTTTTATGAAGACAGACATTTCTCAAAAGCCGGGAAGAACTTAAAACTTCCAGCTACACTGCGAGCTCAAATACGCAATCGAGATCAAGAGATAACTGGCTAGTTTTTTACCAGTAAACCAAATTTTAGAAACTATAAAAAAATTGCCAATTTAAATCCTGAACTGAAGTTACACCCTAACCGTCTTATTAATAAACGTAGACTAAGGCAGGAGTAACTTTACTCCGAGTATTAAGTCAGTAGTAAACATTTTTTATATTAATAAACACGGAGTAGGGAAGGAGTAAGCTAATCCAACTCTACTCTCGGAGTAAATGTTATACCTGCTAGCTACCTAGTTTAGCGACAGATTAAGGTTGGAGGAGCGTTGTCTTTGCGTAAATCTATATAATTTGTCAACTTTGACACGTATCTTGTCATTAGATGGCGATCGTTTTATTTTTCACAGTCGAATTGAGCGAATTTGTGTTTATTGTTGGTGTGGTTAATTTTGTATTGTATTAAAATGGAAAGTGACTATTATTTAGATGATTTGATGTTGATCGACGAAATCGAAGAAATTGAAAATAGCGCTCCACTAATAAGAAGTTTTGTCATGTTTTTGCAATATTGCGATCACAAATCGCGAACAAAATAACCACAAAATAACCTTGAAAGACAATCTCAAACTGAAAAAGGTGAAAAAAACAGAAAAAATTGTCATCCCATGTATTTCTGTCTGTCACACGATGCTTAAATCGTTCACCGACTCATTCTTTTTACTTTTAAATTGCAAGGGTTGCCATAAAATACGCGTTAATCCGAGAGTAAGGAAGGCTTTGTTATTCTAAGCTTACTCCGTGTTTATTAATAATGTTATAAACACAAAGCTACTCCTAGCTTAAACTGGTAGTAACTACTCCGAGAGTACGTTCGGATTAAGGAGGGAATAGGCGATTTTTATTAATAAGGCTGTAAGTGAAATAAATGCATTGTTGTGTAAATAAATTCGTTTGAACTTGGCCCCCATTAAATAGGTCGCAATTCTTTTTTGGGCGAATATAACAACGACGCATATTCTTAATATTGAACTTGCTCTCACTTCACATTTGTTTTTGATGGGGTATCATCACTTTTTGTGCAGAAATAATTAGTATCAGACAACCGCACAGCATCAGGGCGCTCGCGCTAATGGGCGCCGCTGTCTTTGTTATTAATTTGTTGATAGTGTTGATACTACATATCAACAATGGTCAGTTTTCAGATTTTTTTCCTTTTTATACACCTAATAGTTTATCTTGATGCCAAATATCAAGTTTCTAAAGTCTTCTGGAAGTGGGTTTGGTTTTTGATTTATAGTCTGTGAGTCTGTCATAAAAATGCCGGTTGTAAAACTTTCATAACTGTTTGAGCTACATTTATGAAATTATGGATTCTAGACAGGCTAAGGCACTTTAATAAATGTGCGAAATTTCTATTAAATAGATCTTGAATTGTAAAGGGGTCAAAAGTACATAACTAATGGTCGAAATGGTTCGTGTAATAATTATTATACACGGTTGCTACTTCGCCAGTTCCTTTCTCTTTGAACTTGGCTTGATACACTGCCGCGCGTCTAGATGAAACAAATAAAATCATTCTATTATATTATTTTCTTGTTTTTATTTGTTTATCGGCTCATCGAGCTATGTTATCACAAGTTGGCAACGTACAGGTGGGGTCCTTGAACGTGTTGTAAATATGCAAATCTTACAGGAACCACGTGTACTAGGCGACTGTGATAACCGCTTACCATTGTAATGATTGTAATCTTTGAAACACGAGTAGGACTCGCTGCATTCTCGCCTAACCTGGGGGGCTACCGCCTAACTTCGTGACATTAGAACAATAGTTCGTCACCTGTGCCATTAAAACTATTGTTCTAATATTACGAAAGCGATAGCGAGTGATCGTTTTGAGATAGGCGGTAGAGCCGCTGACTGCAATTTAGATTTTTTACATTTGTCATAATTTCATTCTTTTGCTCCCGACACTCATTTGCCGACATTGAGATGTCATATCGAGTTCATTTTATCATTATCATTATTACATGATGATAAAATAAACTCGATATGTCCTAAAACCTTTGTCCACACACTTAAGTAGTGCCTCTGATTTATAATTATTGCATTCGTGAAAATATACAAATCCGAGACGGAACCTTTGACGCGGTATTTACAACCCTACCTACTCAATGCACTACATCACAACGTCACATCATCTGCGCGACATCCTTATTGGGCAACCAAGTTGTACAAGAAAAATTCAATCAAACAAAATATTTCAGAAGCCCTACTAATTAAACCGGGTGGAGAAACCTCCAGAACAGAACTGACTCGGGTGGTCACAGCCACTAGATGAATGTCCTAGATAAAAACGAGCACTTCTATATCAAAGTTGATTAAAAGAATTTTGCTAAGCCTTCGTTAATCAACAGACGAAGGTGAAAGGCGTTATGCGAATTAGATGGAAATATGGAAGAATGTGCTCTAGAAGCGCATTACTTTCAAAATCCGTGATAGACGCGGAGGCAACTTTCCACGGAGAAAATGATGTTATCTTTGGCAATGAGCCGCCTTAACCGCGAAGACGCAGCATTCAGTAATTAAGTGCGCTTTGGTTTTAATTGAGCGCGGTCGGCGTGGAGCGGAACGCGCTGGCGCCATTTTGGTGTTCCTAATTCAAATTCACGCGCCTTTTCTGCTCTCATTTTTTAATGTCGAGGGTAGCGGTTCCACACAGAATTCTTATACGACATGAACAAATAAAATACCAGTCGTTTACTGTTCTTGAATAATTTTAAGCAAACAATAATAGTTGAAATCGAGAGGAACAATTTTCAAGTATTAGGTTACTTAGACTAATGCATCTGTGGTAAATTATACATTAACAATTATTGTACTGTAACTGACTTTTTACTGACTATTCTTAATAAGTAGGCAAGGGAGAAACGAATGTTGTTATACCCATACAGCGATCTGAATTATCTTTGTTTCAATCTGAAGTAGGTACATCATATTAGATTAGCTAAACAAAAGTTACGCCACCAAGTTTTTTTTTTACTAGTTGGCGAGCCAGCGACCGGAAATGGCGATACGGGACTTACATAAAGAAAAAATAAACATTAATATGGTCATAAACATAAATAAAATGTAAAGAGATCTCTTCAAAATATTCATAAACTATTCATCAATATGTCAACATATGACGCCATGTTTTGATCACACTCACCAAACCGGCTACAAGGCTATAATACCCTAATACCAAATTTATTGATGTCATTTGACATTTCCACTTTCTGATACGTCGTGTCACCATTTCTATAGATATCTATTTCGTTCCGTACAATGTACTTGTCCGTGAATAAGAAAGAGTGAGGTATGATTTCAGATGTTAAAAGTGCAATCTTATGTAGTTACAGGTTTATAGTGTGCAACATATTCTCTATCAACTATCTAATCTGAGATTATATCCTATATCTATCTGCAATATATCCTCAGTTGTCGAGAGCAATATCAGCCGCTATCGAATGTATTTTGTTTTATCAGCAGTCGTGTCATACAGGCGATATCTTGTGGACCAGGTGCATAGAGCTAGGAAATTACAGGAAATGGCATTGAAATATATTTCTTACTTGTGTTAAAATTCCGGATAAATCTTTATACCATTCATTAAAATTGTTTAGGAATGGAAGCGTAGGTAACATACACACAGACATACGCACAGACAGGCACCTTTCGAGTTTATAATATTAGTGGCGATTATACTGACCTTTGACTTTAAATGCAATGTATTTTTTTAATTTACAAGTGAATGGATAATTAATTGTATGGATAGTGCGGCTATCATATAAAATAATTTAATATTTTCCTTAATATACCATTATCCTTATTTACTAAATGAATGAATTAATAACTCTGTCTGTACTATTAGCAAAGGTTAACGTGAGAAATTCGGTTGTGATTTTTTAGGTCCTAGCCTAGGGTCCTGCATGCCGCATAGAACCAAATCCCTTGTTTTCATATACAAGTTCAATAATGTGGTTTGTAGCAACTCGTTTAACTGAATTTCTGATGCTGAGTATCGAAACGCTGACACTAGTGCAGCACCCTCAGACCTAGGGTCATGTAACTGAGGCACTGAGTAATTTTGCCCAAATTTGATATAATATGGCTTGGAGTTCCCCGTTGGGTCGTATTTTGATGCTGAATATGGAAACACTAGCTGTGCCCGCGACTTCGTTCGTGTGGATGTCCGAAAATAACAATAACAATGTTATATAGCCTAAAGCCTTCCTCGATAAATGTACTATCCAACACAAAAATATTTTTTTTATTCGAACCAGTAGTTCCTGAGATTAGCGCGTTTAAACAAACAAACTCTTCAGCTTTATAATATTAGTATAGATTAATACTGTCTCGACCTAATAGACGAATTCAGGGTTATTAACCCTGAATTCGTCTATTTAATATATAGCATGCTTTACTGGGTTACCTTATTACACCTTTTTCAACTTCCTCAAATAAAATTGTTTCCGTTATATTGATCGTTAATCCGACTTACCTTAGTCTATGGCACACCTCGCTATGCTTAATGACGTATGAGAGGCTCTTGTCCTAATCGAACTGTACTAAGCTAATTGCAGATATCGTTAATGACCACTATCTATTACTAACGGCAAACGCACACGACCGACTTTTTATGGGCCCGATTTTTCCGCCGACTCTTATGGCCGAATCAACGCACACATTTGTCGCTTTGTCGGTGGCTATCAAGAGAAGTGCACGTCATGGATTTAATGGATTTGACAGGTGTTTGGTACATCCATCGATGAGCAGTGACACGGCCTTTCAAGCAAGTTCAGGCGGCCAACTTGTCGGTCGGTGAGTAGCCAGTGTGCGTATAATTACATTTACAAACGTTCCATTTTTCACCAGTAATTGGGTTGGTCGGGGCACCGATTTTCTGTAGTTCGTGTGCGTTCTAATGTAGAACTCCATATGTTTCATTTTCCACAGTCAAAAAAAAATCGGTCACCGGTCGGTCGTATGCGGTCACACTAAGTGTATGTTCGGTATTCCGTGATTTTTGGCGTGACGTGCGTGTGCGTTAGGGTGACCAGCCCCCCTAAACAAATGCCACACGCGTGTGGCTTTTGTCTAGGGGGGCAGGACCAGGTTTCGATGAGGGATGACTAGTCCCACCCTGTTGTCCCAGATTTGGGAATTACCCTCCAACTTAAATGGATGAAATCGACTTCAAAACTAACTAGGCCAGCCAAGTCATAACGGCAATATATGGGTATGTCATAACCAAACCACATGATGTAGGTATCATCCTCGTATCGCCGTCCTATGCGTTTAAATGAAACAAACGGGTACTTTGGGTAGAGGCTCAGATCTTCAATCTTTAGAGTTATCTTATACTAGCTTGTGCCCGCGACTTCGTCTGCGTGGACTTTAGAATTGGGTCTAAAGCTTCGCTCGTTAACAATTTTTGATCTTCCCACGGGAACTATTTAAGAGATCATTAAGGAATATAAAGTACATGTCCTTTTCCATAGCATAGGTGACATGCATACTTCAAAGCTGTCTGCCCGCGGCTTAGCTCGTAAACAATTTTCAATTTTCCCTCGGGAACTACTTAAGAAATCGGGATAAAAGGTAGCCTATGTTCTTTTCCATATCAAAAGCTACAATTTGCATGCATGCCAAATTTCATCCAAATCCGTTCAGCCGTTTTTGCGTGATTGAGTAACAAACATCCAAACTAGTGAATTATAATTTTCGAAACACAAATACATGAGTAAATAGCTGTATAAATTTGAATTTGGAATTCCTAACCGTAGAGGAGATATTTGAGATCAAAGTGGCCAGTACGGCAAAACGTCAATTTCATATGTAAGGACCTAATATTTGGGACCCCTTAGGATCTTTTGTGCTGCCCCTGCCCCTTTCTATCATCATTGCTATCATCACCGTTCAACCAATATAATTCACCCATAAGTTTTATAATTAGTCCGGGTTGGACTAGCACTGATGTCCTCAGATTTTGAATATTCAATCCTAAAGAAACTCATTTTCCTGCTAGCTACAGAATGGCATTAGTACAATAGGTGTTCCATGCTCTCCTCTCTGTTCAACGAACCTATCTTTGTTCACATGCGATTGTACCATAGTGGTCGGTCAACAAAGCTCCTAACAGGAGTAGGATTTGCATGATTGTCTGAGTGATCCATGCAATTTCCCTACTTGACCTCTCCTCTGATAACAGATTTGATTGTACACTGTGCCAGACCAGCGAATGGTTCTGGATACACAAAGCCAATCACATGTGTAACAGATGCTTGTGATTTTATGACATTGAATGCTCTATACTGATTATTAAGCTAAATTGAAGAACAAACACCAGGGATATGAATAAAAATACCCAGAGACGGGGCAAGCCTTCAAGACAATGGACGGATGTGTCCTCCGGCGCCTGCGCCCGCGCCGCGCCTGTTCTACATCACAAATCGTGTCCGTGACTCACTCGACAGTCTCAACACCCATGGGATTGGATCTTGTCCCAAACTCACGCTCTACTTTGAAACAGTACGATCTTTAGTTCTTGGACTAGCTGCAAAAAAACCTTGTATCTTTTACATCGTTACATTTTGAAAATTCTTTCACTTATAGAATGCTACATTATCACCTGAGTATTATAGGCTATTGAATTGTTTTTTTTTTCGGGAAAATAAAGAATTCCCACGGGGAAAACGAAAATAACGCCGGCGAAGGTGCGAGCAGAAAGCTAGTATTTAAGGCGCATAGTAACGTCAATCTTAAAAAATGACTGCAGAAAAAACCGATTCTCTTCATAAATATTGAATAAAAAAATCTTTAAGAAAGATATGTTATTATTCAACGCATTCTTTAGAGGGTGGTTTTCTTAATTTTTTGATAAATTAACTAAAACTTGATTAAAATGTGACCCAAACATGCCTCGATTTTAAAACTGTAAACCTAATCGCTTCGTAAATATTAGGTTAAATCATATACATTCGATTTCCATAAATAAAGTGAACAATATTCTAGGGGATGGTCTTTTTAGATTTTTCTTATTCGCCTTTATTAATTTTTTATTGAAATAATTCATCTTACGCGTAAAGGTTTGCTTAAATATTCCCCTCGCTCTCACTCACACTCCTATGTAATCAGTGCGGGACGATCGACGCAAGGTCATTGGGAGCACTATGCGCCTTAAACCTATGCATCAAAGCTTTACAATTTGCTGGTGTCAATTATTTACTTGACGTTATTATGTCTGTCGAGATTCTGTATAGGCTTGATATAGTTCTAGTCTTGTGATACTTGTTCTAATTAACAAATATCAAAAGACTATACTTGTGCTAGTGCTTTTAGTCTTAGAAAAGTTATAAAGGGATTGCTCTCCCCTCGGGGAAGGGGTAATATAATATGTATAAATAATACGTACTTTTGAATTAACGTTAAATGCGCGTCATGTAATATACGCAGCGTTGAAGGTAAGTAAGGCAGTTAAATGCCCGTAACTGCTAACGAGAAATCTAACTAAAAGAAATAAAGTGAATACCACAGGGAGGTATAAATAAATAATAGTAAAATTGTAACACGCGCTGCAGTTCGTTCGCGAACCAAAACCAGTCCTGCCCCCTAACCATGACCATTCAAAACAAAATTGAAACCGCCCTGAGAGCGGGATGGCGCTATACGCAACAAGAGCGGTGTCCCTATTTCAATATTGTTTTAACCTTGCTATAAGCGATCATGGTAAGGCATGGTCCTCCGTGGACTCGTTCCTTCGTAGGAGTAGGCCCTTTTAGGGCGAGTGCAAAAACCCGCCGGGAGCAAGCGACCAGCCAGTGTTACTGGTGCGAGGTATTTATATTTAGAACTCATTGCATTCTTCATTGGAATTCTCATTTCAAAATAAATCAGAACGAAGTGCATTCACGTGTACGTGACGACAGCGTTTACATGAAAGAGATGGCTGTATAGGTTTTTGCTCTTTGCCTTTCCCCGAAAGAAATGAAGTCACCGCAAATCAAGATATTTTCTAACTTTAACGGACTTTCTAAGCTAATAACAGCTTATTGTTTTGTTCTTTTGAGTAGCAAACGTAATACCACTAAAACACTTTTGTATTAAATTAAAACTTTCATCATTATTTTTCTTTGATAATGGATGCGGCATTTTTCGATCTGCATTATTTTCTCGCCAGTAAGACATTAGATACGCCTCGAGTAGATAAAACGTTCAAAAACAGCCTGCAGCTGATGCGATCTATGGCATGACAGTTCTGTCTCTGTCCCCATGTCGCCGTCGATATGAATGCGTCCCATTGTTACGTATGCGGACAGTATCGTCCCGTGCCGGGGTGGGATGGCGGAGCTTGTATTCCGATCTTGTCTCGTGCATGCTAACATGTTAACGTCTCTTGTCAGATGACATTCGGAATAATTTATATTGTTTTTTTTATGTAACAAAGTTTGCAAATAAACAGACTAATCTGATGGTGAAGTAGTTCCTGTAAGATTAACCAATATGTACTACCTACGATAAGCACATTGACATTGACAGCCTAAACATGTTGCTGAACCCATTTAAACTAAAACTACCAGTAATTGACCCTGGCAAACTACCTACGGAGTAGTAAAACAATTATTAAACCAAATATATTAATGAATATGAACAATTAATTTTTATTACAACTAAAATAATAATTATGTAAGTAGGTACTTAAATATTGACGGCTAAGTAATCGATAGGTAACTATTAACACCAACCGTGGATAAGCCCGATCACCGTGCGTGCAACCTTTTATAGAAAACTTCAATTTAATTGCGAGTTAACTCCGCAATCCATAAATTATAATTCCTCGAACACTTAACTGGTGTTAGTGAACTGCAGACAGAGGTTCGCAACATAATGCATACATGTATGTATTCAGCATTAAAGCAGTGCTTATTAAGACTTATATTTATGCAAAGTTGCTCATACGGAGCACAATATGCTCATTTGAATTGAAATGAGTGTAGACGTGTTGTTGTGCTCTTCCCAGAACGGTGAATATCCGAGAAAGATTATTAATTTCATCACCTTTTGGCCATGGTTTGAATCGTTATAATCAAATTTTAGAACTGAGGTAGATATTATGTTTGAATATCCAATATACAATATTCCGTCAGCCTTTTCATTTTTCAGTAAGTGGAAGCGAGCTTCATCACCTGGTTTCGGGCATCACTTTACTACAGATATAGTATGAGTTAACTTTACTGTAACTAACAAAAATGTTGTTATTGTTACCTAGGATTTTTTACGACAAACAACCGGTAAAATAATAATGAAAGGCTTTGCACACAAAGATTTATATAGACAGAAAATTTCGCAAAACATATAACAAAAAAGTTTTTTTTCCCTCGTTTTCTTATGAAGGCTCTTTCAATTTCCAAACAGGTGTAGAGTCATCTTTTTTTCTATGAATTGTATTGTTAAATATCTTTGACATCTGTTTGGTTATGGTTTATTAGATTTTTGCGGTTTTTCTGACGCTAAAGACTATAAATACCTGTATATTGGATAAAGAGTTTATCTGCAATCCAGATGAGGGCTGCAAAACAAGGCAAAACACAATATTACTTTCTTTGTTCCATTCCTATATTTTTTTATAATTGACTAATCATTTCATACTTAATTATTGGTGTTGAAAAATTTATTGTTGTCAAACAGTCGAAAGTAAATATTACCATAAGTTTATAAATGGGCTTTCGCTCGCCATGTTAGGAGACCGGACGGTTCAGTCGGCCCAGCACAGCGACAATGTCAAGGCCGCTTGCGCAGGCGACTAACCGTAACAGCTTAAAACAAAGTCAAGTCCGCGGTTAAAGCAGGATGGCACTATTCGCTGCAATAGCGCTGAGCTGTTTCGTTTTAAGCTCGTTGCTTGTTTTAGGTGTGCGTAGTAAGCCGTCTGAGCGTCAACTTTTTTACTTTCTTTTCTCGGACCATTTTCGATGTTTTGACACAGCTGCGACGCAAAAGCGGCTGATTGAGTGTTTTTATTGCCCCAAAGATTTATATTGCATTGGCTGCATCGGGATACAAGAATAAAACACGCTTAGCAATTGACTAATCGTTATTTTTAAATTTGATGTGGTGTTTCAAGGGTTCATTGATTTTAAGTTGAACGTCAATTGTAGTATTTTAAGCTTATTTTAAGTTGTCATTTTTTAGTTATTCGCGTGCTTAAATAACAAGTCAATTTTATGAAAAAAATATTGCCTTGGTTATTTTGTGTTCATAAAAATAGTGCCTATAGTGCCGATGGCAAAAAAATACCGTGGTTGGAGGAAAAGTACCCTTAATAATGATGATACCAAATTTTGCTGAAAGGAATCATTCTTTTATTTTTAAAAATAAATAAAACTGCATTTAAATATTTTTGAAAAATCACCTGCTTGAGCCTGGAATCGAACCGGTGAAATGTGACAAAAAAAACATTCTGTATTTTTAGTACCAACCGAAAGAGTCATTTATAAGGATCAATTTCTTTTAAACAACATAGTATCTTAAATTAAAGAAAGACCAAGAATTTTTTTTTATTGTTAAGCCCATTACAGAAAGTTGAACTAATAGGTATTTCAAATATTCAATCAACTCGATATAAAAGGCGACATGTAGCGAATTCAGTCGAGGAATACGTCTGTGCATACGTGAAAATGGGTCTCATTTTGAGTAATTTATAACTTAAGTGAACTATTTCCTTTAGATCGTACTGGGTAACCTTTACAATAAAAAAATATTTTTCTTGGTCTTTCTTTAATTTAAGATACATTGTTGTTTAAAAGATATTGATCCTTATGAATGACTCTTTCGGTTGGTGCCATAAAAGAAAACAGTCAAAATTTTTTGTCACATTTCACTGGTTCGATTCCCGGCTCAAGCAGGTGATTTTTCAAAAATCATTAAGGCGCATAGTGCTCCCAATGACCTTGCATCGATCGTCCCGCACTGATTACATAGGAGTGAGTGAGTGAGAGTGAGGGGAATATTCAAGCAAACCTCTACGCGTAAGATGAATTATTTCAATAAAAAATTAATAAAGGCGAATAAAAAAAATCTAAAAAGACCATCCCCTAGAATATTATTCACTTTATTTATTGAAATTGAAAGTATGTGATTTAACCTAATATTTACGAAGCGATTAGGTTTATAGTTTTAAAATCGAGGCATGTTTGGGTCACATTTTAACCAAGTTTTAATTAATTTATCAAAAAATTAAAAAGACCATCCTCTAAAGAATGCGTTGAATAATAACATATCTTTTTTAAAGATTTTTTTATTCAATATTTATGAAGAGAACCGGTTTTTTCTGCAGTGTTTTTTTATGATTGACGTTACTATGCGCCTTAAATGCAGTTTTATTTATTTTTGTAAATAATGGAATGTTTCCTTTCAGTAAAGTTTGCGATCAACAATATTAAAGGACCTTAATTTAACCTTTGGACCGTTTCTATGTCATGGCATGGCACTCGTAATAATGGTTTTCGTAGTATAAATGTATAGATTGAATGAAATGAAAATGAAAATAGTTTACCTTTGTAATCCCATGATACATTAACAGATTAAAAAACGTATGAGTTTACTATAAATGAAGTAATACTATCGATTTTTCTTACAGGGCAATAAAGTTTACAAATAAAATTTGCATTAGTAAATTTATAACATTGTATTTGTTGTGTCAGTCTGTTTAATATGTCGACAGAATACCTATTAATTTCTTTTAATTCAAAAATGGGTCCGTCTGTCCTGTCGTTCGAATTGACAATGGTACCTTAAATGATTAAAACCTCTATCTGTCCCCGAAAAATGTTTTATCTAACCTATTTAGTTCTAATTTAGTTTGTTTACATTACATTATTTGTAATCTGTTCCTTCTCCCTTATCTTCGACCTACGCCAACAAATGGTTAAATGCAGGGGCGAAGAAAAAAGACGCACTGACATCAGACAGAGACGCACAACAGTCGCGTGCGCGCGCACATGTTGCACTATCTACACGGAAATAGAACTGACAAGCCAGGATCATAAATACTATAGGATTTTAGATACAGGACACGGCAATTGATATTAAGATATTCATCCAAAAAAAAGGTTACCCTTATATTACTGTAGATAGAATTTTTTTCTGAAAACAGCCCTTACTTTGATTTCAAGAATAATTCTAACTGCGTCCATGGATTTTTAAATGATCGCATGCTTGAACAGGGAATCAAACCCGGCAAATATAAAAAATTAACAAATACAGATCAATAGATCCAATCATAAGAAACATATATTTGAATTTATTTATTTAATATTAAAATGATCATAAATAATATTTAAAGTCAAAAACAAATACGTAATTATAATGAAATGATAATAAAATAATTTTATTAATTATCAAATAGGTCTTTACTCATATTATTTTCGTCACCATCAGAATGTTAGAACACCTCTTTCGTCTTTCGCTTGTCCTGTGGTATTCTATTGTTTTTTTTGCTAATTCTTTGAAACATCTCCAATTCTCCACCCTTGTTAATGGATGCCGTGGCGACCTTCAACTAAGACAGCTCTCAGCTCAGCTTTATGTATTAAGATTTTTATGTATATGTCTCAGCGTATGTCTTTTTAGTTGTGCTAAATATATAAAATATTTTTTTAATTCTTTTACTTATTTCATAGTAACAACACGGTTATGATTCCAACTCACTTCCATCCAACATGCTGATATTGAACTGATATTAAGTTTTTTAATACTCTAAATAGCGAATTCATATAACTGTAACCCTACTAATGACCAACTACGATTTAACTTAATTGTCGCATCCAATTCCAACCTTTTTCGTATCTCCGGTTAAGTTTGTAGGATAATTTGTGTAGCGACAAATGGGGCGCGTTAACACGAACAGCGGCCGAGATTGGTGATTATCGTCTAACGAGACGCTTAATGTGGTTTATAGCCGTTGTTTTGTTGCGCCGGCCTTCTGGGCAACACATAATAATTAGTTGTAAATGTATGAAAAATCAACCAATAATAATTCGCTCCATTTCTTATAGGAAAATGTGTCTTAGCTTAAGCTTTCTTATTTTATTTATTACTAGCTTTCCGCTCACGACTTCGTCCGCGTTATTTTTGTTTTCCCGTGGGAATTTTATATTTTCCCGTAGGAAAATTACCCTATGTCCTTCCCCTGGTCTCGAACTATCCCTATACCAACTTTCATCAAAAATCGGTTCAGTTGTTTCGAAGCCTATTCAATACAAACAAACAAACAATCAAATCTTTCCTCTTTATAATTATTAGATAGACAGTGTTGCTGATCTGCCCTTTCATAAGACCGGAGGGAAAAGGGTCGCCTGCTTGGGCACCACCGTCTTACCTATCTCTGCCGCAAAGCAGCAGTGCTAGCTTTACTGTGTTTCGGTTTGAAGGGTAAGATATAGCAGTGAAATTACTGGGTACCGTGAGTTTGCATCTTACGTCACATGTTGGCAACTTACACTGTGGTTCTTGTGGGGGTTGCAGATTTGCTGCGAATCTCATAAGAATCACAAGTACAGTCAGCAACACGTCAAGCTTTACATTTACATTACGAAAGCCGCCGCTATTACGAGCGACATAAGGGCGGTCTCAAGGCCAACATGTAAAGCCTAGCGTGTTGCTGTGTGTACATACTATAGGTAACTGACTGTTACCAGTTACCATCAGGTGGGCAGTATGCTTGTTTGCCAACTTAGTTGTATAAAAAAATTATGAGCACGCAAAAAAGACTTACGGAGAAATATAGGATTGAAAAATGAATAAATCAGTAAAGAAAAATATTTGTCTCGGCCGGGTTTGAACCCGCGTCTCCGACATACCGTGTTGACGCCTAGACCTGTCGGCCACCGAGCTCATACCAGCCCCGACGAAATCTTAATCTCTTTAAAACTACATATATTGCATATATTACATATTAAGCTAAACCGAAGTAGTCTCTAATCAGTGTTAATAACCACGTATCAACATCTAATTTAGGAATCTTTACAGATTTCTTGATAAATTGGTTAAGAATGAAGCGGACTTACAAATTTTATATAGAACTTTGCATTTTTTTTAAATCCTAAAATGGGCTAAACGAGTTCACACCCTATCATCTAGCAAACCAGAATTCTCCAGGTGGCCCAGGGGCCGAGATCCCAATGGACGGACAGACAGAGAGATTATCTAACCAGACGAAGAGATGATTACAAAAACGTTTCCAAACAATGTTTGCGTCAGGCTGCAAAGTTGTTATAAAGTCAATTATTATTTAAAATACTAGCTGACACGGCGTACTTTGTATCGCCATGTTTTTTAACTAAATTAGTGAAATGTTTGTTTAAACTATTTTTATATTACACAAACCTTGTCCTAACAATAACGAATACATAAAACCAAGAATCATCCAATTTGGTGCAGTCGTTCGAAAGTTATGGGCGTACATACATTTCGAACATCCATTTTTATTTATATAGACTAGCTGTGCCCGCGAACTACGTTTCGCCATCAAAATACTTAACACAGTGTTTAGTTTTTTCCTCAATTTTATTCCATAATGATTCAACTTTATTCCGCCTTTCTTGAGCATCGGCCATTTCGAAATTAGGACAATTTTCGTAGGTTCGTAATGCTCTTTTTCTAACAGTCCACAAAATTAAATACATTACATATTACTATAAACACTAAGTATAATTATTGTTTTAGAGACATTATTGATATTAATAAATTCTTCTTCAGTAGAAAGAACTACACAGTTGCAAAAATAATCTTTATCGTATTCATGTTTCGAATTAAAATAAACAATTGTTAATAAATTAGAACTGTATACGAATAAAGTTTAGATTTTATAATTGGTGTTGGTAACACCAACAAAAAATATTTTTTGGATATGACAACTTGGCCAATTTTGACTGGTCGTACAGTAAGCTCCTTGTCAAGCTATACTGTTTTCGTAGAGTTAATGTATAGCATGAATGGGGGGGTTACTGTACAAATACGTTTTCCGTATTCGATATCCGATCACGGAATACAGACAGGAGTTTCGTGAACGTAGCGCAGACGTTCGTTTCTTCTCATTCAGGATTTCTACCATTCTACCTAAACGTACGTACAGAACGTGTTCGTTCGTGATAAAAACGAACGTGTGCGGCAGTCAATGAGTATTTTGTATAAATTTGATGCATTCGGATGCCCGCATTCAGAAAACGAATGCGAAAAAACGCATTTATGCGGTTAGCCTTAAAATGTATTGAGACTTCCGTTTTTGTAACGTGTATTGTGCGATATAGTGTTGCTGGCATAGTTCGGTTAGCAAACTCGCCCTGATGACTAACATCCAACACACAAACTTGGAGTTATCGTTAGTTAGTTCACGATCGTTGCATTATCACGGTCTCGAAGGACACTAAACACAGGTAACATCTAACATCGAACATCCAATAGGCCCCGAAGCGGTTCTCAAACTTTTTTGGTGACGGAACCCTTTTGGAGAGCGAAATACTTGACGGAACCCTAAAATAAAACAATAGTTTTTAAAAGTGTATTCTTTATTAATAAGCATAATAAAAGTACGACCAGAGAGGGTGTTTTGATTTTTCTAAATTATTGCGGAACCCTTATAGGGGTATTGTGGAGCCCTAGGGTTCCGCGGAACACACTTAGAGCATGGTTGCTCTAGGTACCCTTCAGGGCCTACTTTCATTTAATACCCCTATTGCTGGGTTTGAAAAGCAACTGTTATCCGTCTTTTTTGAGCGGCGCCCATGTTGAATTTACGTCAATGTTGCTACGTTCGTAGTGCTCTACTGATCAAGGCCTTTCATTTGATACCCATATTGCTGGGCTTAGAAACGAACTTTTATTAGTTTTTTTTTGAGCAGCGGCCATATTGAATTTTGTGCTATTTTCCTAGATTCATAGTGCTCTACTCTTCAAGGCCTTTCATTTGATGCATATATTGCTAGGTTTGGAAACGAACTTTTATCCACCTTTTTTGAGCGGTGGCCATGTCGAATTTACGTCAATATTCCTACGTTCATAGTGCTCTACTGATCAAGGCCTTTCATGTATAGCTTTCCTTTCACGTATATCTTTCCTTTCATGTATACCTTTCATGTATAGTCCATAGTGCTCTACTCTTGAAGACCTTTCATTTGATACCTATATTGCTAGATTAGAAAACGAACTTTTATCCACCTTTATTGAGCGGCGGCCATGTTGAATTTATTTATGTGTTGCTAGGTTCATAGTGCTCTACTCATCAAGGCCTTTCATTTGAGACCTTTATTGCTGGGTTTGGAAACGAACTATTATCCATTTTTTGAGCGGCGGCTATGTTGAATTTATAGCAATTTTCCTAAGTTCATAATGCTCTACTCTTTTAGGCTTTTCATTTGATACCCATATTGCTAGGTTTGGAAACGAACTTTTATCCTTTTTTTTTTGAGCGGCGGCCATGTTGAATTTAGGTCGATTTTGCTAGGTTCCTAATGCTCTACTCTTCAAGGCCTTTCATTTGATACCGATATTGCCAGGTTTGGAGACGAACTTTTATCTATCTTTTTTGGGCGGCGGCCATGTTGAATTTATGTCAATGTTGCTAGGTTCATAGTGCTCTACTTATCAAAGCCTTTTATTTAATACCCATATTGCTGGGTTTGAAAACGAACTTATATCCATTTTTTGAGCGGCGGCCATGTTTAATTTAGGGCAATTTTCCTTAGTTCATAATGCTCTACTCTTTTAGGAATTTCAGTTGATACCCATATTGCTAGGTTTGGAACCGAACTATTATTCTTCTTTTTAGAGCGGCGGCTATGTTGAATTTATGTCAATGTTGCTAGGTTCATAGTGCACTACTCATCAGGCCCTTTCATTTGATACCCATATTGCTGGGTTTGAAAACGAACTTTTATCCTTTTTTTTTTTGAGCGGCGGCCATGTTTAATTTAGGTCCATTTTCCTAGGTACCTAATGCTCTACTCTTCAATGCCTTTCATTTGATACCCATATTGCTAGGCTTGGAAACTAACTTTTATCCACCTTTTTTGAGCGGCGGCTATGTTAAATTTATGTCAATGTTGCTAGGTTCATGGTGCTCTACTCTTCAAGGCCTTTCATTTGATACCCATATTGCTAGGTTTGGAAACTAACTTTATTCCACCTTTTTTGAGCGGCGACCATGTTAAATTTATGTCAATGTTGCTAGGTTTATAGTGCTCTACTCATCAATGCCTTTCATTTGATACCCATATTGCTAGGTTTGGAAACTAACTTTTATCCACCTTTTTTGAGCGGCGGCCATGTTGAATTTATGTCAATGTTGCTAGGTTCATAGTGCTCTACTCATCAATGCCTCTCATTTGATACCCATATTGCTGGGTTTGGAAACGAACTTTTATCCGTTTTATTTGAGCGGCGGCCATGTTGAATTTAGGGCGATTTTCCTATGTTCATAGTGCTCTACTCATCAAGGCCTTTCATTTGATATGCATATCGCTGGGTTTGGAAACGAAATTTATCGGCAGTCATGTCAAATTAAGTCAACGTGGCTAGGTTCAATGTGTTCTACTCTTTAGGTTCTTCGTTCGATATCCATGTTCCTTGGGTGGATCCAAAAAAATGTGATCCGTCATTTTAGACATTAGGATCAAGAGTCCCGTCCCGTCCCTCTACGCGTAACCCAGAACATTGTAGTCAGATATTTTTTTTATTATCAATATTAATCTATTACTTTTAATAGTTTTAAATGGATGAAAGAGTTTGATTCCTTAGTCCTAATGTAAAAACATATAACACCTTTCAAAATACCTTGAAAAGAGTATCTTCATTTTTCAACATTTCAAATATTTCAAAAATTGTACCGATTTTGTGAAAATTAGTCAAGAATTAAACCAATCTACAAATTTTATGGTCACTCGATAAGTATTATCATAAAAAATGCTTTATACATTGGTTGAATGGCTTGATCTTTTTGCCTTACCACCACGGTACGACATAAGAAAAAGACAATTTAGTTGGCGAAATCCAGTTGGGCACAGCCATTAACAGAAAATATTGAATTTTATTTGTACTATGTGAAACACTTCATTCCTGCCTTTCAATTTTCGAAATCCAATTACTTAAGATCAGGCTGTATGGCGTAGTTCCATTGCCTTTCCTTCGTGGAAGAAAATACCTTCTCTCATACTATGTGACAGACTTGTCAAAATAATTTCACGTGCTCCATGTTGTTTTTCTACATAAAGCCAATTCGAAAATTTTATATGGTATTTTTTCACTAAAAATAAAAAGTGAATTTAAACAAACGAAATTATGCCTAAATGTTCTTCCGGAAAATTCTAAGCATTGTGGTGTAAGCCATATCAAATTCTGTCCAGTAGTTTCGGAGATCTTTCCGGACAAACAGACAAACAAACAAACAAACAAACCAACAAACAAACAATTTTTTAAAAACTATTCTATCGTGTTCTGCTAATGATTTTAAGGAGACCTGTGTATTTTTTTTCTTAATATTTCGCAATTACAGATATTTGTACCCCTACGATTTTATTATATATAGAGATTACTAATGCTTGGAATGTAAATTATCGTGTGTTGTAACGATAGAACTTTAACAAATGTCGGTATTTCGGATTAAACTGATAAGTTTTTTGCGATCTTTCTTTTTATCAGCTAATAGACGTCCTGCTCCCCTAGCATGAACTGCGAAACACGACATGATAAAACGATATATCGATATACCTAAACGTTAAAAAAGTTAGATCTTTTAGTTATCTTAAAGTTTAGAGTATGTTTAGGATATTAATATTGTTATTTTGGACATTGTTAATATATTAATGTCAATAAAACTTCAAGATTGCTATTATATCTAACATATTTTGACAGTTCATATCGATTTATCGCTTTATCATATCGCATCATGAACACTGAAACACGACATGATAAAACGATATATCGATATACCTAAACGTTAAAAAAGTTAGATCTTTTAGTTATCTTAAAGTTTAGAGTATGTTTAGGATATTAATATTGTTATTTTGGGCATTGTTAATATATTAATGTCAATAAAACTTCAAGATTGCCATTATATCTAACATATTTTGACAGTTCATATCGATTTATCGCTTTATCATATCGTGTTTTGGTGTTCATGCTACGGGGGCTGAATTGGTGATAGGTAGAAACTTTGGACGATGCAAAAGAGCTTTTTATCATGTCACATATGAATATTTTTGGTTTTGACAAATCGTTGCGGGGCGTTGTTGGGCCGGAGTAGTTGAAATTTTCTTCCAATAATTAAGTAATTTATTTTCGTCTTGTATAATTTTGTAGTTTATAAAACAGATGTCCCATAAAAAGAACACGTTCGTAAACTTTATTTAAATTTCACTTTCACGGATATAGAGTCATCAAAACAAATTTCATGTATCGAGGCCTCGTAGACTACGTAGTTAAAAAATAATTTCCGAAAAATAAATAAATCAATAGAAGAAAAATATTTTACCTCGATCAGAACTCGTACTTACCTGAGTCGTCAACATGCCGTGTTGACGTACCTCATCTCAAATTCAACAGTATTGTTATAGGTCTATAGATCATTGGTTCAGATCCGGCTCGAAGGACCAATGTTAAGGGTGCCTGGACTTAGTGGAAATGTTTATGTTAGTGAGGGTAGATAGTATTGATATTGTTCATTAGATACTACAACTGTTTACTGATAAGGTTAATGAGCGCATCCGACAACGCGGAGGGACAAGTAAACGACGCGCCGGTCAAATGTGCAGCGCATGCACGTAACAAATACACCGAACAAGTATTGATCTGTTTATAAACTGCGAGTAAAAGAGTCAAGAGAAGAGTCTTTCAAGTGAGTAAAGTCCTTAAACAGTGAGTTGTCTTTTAACGGTGAGTAAAGTTTGTAATATTTAGATATTGAAAAAAATTAATCTCGACATGCCCGACACTAACTTGACTGAATCGTATGTTCCTGTATTGCACTACATACTTTAATGGTGTGATATGTGTCCCTACAATACCTACAGCCTTAATTACATAATCCCAGTCATGATCGGTCACAAACGTTATTGTAACGTCGCGCCAGTACTACTTGTATATTTTTACGGAACAAAAATATTGCACTCAACCATTAGTTAGCCGCAGGTTTTGAGGGGGATTTTCAATTGCTTGAATTGGCTCGACCGTAAATCTTAAACTGGATGAATGAATGGCGTATTTGGTTGCAAAGCTATTCCGAATTGCCGGCATTTGTCTTTAGTCCGTCTCTCCATCATTAATTCATAATGCATCATGACAACTTTTAGAAGTCGCTGTGGGGCCACGGAGTTCGCAAACTCTTCTATCTTGTACATTTGCAGTAACAGATACTTCAACTTGCGTTGTAACTATTTAGTAATCTATACTTCTACCTTATCACTGAAAGAAGACTTTTGTTGATCCCCGATTGACTGCAATGCGGAGGAAGTGATAAGAGGGTTTGATGCGGCTAATTTTATTTTGGTATCACACAAAGCAGGACATCACTGTCCCTGTCTTTGCTGCGTCTACTCTATTAACTCAATGTTCTACAGTCCATAAATAATTTACGTTTGTACAAAAAGGTTGACTAGCAATTTAAAGCAGTCATGGCACTAGGCAGCGTGCAGCGCCGGCGCAGATGATCGGTGCACGCCGAACGCGGGCGTCGACCCCGCGTCTAACGGCTCGCGCTGTGTGAACGCGCTGTTTTGTTTTGCGCCAGCGGCAGCGGCAGCGGCGCCTGCGCAGCCCGCGATACAAGATACAAGGCTAAAGCAAACCCACAAAAACGTGTTAACAAGCACATTTTATGCGGGATGTTAGTGCAATGAGACAAAAACGAGGGAAATACGAAACAAATAATTGTTTTTTAAATATTGCCAGTGAAAGACGACATTAAGCTTTGAAAAAATGGACAATTCTGCAACTGCCTGTATGTTAGGATAAGATACATCAGACAATACTTCAATAAGCAATCACCAAATAAAATCATTATGTTTTAGTATTCAAAGTTTTATCTTAACACCTTATCTAGTTAAAAGTAATATTTTCGAAATGGCATTACTAGTACAAATTGTAATTTCCAAAAAAATAAGCTTTGAAAAAATGGACAATTCTGCAACTGCCTGTATGTTAGGATATAGGGCATCGAGAACCGGCCCCATTTTAGGAACCGGTTCTTTCGGTTCCAAACTCAAGCCGGAACCGGGTACCCGGTTTTTTCGGTTCTTTCGGTTTTTTGATAAATTCTAGTTGATAAGCTATGCTATCAATTATATAGATTTTCTACAATCAAAATGAATTAAGGAGAATGGATCTTAATAAAACACACTTTATTGGAAATCACATTATTTATTATTTTTATAATTATAATCAAAATTATAAAATTGATTTCAGTATTATTTAGCAAAAATCACTTGTTTTTATTTAAATCCGTCATACTCGAGGGCAAAACGCCTAAGGCATGGCACAGGGTTTTGGTGGCACTCTTCTTCAAAAAGGGCGACAGGGCCCAGTTGAAGAACTACAGACTCATCACGCTCCTGAGTCATGATGTATACAACCTGTTCTCGAGAGTCATCGCGAATCGTCTCGCGCGCAGGTTTGACGACTTCCAGCCTCCCGAACAAGCCGGATGCCGTAAATGCTATAGTACCATAAATCACATTCATACGCTGCGGCAGGTTATACAGAAGACCTCTGTACAGTTTCCTAACAAGTGGGTCTTAGAATGAACATGGACATGACCAAAATCATGGTGAATTCCAATGTAGTACCCACTCCTGTGAACGTTGGAGGCTCTACACTGGAAATTGTTGACGAATATGTTATCCTGGGGTAAATAGTCCAGCTCGGTAAGTCCAATTTCCAGAAAGAGGTAAATCGACGAATCCGGCTCGGCTGGGCAGCATTCGGGAAGCTACGCAGCATATTCTCAGCCAATCTTCTGCAGTGTCTTAAGACGAGAGTCTTCAATTCGTGCGTGTTGCCAGTGATGACGTACGGAACTGAGAAGTGGCCGTTTACTATGGGTCTCATCAGAAGGCTTAATGTCACTCAAAGGGCAATGGAGAGGGCTATGCTCGGGGTTTCTCTACGCGATCGCATCAGAAATAAAGAGATCCGTAGAAGAACTAGAGTCACCGTTAAGGGCAGGACATATAGCTCGCAGGACTGACGGCCGTTGGGGCGGAAAGGTCCTCGAGTGGCGGCCGCGTACCGGGACACCGGGAGATGCAGCGTTGGTAGGCCCCCCACAAGGTGGACCGACGATCTGGTGAAGGTCGCGGGACGCCGCTGGATGCGGGAGGCGCAGGACCGATCAGTTTGGAGATCCCTGGAGGAGGCCTATGTCCAACAGTGGGCGTTTCTAGGCTGAAATGATGAATGACTTCTTTAAAATCAGTCTTTTTGTAGTTGCTCTAATTCAACTCAAATCACACACAATGATCATAATCTTGGATGCTTAAAAAACAAAGTAATGTGAGAAAAGAGAATAGGTACAACGAACGTTATCAAGACACCTATGCGCGTTTCCAGCCAAGTCTGGTGTAATTTTATTATTCTATTCCGTCCAATATGTTAACCCCGCAAGAGTGAAAGCGTAATACTTAACTGATTGCAATGACAATAAATTTAATATTCTCAATTGATTGATAAAAATAATGATAACAATATGCATTAATATTTAAAGTCACTCACTTATCAAATTGGCGTCAGCAAAACAACACGCCCACTCACAGCGCGACTGCCAGTTTTGCTAACCAGCGATTGTTAACGTTGCCGAATCCCTTGAAAAATTGTTTATTTTCTAATATTAATATAATAACGTTATTTATTAACTTAACAGTGAAATAATGGTAATTTTGATGACTTTTGTAGTGCCAAAAATGAATACATTGTCGATCGGTATAATGCGACGTCGAAACAGAATTCACAAATGTGGCTAGATCCACACTTGTGGACTAAGTTTTATGTCATTATGTGGGAGAGGCAAGTGAAAATAATATTTTGATTCCATAATAACTTGATATTTAGCATAAAAATATGTTTTTCTAAATTTATTTTAAGAAAGAACCGAAAGAACCGAAAAGACCGGTTCTCCGATTTACAGAACCGGTTCTTTCAGGGACCCTCAGAACCGGGAATTCCCGGTTCTTTTGGAACCGGGAAAAACCGGTTCCGATGCCCTAGATAAGATACATCAGACAATACTTCAATAAGCAATCACCAAATAAAATCATTATGTTTTAGTATTCAAAGTTTTATCTTAACACCTTAAAAGTAATATTTTCGAAATGGCATTACTAGTACAAATTGTAATTTCCAAAAAAAAAAGGATTACGAGTACAATCCGGATACAAACGTCTATAGTTTACTTAACACCCAGACATTATAACGGTAACGCAGACTGTTGAAAAAAGATTACTTTCTATTTGCTTTCCTCAATGAATATTTCCGAATTCCGGTCGAGAGATCACTGGCTCATTATAATTCGTCAGAAATTATGTATTATGATACGCTTCTGAACTTAGTATTATAATAACGCCATTAAAAATAATGATCGGCTTGTTTCGATACAATTCTGGACTAGTTAACCGTTGCTTGGTTGCAACTATAATTTTAAATCTAACCCAATGCGCCTGTTGTTATGTCTTGATTGGTTTAATGTGTATTCTCGACAGCATAATAAGCTGTGTTGATGTTTCTTCTTTTCTTTCTTTTATGGTTGATTATTGAGTACCTAACTTCGAATCGATTGTCGCTTCCGTCAGGTTCACGAATGAAAACATTTAGTACTTACGACATTTAATTTGATCTTCGGAATACTGGATCATTAATTAAACATCTAACCGGTTATTATCTAAAGATCAGTATTGCCGCGTTAGTGGATTTTCTTCTAATTCTGGTGGTTTGGTCGCATTATTATGTATCAACTCATATACGTCCCCACCGAGGGGCTCGATCCTACCCTAAGTTAGGGTGTTTCGGCCTTAGTCAACCACGCTGGCCCAGTGCGGATTGGTCGACTTTACATACACCTTTGAATTTCTAAGTAGGTGTATGCAGGTTGCCTCACGATGTTTTCCTTTACCGTTAGGAGCGTCAGACAAATGTACAGTATATGAAATTCGAAACAAAAACATATTGGTACATGGTGGTCTCGAACCGCGGACCCGGTCGAAAGGCAAAATTTACGATTTTTTACAACGTTACAAAGCTACGGGTGATACTCCTAACGTTACGTAGTTACAGCCTACATGGCCTTTTGTGTAGCAGAATTTCACATTTCATTCTTCACACCGGAAGCCTAATCATTAATCTTTTCGTCAGATGGTGAACTGGCCTGGCTTTAAGGTTTTATCTTAATAATAATCAGTATTAGACAGACATTAATAAATCACTATCTAAGAAGTCATTAGAAAGTTAGTTATGAGCTAATTCAATAAGAATGCACCCTATTCATATCCCACAGAAAGCAGCAGAGGCAAAGTACAATCGTTTAACTGTAAGTTACTTTACTCAAGCGAATGCTGACAAATGAATGGCCATAATAGCTAAACATAATTAAGGTCATAACAAACAATTCATTTGCCGCGAACATTCGTCTAAAGACTCGTAACTTAACTTGTAGTGTTACTTCCTAAAGTAATTTAATACGACTTTCTATTAATTTTTTCACTCTAATCATCATAAGCAAATTTGGGTAAAGACAACCTTATAGCTGCAAGTGATTACTTCTAGTCTTCGTGATCTATTAAATAGCTGTTGAGGCCACCGGATATGGTTCTGGAGTTCCGGAATTCAATTCCCCATAGTGATGTTTGGTAGAAAGGCTTCTGAACCCGTCTGAAAAGTTAAAATTGTCGCCGTAATAACAGTGTTAAATATCATTGTTGTGCTCCGACATTATGAGGTAAGATATCCAGTTCCTCAGCTGTTGAGGAGTCCAGGTGAAGCTTGCTTCCACGTTCGGCCTTATCATCACTTACCATCAGGAGAGGTTACGGCCAAGACGTCTCTTGTGTAAACAAGACTGTATGAAGTACCTAATGTTTGTTTTATATTCCCAGTTGACTGCTTCTACGGACGGATTATTCCGCAAGCCTGACATCACTTTTGATATTTCTTTGCTGCAGAGTCATTGAAGCAGAGACCTGCGGACTTGAAAAGGCCCCATCAAAGAATCATAATACGAATCACATTATGATTCATATTATGAATGGAGTGCAATTAATCATAAGCCATTATTATTTTCGATAGTTTAGTACGAATATTCGTAATATTATGGTCCACAAATTTGGCATTGCTAAAGTGTCGATTGGGACCATTTTACGAATATTCATACAAAGCTGTCATATAGAATTTGCTTATGATAATTTGCAAATACATAATACCAAGGATGATATTCTATGATAATACGAATCATAAAATGATTCTGCTAATGCGGCCTTTTCAGGTCCGCTGTGCTTCTTTCCGTGCACCGAGTGTGTGTTAAATGCCTGTCATCTGAACGTACTCTTAAATTTGTATTTTTCTTATAGTAACTAATATCCATATAAACTTTAATTGAGCAACTAATGCAGAACTTTCATATTTTAGACAATAGACATGTAATGTGCTACTACTGCAATAATGCAGGGCTTACTGTGTTTCCTCTTGCGGGAAGGAAACTCGCAAATTAAACGTTGACCAGCATCAAATATCAACAAGCAAACTATGATTTTCCTGTTTATTTAAAGCGCAGCATCTGCGGATAAGCAAAGAGCAATTTAGTTCATCAAAATAATTTAGGCATTCACTAAGAAAAAAGTCATACAAAAAGTACTATTAATAAAGATAATGTCGATGAAATGTGTGCTTAATGGTCACATATTCACATAATAGGATGTTCTTAGCTTGATCATGTAACATCCTTAGGCTAAAAAAGAGAACTTAAATAATTAAATTTTTACAAAATTTGTGATTTTGCTCGCGCCATTTTCAATCTTTTAGTTGAATTCATCTCTAATATATAAAAATCTCTTGTTACAGTGTTTGTTATCGAACTCCCCCGAAACGGCTTTAAAACGATTTTTTGCTAATTTTTTGTTTGTATAATTGGTAGGTCTGATAATAGGTCGGAGGCTATTTTTTATGTCCCTAGGTGGTGATAAGGGGGGGCTCCAAAATTTTTTTTTTACAATTATTATGGCGAAACGTAGTTCGCGGGCACAGCTAGTATTTGTTTAAATATTTCCTCGCTTAAGAGGTCGTTCACACAGACAGGCCCTTTTCGGGCCTAATTCGCGAACCAATTTCGCCCAAGGTCGGCCAGACACGGGTACCGTTGTGAACTTGCGATGCGGACTCCGCACAACCGGTCTAACCGGCTCGGAGTTTACCAACAAATCCGACAGCAGATGCAATTAGCCAACACTCGTGATCTTCGCTTGACGAGTGGACGATGAAAAGGAAAATGTAGAAAGTCCATCTATCTATCCGATCTACAAACAAATGGACGTCGGGTCTAATACAAATTTCAAGAATAATGTGTCCGGAAAATTCCGAGTATCGACATTAATGTGGTGTTCAATTTTACTTGCATCAATTATTCACCATGACGAGCGACTGGATCTGATTCTGAATCATACTGAATTTAACTTTTGGATCTGATTTTCTTGGGTCGCTTTTAGAGCACGGACGCGAAGTCCATTTCTCTGTAGGTTGTTGGTTAGATAATTAAAAAATATTATACACGTCTTTCTGCTTTGTCGAAAAAACAAAAACTATTGAGATAAAGTTAAGGAGTGGGGGTTCGCTACGTCTCAGCGTGCTACAAAATGTACACGGCGTGACGTCACGCGATATTTCAAATGACTGTATCGTCTCAAGATTGATGCTGTGATTGTTCCTGTATCTAAACAATATATCTAATACAGCAGCATAATGTGATGCTTATTCGAACTATCTTGTTTAGCATTCCTCAGAATCTGTCCAATGTTTATAAATACACTTAACTTTGCTTAAGTTTCTTGTTGACGGAGCCAAACTTTGTCAACTAGAGAATTTGATAGATTGCATATTCTTTTATTGTTTTGATGTTGTTAAATTTAGGTGCTTACATTTTGACAAGTACTTCTATCTAACTATCTGGAATTCGAGGGGAGACTGGGGGCGACGGAGGGGCGGCCACCAGCGGGCACTGCGACCTGTACAGATATATTGTGGCCGACCCCTCTTTTTTAAAGGTCTCCAAATAGGCCCGCCTCTTTTTGGAGATAGAACCTTTGCATCTTGTGGTGGCAGACTAGGTCCACCCAGAGCTCGGCTCCTGGATGTGAAATGGTGTCTCATCATCCTCACCACAATCTACACCTAGGAACATAAGTCAGGCCCATTCTGTGCAGATGTTTGTTGAGCTTGCAGTGACCAGTTAGGGCTCTAGTGAGCGCCCTTAATTGGCCCCTGCTTAGTTGATTGCGACCCCGGGTGAAAATTCCCTAATGAGCAATTTCGAGTTCAGTAGTCCAAGGGACTGGGCCCACTGGAGTCGGGCCTGTGTTTGTTGTAAAAGTTGTTAAATACACACCCTCGTGTTATTTCTCAGTTTTGAAAACTGTTGTGTGTAAATCCTGCATTAAATAAAATATTTATATAAATAAACTGAATCATTATATTTCATAGGAAATTGGGAAATACATTTGCAATAAAATTAAATTACAATGACATTTATATTTGTAGGAAAAAACAAAAGAACAACGACTTGTCAACTTAACAAACAAAGTTTTTATGCATAGGTCATGCATAGGTACCTACTTTCTAAAGAGATTTGTTTCTAACACTCTGGTTATATTATAATGTCGCAAGTTCGGATCCTGCCTGATATATAACTTTTTTCGCATTGATATATTTATTTATCACGTTGAGAGTTTGTTTTCGCTACATAATATATGTATTGTACTACATCTTCTGGTTTTATATATGAAGCTCTACATATGTATATGACGCCTGCTTTAACAGCTACATTTCGCCCCAATACCATACTAATTAGCAAATACGCATATATGTGAGTACTACAAGTATACATTAATTTTTTTCCGTTGTTCAGCCAAAGCTCTCCGCGCTGTGCCTACTCTGTCGATTGTTTATTTATTGTGGTTATTTATGTGTTGTCTCGCGAGGTCGAAGCCCCATCGACTCTGATAACAAGCTAATTATAAGCTCCCTTAGTCATGAACTGACATGATCTCAATATGCGCACATGCATTAGTTCCTCTTAATGTCCTAACATATTGAAGTCAATTTTGAATACAGAATGGAAAAAAGTATACTAACCATATTAAGATACCTAATTGATGATAGGAATTTTGGCCCACCTGGTTGGCTACCACTGTCTTCCTAAACATTGGCGCCACAAGAAGGATGTGAATAGTGTCACGTATTCCATCTGATAGTCTAGTAGTGCAAAATAAAATTAGACCTTCCGAGTTTCTTGCCTGTTCTTCTGCTTGTTCAAGGGTCTCCCGATTCCAAACAGGTGTGAAGTCAACTTTTTTGTTTTCTTTCTCATTACATACAAGGTTTAAATAATACAGCTTATCATTGTTACATTTATTATTATTAACTAGCTTTACTTTACGCAGCTTAATAGTGTAAATTAGTTTGTTCGACGTCATAAGTATCTGTAAAGGTATTGAATAAAGATTTTTGAGTTTGGGTCCTTCCCGAAAAAAGGTAATATAGTTTTAAAAATAGTCATTAGACCTTATCACTATTTTACCAAAGAGAAACTCAGTGTGTACCTACTAGTTGTCTGCGCAAGTAGGTACATACATAGGTAACACCTATTTCTGCCGCCAAACAGTAGCGATTGCATTGATGTGGTCCTGTTTAAAGAGTAAGCTGAGGGGTGAAATTACTGGGTACTATGACTTGACATCTATGTCACAAGTTGGCAACGTACATTGAGTTCCTTTTAGGGGTTGTATATTTTCAAATGTTACAAGAACCACATGTGCAACTGAAGCCACTTACCATTGTGGGATAGCCTGCTTATTTAGTTGTATAAAAGAAAGAAAGAAAATACAACTACCGCCTTTCCGGAAACTGTTATGATGCAAGGCTATTACAAGTCAATTCTATAGCGTATCTTCAATTTAACGACTGGGCAATAAAACAGCCGATAGCTGACCATAATTCAGTCCAGACTCCCGGTGAATGTTCCGCAAATGGATTCCATCTTGTGGCACTACAAATTTGTTTCTCCCGTTAATACTATCTGTGCCTCCGTGATCGTTAATCTGACGCACTCACGATAAGAAATCCGTCATTCCGGCTCCGGCTAATGATGCTTCCAAAGAACCTCCAGCCTGGTTCTGTTGCCCTGGTACTTTTTTAAACTAGGTGCGCCATTACCCTTCGTTCGGTGAACTATGACTTCCCGATCCAGCGCTCTACTAAGGGCACTTATCGGACGCAAGAATAAAGTCGTGGGGCGTAGCGTAACCTGAGTAAATAAATAAAATAGCATTAATAATGATATGATGACAGTTGACTGTCGGTTGATAGAAATTTCACGCGCTCCGCGATTTTATTATTCGGCCCATCGTTCATCATCATCACAGTTCATATACGTCGCCACCGAGGGGCTCGAGCCTACCCTATGTAAGGGTGATTAGGCCTCAGTCAACCACGCTGGCCCAGTGCGCATTGGTCGACTTCACATGCACCATTAAATTTCTACGCAGATTTATGCAGGGTGACTCACGAGGTTTTCCTTCACCGTAAGAGCGTCAGACAAATGTACATATGAAATTCGAAAAACGAAAAACACATTGGTACATGGCGGTCTCGACTCGAACCCCTCGATTGGAAGGCAAGTGCCGAGTCCACAGCGCCACCGACGCTCCTCAAATCGTCCATATATTCTGCTAATGAAGACTCACAGAAGATGACTTCAGTCCTCTTTTGCCGAGTCAGGGTTTAATCGAGAAGCTGCAAAACTAGTGCATAATAAACTCGCCGAGTATAACTGAACTCGAACGGTGTGATGGATCACCGAGGCCGTTTTACGTCGGACTAGAATTACTTGTGGTTGATGCTTCATCGAATGGTTGCAGTTAATTTGATGGACGGTTCGCTGCTAATATGTGCGAGTACTTTAATTAAATCTTTTATTGCTCTCGTAACGGTCAAAAAGGTGTAACAAATAGTGTACGTGTCGCTTAACACGTGAAACTGTGAGGGCACTGCAGTATAAATATTATAATTACTTACTTTAAACACATCCATATACAAAGCGGCATATTTAGATCGGTCAGTATGGGCAAGTCTGTATAACTATAAGTGATACAAAGTTCTGTTCTTAGATACCATGTCATCAATTTTAGTGACAAGAAAAACTGCATACATATATTTAAAAAAATGGCATTGCAATTGAAGCTAGGCCTAGGTATAATTTATCTGCTTCACATTTTTCCTCGGTATATTCACCTTAAGTCTTAAAGCGAGAATCTACCTGTTGATGTAACGAATGTATTGACACTATTGACTCTATTGAAATTTTCGGAATCAGATGTTCTCGACAAAATTAGGAAATTGGATATCTGTATGGGTCCCGATTCTTTTCCTGCTGTTTTCGTTGGACGATGCAAGCATACTCTTGCGTTGCCTTTAACACTAATATACAATCGTGTGCGTTCCCCCAGCAGGAAATTGTGTCCTAGGCCAAATTAAGTTTCATGAATAATTAGAGCGTAATTTGCTATAAATGTGTGCGAAATAAAAAATTTGTGCGCGTTTCCGTTTTGGAAAAAAATGAGAAAAACGAATCCTGCTGGGGTAACGTTTTTCCAGCAGGAAGATTTTAAACGAATAATCTGAGAGATAAATAATTTATATGAGCGGATAGCTTATATTTGTGCATAAATGTGCGCCAAAAATGAAATTTGTGGGCCATCGGGTTTTACAGATATTTCGTTTCCTGCTGGGGTAACGTTTTGCTGAAACTTGTTTCTCCAAAACCATCGAATGTGCACCCATTGAATAAAAATACATGAGTAGCTTTTAATTTGTGCCTATTTGTGACATAATTTGTTTTTCAAAAATATTTACAGTTTAGGAGTAATCGCGTATTGAAGAAAACTCGAAAAAAAATTATAGCGCTTAAATGAGAAAACATAGAAGCTCTCTGAAAACGTTATTTGATTGGTCTTATTGTTTCGATCAAAAATAAAAAGTTTCATGAATCTGGGAATACGCGTTTTTAAATAATATAACTTTAACTTTAATTGGTTATAACGTCACTTTACACTCAAAATGCACGAAACTGATTAAAGCCAAGTTAAATGGGTATGAATAAAAAATTAGTGCATGTTCCAAAATATATGTCATGAAAATTTCAGCTTCATACATTTATTAATAAAGTAGATATAAACAAAAAACCAAAATATGGGCTAAGTTTATGGTTATCCGACTAAATCCGAATGACCACCAAAAAGCGACGATTTCATACTTGTTGATGACATTCTATTCTTGACAGTATTAAACAACAGTTGTTGTCGATACAGTCGCGTTCATAACGGCAATTGAGTTTTTGAGTTTATTGTCATTAATGTATCATTCATAGCAATTTTAGTACAAAATAAACTGCCGTGCTATTGTTAGATAAGTTATCCAACGGACCAAGTAAAGAGCTTTGCGGCACACTAGACATAGACTTTACTGGAGGGAGACTCTGTACTAGGGTCGTCTGCTTAGGTACCTCCGTCTTATATATTTCTGCCGCAAAGCAGCAGTGCTTGCATTGCTGTGTTCCGGTTTGAAGGGTAAGATATGGCAGTGAAATTACTGGGTACTGTGACTTTACATCTGGTGTCACAAGTTGGCAACGTACACTGTGGTTCTTGTGGGGGTTGCAGTTTTGCTGCGAATCTCACAGGAGCTACATATATTATAGGCGACTGTTACCACTTACCATCAGGTGGGCAGTTTGCTTGTTTGCCAACTTTCTGCAATTAAAAAAAATAAAAAATAAAGTCGGAGTCCGCATATCAATTTTTAGCTTTCTACCTTGAAAATTGCGGAATACTCCATGCAAACTTCCACCCCCATTTTAGGGAAGTGGGGGGTTAGAAAGAGACAAAAAGTAGCCTATGTCACTCTCCATCCCTTCAACTATCTCCACTTAAAAAATCAGGTCAATTCGTCGCTCTGTTTTGCCGTGAAAGACGGACAAACAAACACACACATACACTTTCCCATTTATAATATTAGTATGGATTACATAATATATAATATATTTACATAATATATAATATTACATTATTAATTATCAATAGACGCACATTAAATAAGTAGGTATTTAAGTGGAAGTGTTTATTTTTAATAATATAGACAATAAACTCAAAAAAAGTAAATAAATTCATTTTTCCAAAACAGTTTTATAGCCGAGTGTACACAGACGTGACGTATTAAAACTTGTTAGTGGGTAAAATTAAGAATGTCATCAACAAGTATGAAACCGTCGCTTTTTGGTGGCCTTTCGAATTTAGTCGGATAACCAAAGAATTAGCCGATTTTTAGGTTTTTGTTTATATCTCCTTTAATACAAAATATATGATGCTGAAATTTTCATGATAAATAGTTCTGAATACGCTCTAATTTTTGGTCTATACCTATGTAATTTGGGTTTAGTCACTTTCTTGCATTGTGAGTTTACAGTGACGTTATCACCGATTAAAGTTAAAGTTTAATTATTCAAAAACGCGTACATGTAGATTCTTGAAACTTTTTATGTTTGTTAGTAATAATAAGACCATTCAAAAGTCGTTTTCAGTGAGCTTCTATGCTTTCTCATTTATGCGCTAGAATTTTTTTTCAAATTTCCTTCATTACGTGATTATTCCTAAACTGTAAATATTTTTGAAAATCAAATTATGTCACAAATAGGCACAAATTAAAAGCTACTTATGTATCTTTATTCAATGGGTGCACATTCGATGGTTTTGGAGAAACAAGTTTCAGCAAAACGTTACCCCAGCAGGAAACGAAATATCTGTAAAACCCGATGGCCCACAAATTTCATTTTTGGCGCACATTTATGCACAAATATAAGCTATCCGCTCATATAAATTATTTATCTCTCGGATTATTCGTTTAGAATCTTCCTGCTGGAAAAACGTTACCCCAGCAGGATTCGTTTTTCTCATTTTTTTCCAAAACGGAAACGCGCACAAATTTTTTATTTCGCGCACATTTATAGCAAATTACGCTCTAATTATTCATGAAACTTAATTTGGCCTAGGACACAATTTCCTGCTGGGGGAACGCACACTATACAATCGCTCTCTCGAAGAAGGTGTTTTCCCGGACGAATGGAAGAAATGTCGTATTGTACCAGTTTTTAAAAAGGGTGACCTAACTTCCGTGAAGAACTATCGTCCCATATCAATCCATATCATATCATCCCATATCATTCTGTATCCTAAAATATCATCTTAGTGGTCAAATATCCGACTTTCAGCATGGTTTTATGCTTAGTCGCTCAATTACAACTAATTTAGTTGCATCCATTTCCGACTTATCTCGAGAAATTGATAAAGGTTATCAGTTGGATGCTGTTTATACGGATTTTTCGAATGCGTTTGATAAGGTAAATCATTCGATAGCACTGACAGCCACATATATTATTGGTGACTGTTACCACTTACTGTCAGGTGGGCAGTGAGCATGTTAGCCAACTTAGTAGTATAAAAAACATGTTAAAGTATTTCTCGACGTGATCGAATCCTTCGGAGAGGTATATGTCTAGCGGTGCGTGCCTCGGCTGATATGATGGTGAATGTGTCTGTTTTTTTTTCTTTCAACAAAAATCATTTAATGGGTCCATTTTTAGTTTAATAACCTACTCTTATATTGTTTGCCGCATAAATATGATGTAGGCTATGTGACATTTTGTATTGAATTTCCTTGTATTGCGAACAACATCGAGCAAATGCACATTTATCTAGCATTCCAGAGAATTCGACTAGAATATCCTGTTAGCTATGATTCAGTTCCAGTGTACAGTTAGAAATGCTGTTTCACCTATATCGTGCAGTGTAGGAAAATTAAAGAACATTAAAAAAGTTTAGTTAACGAGGTAGCCGAAAATTTACTGGGAAACAATTTATTGTTGTACAAGTTTAATGATGAAATGCGTATATATTTATAGTATTTTTGAACATTTAATTACTTCTAAAATACTTGTTTTTGACGTCAATAACCATAAGTAGTTTGTTTAGAATAAAGATATTTAAATATTCTTTTCTTTTTATTTGGTCTGTCAACAACGATAACACTTTATCTTGGACCTTGCATATAAATGTCATTTACAAGAATACATTTGACTAACAAGTGCATTAAATCACTTAACAGACAAACACAGTATGCTAAATAAAGTAAACATCCACATTTATAATATTATTTTAAAGCTTAAGGAAAAAGATTGGAATTTCAAATTAAGAATGCAAGGGGTTTATTTATTGTGCTCTTCGATTGGCAATGAAAAATAGCTGTTGTAATATACGTGCAGAATTTTCATCTGAACTTTATGATTGTAATGTCGCATTCTTAGATATGCGCTATCCGATTTAATTCTGTTAGATTCAGGCTTAGATGGCTAGACTAGAAGACTGCAGACAATTAACAAGACCAACTGATATACATCATGCGTGTGGATAAGGAGAGGAGGCCGCCATGACGGCTGAATAAACAGTCTGCTGCAACTGTTCTGCTCGATGTGTTTTGTGGCCTACATTATCATTTATGAATCAATGTATTAACTGCGACGTATTACATTTATATTCTACCGGTATAATAATATGCCTTTCAGATGGTTCCTGTACTGGTATAGAAACTCAATGTTGAGATAGTGTCCAACGAATTTCAAGAATCAACTATTTAATGAAACTGATTCCCGAAGTGATCGAAATCTTCTCCTTTAAGCGAATCTGATTCATGAAAGTCATGTTTTCGTAATCTTAGCACCTTTATACAGACAAAAAGATATATTTAAATGCAAACCATATCAATATCTTAATTAATTGCGCTGATACGTACACGTTGATGAATATATTGGTCAATAATATTGTCATTAAAGATAGCTAATTCAATACAAAAACTTTGTCTGAAACATTATTCTAGAGGCTTATCATATCACCTGTCCTAGACAGATTTATTATTTATCCTATATGTATATAGTTCTATATTATTACTAGTTGTGCCCGCAAACTACGTTTCGCCAAAATAATTGCCAAAAAAAATTCTTTCGAGGTCCACCCTTATCACCTAGGGGTATAAAAAATATCTTACGATCTATTCTCAGACCTAATCAAATATTCACATAAAATAGTATCAAATTCGGTCTAACCGTTTCAGAGGAATTCGATAACAAACACTGTCACACGAGATTTTTATACATATTAGATTATTTATGTTTTGTTACTAGGCTATGTGTTTGGTTATACTTATATATAATATATTGTACCGTGGCCAGTTACGTACCTATACGTTTTGCGTCGGGAGGGCAACAACTCGGACTCGACTGTCATCGCGTTTCTATTCACAATAACAAGACGGCGCGCCCGGCGCGCGGGAAGGAAATATTCGAAACATATATTATTGTTTCGTGCTTAAAATATTAAAAGAAGCATATTAAACCAATAGATTAATATAGGCTCTTTAATTTTGCTCTATATTCAAGACTATAGTCGCATCAACCGTCAGTAACGTCAACAATGGCAAAAGACGCTCCCTAAATCTATTTCGATCCATTCACGATTAAACCCATTGAATTTCAAATCACTCTATTGATCGCAGTACTGTGACGGTCAAAATGTGACCTCAAAGCTTAGTGCTCTCAGTAAAGAATGCGTTATGCCCACGGCTTAAACACGCGATGAACCAATTTAAAGCAAAACTTTTAATGTTTACATTTGTCCCATTTAAGTTAAGACAGACAGCAGTGAATTTGATTATACTGGTATTAATGATACATTTTAAGAGACTATTTTATATATGCTACTTCGGGGACTATATATTCTATTAAGATAGTGGTGATTCTACTGGACTCTAATTACACAATTAGTTAAAGCTTAAAGATGATTTTGGATCCTGCTTTAATTTTCAATAACAAACCAGTATACTATAGTATGTTTGAGTTTCGCTGACTAGTGTTTTAGTAGCAGATACGTGTGACTAATATGTGATGGTCATGTCACAACAATGGCGACTGCGCCTTTGACCCAGGCCGGCCAGTCCTTGGCAGCAGACCGTGACGCTGTGTCCTGCTCGAGTGTTGCCTACACGGTATCTAATCAACTCGTTCATATAAGTAGATATAAATTCATCTTATATTAATAATGATCGTCCAATATCACTAAAATGGAGGAAAACAGTATGCTGAATTTATGATGTAATTTGATAACTTGATTCCGAAAAATATAGTTCAAACAATGTATTTTTGAGACGGACTCCGAAGCCACCTACTGAATACGATGAGGCTCCAGAATTAAAGATAATTAATAAAAAATCCAATGAAAGTACAGCGAAATTTAGTTAATTATAATTAACTAAATTTCGCTGTACTTTCTGTATACAGCTTACTCTGTATACAGCTTTAATTGTATACAGCTTTAAAAGCTGAATACAGCTTTTATTATTGAGAGATTAATTCATCTGCTAATAAACATAACACGCAAAATCGTTTATACTTTTCGGAATACAATTACTCTCGAAAAGAATCATCGGTGCATCGCGTGATATGGAAGTATTCGAATAAACTTTATCTTCTGACTAATCTCGATCATCAACAGTGATGCTCGTAAAATACTCAACCGAGTACAAGGACATCGTCCATGTGACACGTATTGCCTTGGAATAAGAGTTGAAATTGTTCTGTATCGGACGACTTAAATGTTTGCCTCTTTTGTCAACCCGTAACTAACCATTGGCCGGCTAGACAGCTACAGACAACGAGCTCTTTAACCGTAAAAGGGGCACAAGCTACGTGACTTGTCTGGAAAATCGTGAGAAGAGAGAATTCAAGCTTAATGTCAAACCCAAACGAGCTAATTCAAATACTCAATTTGAATATAAATACTCTTTAAGATGCAAAAATCTTATTAGTGTGAGCAACATTTCGGTTGCTCTTTGTTGGAAACAAACTACTTATCTCGAGGGAATTCGACTTCTTAATAAGAATTCAAACAAATGTAACACAGATTTCACGGATGGCGTTAAACACTCGATCATTCTCATTAAATTGCTCAATTTCACCAAATGCTATGGTTCTGTCGTGAATGCCGTTGTTTTTCTCAGTGTGAAGATTGTGGTCTCGAGATTTTAACAAAGCAACTCGTCTGTTGAAAAGATTGTTGATGAAAATAATGCCGTCATTGTGCTGGGTCTATTATCTCCCGGTGTCTGACAAATGAGCCATGGGATTGTTCGTTTTCACGTTTCACTGTGACGGACACTGTTTTTAAACAATTTTGACGCTTCTCATATTTTAAGATTGTTGACCTAGAATATGAAATCTAAATTATTGTCCAAGCTCTTGTTAAAATTATATTTAAATGCGGAGTATATTTTCTTACTTTTTAGGATTACAATAATATTAAAACTATTGATTTTTCTATTTTGTTTTTTGTTCAAGCATCTATCTATACCAAAGTCAGAAATAAAAATAACATTTCTCTTAAAGAACTTAATACTCATATTTAAGCGATATAGTAAAACAAAAAAATTGTTATCCACAAATAAAACAATCAAAATGTTAGCCACAAATGAATGGCGTATGTAACGGATGTTAAATTTTTCACATTCGGGAAAAAGAAATGCAAATATGAATATTTAAATCGCAGTTCGCGTCAAATATGTGATTAGATTTTGAAGTTTCGTGTCCAAATAAAAAAGAGGACACTACTTGATGTGTGCATATGTATTTGTATATGCATGCGTGCGTGTCTATGCGATGTGTAGGTATATGAGTGTGTTGTTGTTTAACTTATCAATGTATTTAATGTGTTATTATGGATTTAATGTAGCTCATTGATTTTATCCACTGTTTGTTGCAGTTGTGATTATTTACTTTTTTTGGGCAAGTTAGTTTATTATCATATTTTCGCGACACTTGACATTTTCAATGCAGATTTTAATTTAATCATTAACCGATATAGATTTCTATGTGAGCGTGATTGGCTAATGCCTCATCTCTTGTTCCAGGGTCAGAATGAACGGCATGAACGGGCACAACGGCGAGCTAAACGGCGCCGGCGACATAATCACGCAGAACCAGCAGAAGGGCTGGTGGACCATCGGGCTCATCAACTCCCGGTACCGGTACCTCACCGCCGAGACCTTCGGCTTCAAGATCAACGCCAACGGCACCAGCCTCAAGAAGAAACAGATATGGACCCTGGAGCCTGCATCGGGGAATTCCAATGACAGTAAGTTCAATGTTTGTACTGTCGTCTTTTAAGGCTTGCTCGCTGGCGCCAATAACTGACTTGTGTCGCACGTTGAGTCAGTAATCAATTTACGTGATGATACCAGTATCGGGTCAGTGAGCACTGACGTTGAAATCCAACTGGCGCCAGTAACTGGGATGGCTGAAAGTGAAAGAAGGAAAGTGGACGAAAAAGGAAATATTCCATACCGCTACATTGTCTAGTGGTAAAGACGAGACTACCCACCAAAGCCTAATAAGGTCTAATTGAACATATCAAATTAAACCATGTGGGTGGGGAAATGTAGTATTTTGTGATTGATGAACTGTGAGCACTATAAAGTGAAATACAGGCTTCATGTATAACGTGTTGTACAACATCCATAGTCAATCTGTGACTAAAGGCTCTAGGTTGAAAAGTTTGTTTGTTCAGTTCATCATCATCATCATCACAGCTCATATACGTCCCCACCGAGGGGCTCGAGCCTACCCTATGTTAGGATGATTAGGCCTTAGTCAACCACGCTGGCCCAGTGCGGATTGGTCGACTTCACATACACCATTGAATTTCTTCGCAGATGTATGCAGGTTTCCTCGCGATGTTTTCCTTCACCGTAGGAGCGTCAGACAAATGTACATATGAAATTCGAAAACGAAAAACACATTGGTACATGGCGGTCTCGAACCTGGACCTCCCGATTGGAAGGGAAGTGCCGAGTCCACAGCGCCACCGCCAGTTGATCACGCAAAACTCAGGATCTACTAGTTCGAATTGAAAAATTCTTTTAGTGCACGCAAGCAAAGATGCGGGCACAGCTAGTATAATATTGAAACAGGGATGCTGCTTAATTCCACTCTCGCTACGGTTGTAAAACTGTGATTTAAGTGATCATGTTAAGGAGCAGCAGACCTATTTCGGATTGTTCGTTTGAAATCGCATGCGACATGTCGTCATCGTCGACTTCTCAGTCAAATTTCTGAAACTTTGAATCGTAATATATGAACATAGTAGGAAACCTGTAATATATCAACATAGTAGAAAATTTTGTACACATTCCGCAATATAATTGCCACCAAATTTAACGTAATTCGTAAAGTTGTGGGACTCACAAAACATAAAATCGACCATAAAAATTACAAATGACGACAATGACAGTGGCGCATCATACGTATGTATCTGTTACTCGTCAATATCACTCGTCTATCGAGTGGTTAAGACCGCTCGCTGTAGTCCATCCATTCAACAATCGTCGTCAAAAACGTCGAATGAAAATCAATAGAAACACAACGCTCGACGCCGATTAAAAAATAAGACCCCAGAACTTTCACCCGTCAGCGCACACACTGCGAGGGCAGGGGGCGAATGGAATGCCTGATTACTCACTAATGGGTTTATAATTTGTTATATGATAGTATTATTGATTGTTTACATAAAGCTGTCAATGTAATATGTACTTGATTCATATATCAATAGAATCTAGTTTGATCCTTTGATACTGCAAGTATGAGGTGGTATTTTTTGTTTATATTCAAAATGGTTGTATAATATACTCCTTGAATGTGTGATCCAAAATATATCACGATTGATTTCAATATCGTGTCAAGTCTGTCTGCCATTACCTATTTATCTCCATTGCCGCCCATGAGAGGAATCATAAATTTGCTCGTTCAAACTAAGATTTGTTGTCTTTTCTTTAATAACTAAAAAAAACAAATATTTATTCAACATAAACCGTTTAAGAGGCACTTATTGATCTGAAAACAATTAAAAAATAATTTGAATATTATAAGGACGTTTACATGTTTTTACTATACACGTGCTACGATATACATATGTATGCTTATTTTTAGGGTTCCATAATGGAATTCGCACCAAAGGCTACTTTGAAACCATATTATGATACTTTGATTACCATACTTCACAGGCACGGCCTACTTCTATCTTAACCCTCTTCTTAAATTCTGTATTCTGCATTTTCCCTGGTACCTAAGTGATCCTTATAAAAATATTTATGAATAAATATTTCTTTTGTCCATCTTTCTGTCCGTCGGTCTGTCCAGCCCCTTTTTCTTAGGAACGCGTAATGATCTAAAATTCATGTCAAATACTCGAATCTAACGACGCTCAGCGTCAGCGTCGGCGTCGGTGGCGTTTGGACTCGGCACTTGCCTTCCAATCACGACCGCCATGTACAACTGTGTTTTTCGTTTTTCAAATTTCATATGTACATTTGTCTGACAGTCGACGATTCGAGTCACTCTCCGTTGAATGCGGTCCAGTGGGAGAAGTTGGTATTGGGGTGTCCCAGCCCAAAGATGAGAACAGTATTCCATATGAGGCCGAACCTGCGCCTTGTAAAGCTGAAGGCGGTGCGCCGGAGTGAAATACTGTCTCGATCTATTAAGCACACCAAGCTTCTTAGAAGCTAATTTAGCTTTACCCTCTAAGTGGCCACGGAACTGGACTTCGCTCGATATGTCGCCACCAAGGATCCCAATATTGGCTGAGGCAGTTAGGGGAATGCCCTGAAAGCGAGGAGATACGACAAATGGCATTTTCTTTGCGGTGAACGCGCAGACCTGTGTCTTTGAGGGGTTGAAATGGACTAAATTAAGTCGACCCCAGTTAGAGTCTTTCTCTAATGAAGTTTCGATTTCAGTCACAAGTTTATTCCGGCACTCAATGACGTTTTCCCGAGAAGAGTTCGCACGGCCGTTATAGAAGGTGTCTTTCGTGCTGTCGTCTGCATAGCAATGAATGCTGCTGATTTGCAGCATATCATTGATATGCAGAAGGAATAGTGTAGGTGAAAGCACACATCCTTGGGGGACACCAGCATTTACAGACAGTGGGTCTGAGCATTCACCATCAACCAAGACCTTAATGCTTCTATCTGCTAGAAAGCTAGTGACCCACCCACATAATTTCTCGGGAAGCCCATATGAAGGAAGTTTTGAGAGGAGCGCTTTGTGCCATACCCGATCGAAGGCCTTCGCGATGTCCAAACTCACTGCCAGTGCCTCCCCCTTCGCTTCAATTGCCTCTGCCCAATGATGTGTCAAGTAACCTAGAAGATCACCAGCAGAGCGACCCCTACGAAAGCCGTATTGTTGGTCACTGAGCAGCTGGTGATCCTCTAGGTACCGGAGAAGCTAATGTTGTAAATTTATTTATTTATTTATTTATTTGTAAGGTACACAGAACAGCTTACAGTCATAACATTACATAATATTTACACATTATATTCAGATCTGTATCTAGACAGCAAGCCAAAATATGTGCACACAGCAGCTTACAGTGAAGAGTGGAACACACTCGTAATTCCATAGAGCATTTGATCAAATTAAGGCTGGGTTGCACCATCTTACTTCAAATTTATATTTTGTCAAGTACCATTATTAAATTAAAAATATTTTTTTTTACAAAACTAGTACTATGGTGCACGCCAATGTGTACAATTGTGAAAGAAGTTATGAAAAACATAATTATACAAATAAATTAATAAATGTCCATACCTACATAAAAACGACTAGACGTGGGCGTTATTTCACGTCATTAGTTACAATAACTAGCTACGCGGCATGTAACCGAATAACTAGTTTCGAGACAAATTACAAGTAGTGATTTTTGTAAATGCGTTATTATTGTGATTGTTGGGTGTGAGTCGTTGCCCAATTGACGTACCTATTTAAATGTTAAATTAGATCCAAAAAGATTTTTGATAGGGTCATAAACTCAATTACCTATCATAAAATTAAAATAAAACAAAACATGTTTAAAAGAAATGACAATGTGTATAATATTATAAAATTATAAAAAAATGTTATTAAAATCATAGTTTCCTAGTAAACACTAATCGCACGCACAGCCGTAACCGCTAATGGTAGAATCGTGAAATTTGGACAGTTATTTAAATTTAAAATGTGCACGGACACTAAGAAGGGATTTTTAAAAATTTTAACCCTAAAGGGAAGAAATAGGGGTTGCAAGTTTGTATGGAAAAATCTTTAAATTGGCAATGATTTTGATAAAACTTGAGATTGATGCTCTTAAAAATATTTAATTGAACACGTGTTTCATGGTTTATTGGAATTCACCCCCTTAGGGTGCAAAATAGGGGTTGAAAATTTTTTATAGAAAATTTTAAAATCTGCTCAAATTTCTACGAAATTTATTATCCGGTCTTAAATAGGCTACAAAATTATTTTTCCTACGGGAAAATATAAATTTCCACGCGAAAACAATAATAACGCGGGCGAAGCCGCGAGCGGAAAGCTAGTCAATCATAAATACATTTAATGCAGTCAGTCCTAAGCCTGAATAAAATATGAAGGGAAGTTAATTTATTAATTTAACTATACACGGTTATTTTTTTATCACCCTGGTTATTTTAAGGGTGGCTTCAGGACACGGTAGAAGAATTATTTAACCATTAATAATAAAATTTACTCACCTGTTTAATTAGATATTTATTATCTAAAATATCCAAAAAATACTGCACTGGTATGGACACTGAGTGAAGTTGTAGGCAAAACATTGAATGAACGCGAACTGGCAACAACGTCGCCGATTCAAAGTCATCACTGAGTTGATCACAATTTCACCTTCCTACTTTACGGGCTTAGGACTGGCAAAACAAAGTTTTTAAAGAAAACAAACAGTACTAGGTAGGTATTACGGTTATGGTAGGTTGTTTTGGCGTAGTTAAAAAAATTGGAATCAACTTTAAATACTTACCTACCTAAGAAACAATTTAAATCAACTTTAGTTCTAATAACAAAAGAGTTCTAAATTTAAAGGAAGTCCTCTAACTCATACATAGTCGTGCACGTTTAAAACTATACATGACCACAACAACATATCACTTTGGTTAGTGTTTAACGTCTCGAAATGCAGTTTTCGCTTCCAAGTCTTACGTTTGTGGGTTCACTTTCTTACACCAAACACTTAATTTCACTTCACAAGTAAAAGTCTACGGTCTACCGGAGTAAGGTCTGTGTATTCGCGAGATGTGTTAACTTGAAACTAAAATTCCGAATGCGCCCGATTGCCGCGCGTCAGGCGCGGGCGCGACATCGCGATACGTTCACACGCGCCGGGGTCAAAGGCGAACTAAAGCTGGCCGGCTCGTGCCGACAAGCGACAGCAAACAACAAAACGCCGGCGCTCGGCGCCGGCGCCGACTGTCTCTGTCTTTCCCTATTGTAGTGTCTAGTGCAATAATAACTCTTATTTCAAACGAGTTGTCGATTGATCTTGCTTGAATTAATAATGCGACGTTGCCGCATTTTCCTAAGCCCGTAGTAGTAAATGCTTTATTCATTCATAATCTTACCTTATCTTGTAGTAAACAAGAACAATGTCTATAATTTAATATTATTGGCGGATAAAATTTTAAAAATATAACCACATGTTTTTTTTATTGATATGAGTCGTCTAGCGTCTACCGAGCTGCCTCTAAAATTTTCCAGTATGATAAAAAAATAACCGTGTATAGCTACAAACACTTTGATAGTGATTTCATTTATTTTCGTTTCGTGTGTAACTGTATAGTTGGTGGAGGTATTTATGCTAACAATCACAATAGCTGAATAAAAATAGTTAGTTACATTTGGTTTTGTTTCTGAAAGTAGTTTTAAATATTATTGATTTGTCCGTCGAATACATATATTTGTTATGAGTGTTATAAAATATGCATATAATTATGACGTAAATCAAATCTTTGTTGGTCATGGTGCCATTTTCGACATTGTCCTTTGACAAGAAGTGTGTCTTACAACACATCTTAAGGAAAAAATCCGTAAAACGTAAACATGTACAGTACCAACATCAAGATCATGGGAAAAAATCGAAAACGAAAGACAATTGGTCAAAAGTACGTTGGCCCTAATAATCATTTACAATCACAAGAGCAGCTCTATATCATTATACTTACTGCAGATGTGTCGGTCATCTTCGGAAACACGAAGTTAGCTGATGCCCATTATTTACGTTGAAGTACTGTATGTAGAACACAAAATAAAATTTTGTACGGAACCTTCAGCGCGCGAGTCCAACTCGCACTTGCCCATTTTTAATACAGGGCGTCCCACGGCGCGGCGCTGGGCGCGGCGATACCACATGGAGGGAAAGTGCCCTAAATACCGTCAGATATAAAATTTTACTGTTCTAAATCTAGATTTGTCTTGAACATTGCATATGTTCGAATTGCCTTCGTGGGAGGTAACATGTTTTTTTTGTTTGTTTTCATGCGACCTCCAACTGGTAGCGTAGGTCACCAACCTAATTATACTAGCATTAAAAGCTCACACCACAGGAGGAATATAATAAAAATGAATTCTTTATTTGCGCTTTTTGTTTACAACTTACATTCACGCTTATTGTTACATATCTTGTTTAATAAAATAATAAAGGTGATTTTGTCTGTAAGCGCTTTCTGTTAGTATTCCATCGATCAGAGCTGGGACTTCAGACATGAGAGAGAGAGACGATAACTTAGCATTCCATGGGTTCACCGTGCGGGTGCCGGGTCCATCGCGTTGCAGAGAAAAGATCCATGAGCAGTGCCTGGGGCTTACGACCCAGGTGCAGGTTTAAGTAGCTACTTTACAATGCATCAACATTCACCTTCACCACTCCGGCTCCTCTCTCTGCCTAACCATATTTGATACGATTCCGTCAGTGACTTTCTCGATAAGTCTAGATCTTTTAGCAATGTGTATAAGGATTTTGCCGGAATACCTCTCGCGCCTACGTCTACCGCATATAAGTGAACATAATAACCCGTTTTTTGTGATATCATTGGTAAGATCAAGTTTGTGCGTTCACCGCTAAAAAAAACCCATTTGCTGTGGCTCCACGGTTCCTTGATACACCCCTTACCATCGCGAAGAGTATTGGGATCCTTGGTGTCGACATCTCATGTGACGTCCAGTTCCGTAGTCACTTGGAAGACAAGGTGAAGTTGGCATCAAAGAAACTTGGTGTGCTTAATCGAGCTAGGCGATATTTCTCACCGGATCAAAGACTGTTACTCTACAAGTCGCAAGTCAGACCCCACATGGAATATTGCTGCCATCTATGGGTCGGAGCACCTTTCTACCAACTTAAACCTTTTGACTCGGTACAAAAACGAGCTATGAGACTCGTTGACGATCCCATACTCACAAACGGTATTGAACGCCTCAGTCTCAGAATAGATTTTGCCTCTCTGTGTATGTTCTATCGCTTGTATAATGGGATATGTTCCGAGGAGCTGTTTGACATAATGCCTACGGCTACTATCTATCATCGCACAGCTTGCCATCGGCAGGGAATTCACTCTCACACCCTAGAACCTAAATGGTCCCGTACGGTACGGTTTCAGAGGAACTTCCTCCCGCGTACGCTCAGGATGTGGAATGAACTCCCTGTCGAGGTTTTCTCAAGAGAGTACAGCATGGGGTTTTTCAAAAAGGGTATTAAAAAGTTTTTAAAGGTCGGCAACGCGCAAGCGATACTCCCAGTGTTGCAATAGGCTACGGTAACTGCTTACCATCAGGTGGACCGTATGCTTGTTTGCCACCTTAGTGGTATAAAAAAAAAATCGTAGTATCGATTCAATTTAAATGTGTAGTCTTTGGGAATGTCATTTTCCCACGGCACGGTGAGTTCTATGAGTAGCACGTGCTTTAGTATCCGAGAGTAAAGTAAAATGTCTGGCCGAGGCCCAATTCTGTTAAGTTACAGCCGAATCTAAACTCAACCGTTGCGATCGACCAATCGTAGCGCATAATATTGCCATGCAACTGTTCGATGACGTGATAATGTGGCGTTCAGAGGGCCTATTACCGATCTCATGGTTTTGCAAATGATATCATATGATATCATAGTGCAAAACGAAAAATACGATTTCCGGTCACATTTTTGATCATTTGTTCATTATTTAATGATGACATCATTGAAATTATGCCATAGTGATGATATCATTGGAGATCGGTAATACGAAATGCAGCATTTCACGACTTCTTTTTCTTAAATTTATACCATGTCATACGATAAAAGATCCATAATTGGCCTGCTGATCGGTCGATCGCAACGGTTTAGTTTCGATTCAGCTGTAACTTATTAGCGGAATTGGCAGTAATCGCTACGTCGACGGAAACTTGTATTGTTTATCATACCTACGTATCCATCACAAGGGTCCAATCCGGTGCCGAGCCTATGATCGAATAGGGTTTATTTATTGGTTTTGTTTTAGAGCCCTCTTTGGTGAATTGGATGAGTATTGTGGTTGTTGTCATCCCTTTATACTCACAAAATTCGTAAAAAAGTTCGAATTCGAGTTTTTTTCTCGAGCGGTTGTTACAGTTTAGCCAATCGGAACACATGAGATATCTCGCTCCGCAATTTTTTTAATAGAAGGTCGCTATACTCAAGCGGCCTTTTAATAAAAAAATTACTCCTTGGATCATCCTCGGATTAGTTACTCCGTGTTTTGTTTTATTTGCGTGCCGGTTTTTATTTTTTACAATGAATACTAGTGATTTAAAAATCTTTAAAATTGGCAACTGTAGGAAATAATTTCTTATCGCAGACGCGCGACCATAGTGTTTCAAATTTGCAAGATATGCAACAAAACATAAAGACACATCGTAAATAATACACGACAATTTAATTTATTAATGTATATAATTCTTTTATAATAATAATAACTTGGGATGTCCGAAATTTTGCGGTTTTTAGTTATCACGTTGCATAGACTTGTATTTTTTTATTCGCAATAGGTAGATTGACCACCAACTCGCCTGATGGCAATCGACGGTGTAGTCGAGGATGGAACACGTAGATCTAGATAGTATCTACTCACTCTAGCCATGAATACCCCAAGATTGTAGGAAACAAGGAAGGCGGCAGAGAGTTCCACTCCTGTGCAGTACGCACCAGAAAAGTGTTAAACTGGTATTTTCTTACAAACAAAGCAACCCTTGTTTTAAGTACTACAAACCAAATTACAAACGGGTAATAAAGTTGTCTATTCGTGGTCACACTGTGGAAAATTAATGATATTAAATGCTCATAAAGGCGCCTGACCTAAATGAGTGTATGAAGACAAAGTCGCGTGATTGCGTGAGAGCGCATCGTTCGCAGCACTTCACTATGAATCAAGTGCTTATGATTTGTGATTTTACTGTTAAAATATTAGCCGTTCATTATATAGAGATTTATTTCTAATAAGAATAAGGTAATTAATTGCAAACATACAATGGATAACTTCAAATTTAATTTTAAAAATTATTTTTTTTACACACTTACATACAATATGTAAGCTGGTCCACACACACACACACACACACACACAAGATGAGATAAGTTTTCGTCTCGTTTGTTAAACTCAATATTTATTATTTCGAATTGAATGGTTTGTTAATGATTTGATTTGAATTACCTTTGGTGTTTGCTTCAAGCCGTTTAAAAATCCATTAGAGAAAAAGGACATTCAAAGCAGGAATAGCGAACCTTTGTTACAAATAGACATAAAAGTAGTCTTGCTGTGCTATTCTACAACCTTTTAGTGATTACAAGAAAATTAATCCAATTTCAAGTCGGATTCTTGTGTTTGTGGATGTAACTAAGGTGCTCAATTTTATCCCGCGCCCATAATATTTTGCGGCACGCGCGCCTTTCGCTCACCATCTTTGAGATAAAGCTTTAACTGCTCATTCAAACGCCATTCATAAGATCGCAATGAGTTTCACTGCCTCGTCTTCGGCCATTTTATTGGTATGAAGTGTAAAGGCTATTTAAGATGATAGAACTGTAAACAGACAAAGAGGGTGATGTAAAGATTAGATTTTAGATAAACCATAAGTGCCAGCCTAGGAACGTACCGCTTAGAGACTAATTAAAGATGAAGGAACTGAATACATACAGATAGATATAAAGGAGTTTAAAGACAAAATATTAGACAGACTGTAGCTGCTAGTCAGACCTGGGTACTTGAGGCGCTACTTTGCCGTTTCATACAATTTCGATTGACTGTACCGCCACAAATATAAAACATACAACTCTATAATTCATATAAGTATGATATTGTTGAACATTTCATCTAAATATAAAAAGACAGAAACATGATTCCACTCGATAGAAAAAAAATCCAAAGATCACTCTGTGAATCAGAAAATATATTCTTAAATGACAAAAGTTTTACCAATAGACGTGCACTTTTATTGTCTAGAAAATTTTAAAAACAACTTTTTTTATTTTGAACCCCAGTTTTCCAAAAAAAAAGTAACGTTTTAGTTTGGTCCACGTTTGGTCGCAGCGCATGCAGTTATCAGCTATACATAATATTACCTTGCAATAACGCAGTCGCCGTGGAGGAGTAGATTTCCTGGGAAAACTCGGGTTAATACTTTCCGAGTTAATCGACTTTAACAAACTTAATGCAAAAACTTACAAGTGACAACCATATACAGTCTGCAATGGCGCTCGGTAGTGGTGTGGTGAATGAAGCAACGTGACACATGACCGACGTTAGTGTGGATTACCGCGGCGTAGTTCCTCGGCGTTGTGGTAGTTCCTCGTGCGCTGATGTAGGGCTGTTGGCACTCCAGGCGGTTGGGGAGGAGGAGGCGTGCGTTCCTCAACGCGCGCCAGCTCCCCTAGCAAGCTGGGGACTGAAACGGCTCGGCCGGATGACTACCGGCCGAGAGATACTTTTCACCCCTAGCTTAGCCGTCTGGGGGGGTCGAATTTCTCAAGATACTTGTCGACCTCCCCCCGTAGAAGTAAGCCCTGGCGCGTGCGCCAGGCAACCCTCCAGGGGGCACAATCGGGGAATGGCTAACGCCGATCCCGATTGTGTCTCCACGGAGGTAGAAGTATCTAGAGGGTTTTTAGCCGGTAGTGGGTCTTCTACCCGAGTCCTGCATATCCTTGGGGTGGCCTAGTCAGCTCAATTCCCTTGTCGAATACCGTAAAAACTGTATTTTCCCTTGTAAAAAAAAAGGGCTGTTGGCACTCGGGATCAAAAAATAATTAATTTATATGTGTGGGAAAATAGCTGGATTGGCTGCAATATTTTTCCTACAGAATCTATATCGGATGGATTCATTCATAACCCTATTGTGTGGGACGGTCTTTATATAAAACACTCACTTTCTATAATACAATACCATGTACAATATACTGAGTATATGATCTAATTCTTTGAAGAGCTTTCAGCCTATTTTCAAACGAGGTTATACAAAGTGCTCTAACAGTTTCGACTGGAAGTGTATTATGGTGAATGCTTATTTATCAATGAGATTTCACGGGTATTTACGGGGACGGGAATATTCCCTTGGCCCTGATAGCACGAGCCGCCCCGTCAATCAGCAGGGCAAGGGTCGGACCCCGTCTGACGCCCCGTCCCGGTCGATACCCAGCCCCTCGGAGCTGCGGACAGGTAGTTTTGTTTGTTGTGTCTGGCCTAGCAGCATTTGTCGATACTTCATGTACACTACAAATGTGTACGCGGGAGTGTATTCGATGGGGATATCCGCCTCGTACAAGTGTATTTTTAACTGACTTCAAAAAAGGAGGAGGTTCTCAATTCGATGCGTATGTTTTTTGTGTGTGTATGTTACGCGATTACGCCGTCAATTGTGGACCGATTTTCAAAATTTTTTTTGTATCCGATAGAGGATACTCCAAGGGTTGTCCCATGGTCACCAATGTTAGGATCTGATGATGGGATCCCATAAAAATCGAGGGAAACCCTTAAATTTTTAGGTGTTTCCAACGTGTTTTGTGTGTATGTAATGGCGGTTACGCCGCCATTCGTGGACCGATTTTCAAAATTCTTTTTTTTTCGATAGAGTATACTCCTGGGGTGGTCCCAAGGTTAGGATCTGATGATGGGATGCCATGAAAATCGAGGGAATCCCTAATTAGGGTTTCTTTCACTAAAAAGATTTCATTCACTAAAAAGTTAAAAATAATAATAGGTATAGACGACAGCACACTTCTATATTGAAGTCAGTGACAAATTGAAAGACTTTCTTTTTTAAGAGATCATTGTTTGGCACCGACTTCAATATAGAAGTGCAATGTAATGTTGTCTGTTCTATTCTTATATTATTTTTAACTTTTCAGTGTTTTTAAAGACGGTTTTTATTTTTTGTAAAATATATATTTTTTATATAATTACTCGTCGTGTACAAGTATGTAGACATAGTTGCTCTTTCGACCAAATTTTCTAATCTATACCATAATACAGATATTGATAAAACAAAAAAAAATGTTTGTTACATAGTTATATTTTCGTTATAATCTTCACCAACTCGTACGCCTGAGAAAAACCGCATAGGAACGAGACAGTATGCCATAAATGTGCTCCTCGTCACGCTCGGGAGTCGCGCGTTGAAACTGTAATCAGGCTATTGTCTTATTGATTTAGATCTTCCGGTCTTAATCATGCTGAGCCGAAAGAGGCTAGCGACGACGCCTGTCTGGGTCTGAGTTACAACTAGGGTTGCCAAATGTCCGCGGATTTCGTTGCACAGAACGATATAGATATTGATTTGGTGACGTATTAGAAAGTGGAAATGTCAAATGACGTCATTTTATTTGCCAATGTAGCCACGTAGCCAGTTTTGTGACATTAATTTTGTGATCAACATCGTATATCGTGTCTTTGTGTCTTTTTAAAACTTCAATAAAAAAAGTCTCAAGTTAATATTTTATCATTAATATATATATTTTAATGTATCAATTTTAAAAACAATCTAATAGTAGACATTGTTTGGTCAATCATTGTTTTTTAATTGTAACTTCTTGGTTTATATATAGTACCTATCTTGGTTTATATATCAGTACCTACACGCTCCTTTTCCAGAGTTTTTGCTACACATGATAATCTCCTAGAAAGTCTTAAAATATGTCACCGACTTCAATATAGAAGTGTGATGTTGTCTGTACCTATTCTTATATTATTTTTAACTTTTCAGTGTTTTTAAGTCGGTTTTATTAGTCGTTATTTTTTTTTAATACTTTTTTTGAAGCTAGGTATTTGCGTGTGTTAATCATGAACCGAGCTGATGATGGAAAGATTTAGAGGACTTAGCTTTTAGGAGTTAGAACTTAGTTTTTAAAAACAATAGGCACGTATTTGACCCTTTATCGTTTCCTTCACGTGAATTTATTACTGGTATTATTTAAATTCACTAAAAAGATTAAAAAAATACAATAAAAAATCCGACTTCAAAAACACTGAAAAGAACATTATATTTCAATCGGTCGGTACTAAACGATGATCTCCTTCCACATTCACGATCTGTCCCAACGCTACTTCGCTAGCGCCACCGTCCACCCTAATTCCCTAGTCAGATAGGCGGCCGATTACACCCCCTTAATTAGTGTAGCGGCCATAAGTCGCCGACCGAAGAGCATCCTCCTCGATCCTCCCGACCCGATCACACGAGCGAGCAACTGTAAAACAAATCTGGAGACTCTATACCAGGGTCGTCTGCTTGGGTACCGCCGTCTTACCTATTTCCGCCGCCAAGCAGCAGTGCTTGCATTGCTGTGTTCCGGTTTGAAGAGTGAGATATGGCAGTGAAATTACTGGGTACGGTGACTTTACATCTTATGTCACAAGTTGGCAGCATATACAGTATACACTGTGATTCTTGTGGGGGTTGTGGATTTGCTGCGAATCACAAGAACCACATGTACAGTAAGCTCCTTATCAACCTTGTTTGACCTTTGGACTGTTCTTATGTCGCTCATAATAGCGGCGGTTTTCGTAGTGTAAATGTAAAGCTTGAATGGGAGCTTACTGTACTATAGGTGACTGTTACCAGTTACCATCAGGTGGGTAGTGTGCTTGTTAGTTGTATAGAAAACTCAGCTCACTGGTATTCTGTTGCAGGTATGATCTACCTGCGGTCCCACCTGGACAAGTACCTGGCTGTGGACTCCTTCGGCAACGTCACCTGCGAGTCCGAGGACAAAGAGCCGGGCAGCAAGTTCCAGATCAGGTGAGCCACATTGCGATTATTAATCTGTGGATTTTGCTACGAGCGTAATTAGTGTAATACATAGTTTTATTCACTGTTTCATCATCACAGCTCATATACGTCCCCACCGAAGGGCACGAGCCTACCCTAACTGCTTATGTTAGGGCGATTAGGTTTTAGTCAAACCACGCTGGCCCAGTGCGGATTGGTCGACTTCAAATACACTATTGAATTTCTTCGCAGATGTATGCAGGTTGCCTCACGATGTTTCACCGTAGGACTTAGGAGCGTTATACAAATGTATATATGAAATTGAAAACGAAAAACACATATGGCGGGTCTCGAAACCTCCCGATTGGAATGCAAGTGCCGAGTCCACCAACAGCGCCGCCGACGCTGTTTTATGAATGTACTTCACTGTTTAATGAACCTAATTTATTATTATTACTTTTATTTAAAAAGTATGAAATTGTCCACGAAATACAATTTATTCCAATAAGTATTTGTTGTTTCCGAGATTTTCAGCAATCTTTATGACCCGGATTCATTGTCAACGAGTGTGTGTCATTATAACACTCTTCTTAAGTTCAAAGTGAGGTTATTATGTTGAATGTAAAGAAAACCCTAATATGATAGACTATCGCACTTTTTCGTTCAAACTTTCCCGCGAAAGTCTCCGCCAACTGCAGAAGCTAGTGAACTTAAGTCCCTACGTACGTGAGTCCAAGACGTGAAGTGGCGCATGTAATGAATGCACGTTCACGTCTAGCCGCCACGGTCTGAGCGCTGAGCGCTCGCTGCATCTCATTTATCACTATCATCGGTCGATAGCGAAGAAAACGAGTCTGTCACACAAAGCGGCCATGATGACGAAGTTCTGCCACTAAAGAACGCTGGTATACACTATACAGTGTGTTAATGAAATAGCACAGAACCTTAGACACCCCTACCTATTTTTATTATAAAAGAATTACATATATAAATTATGAAAGTTATGCGGATTATTTATAAAGATGCTTCATGCTTTTTGGGGCTTGCTTTTTCTGCTGTTTTAAACCTCAGACAGAACCTGTGCGGTTTCGTGATCTGATAGGCGCAAAGTGTGAATTGATCCTATAGCATGTTCATTAAAGCTTAAGGTAATAGGAATAATAAAAATTAAAATAATCCCCGACAAAAACCTCCAAAAAAGTAAAAATATAATGTGTTGGTTGGCACTTTAACTTTGATTATTATATTTTAATTCAAGCGTCGTCACGTTGGGGGACGTCTATTAATTAATTTATCTAATTATTTACCGACCGAATACGTGGGGCGTTCCTACTTCCAAACAGATTTTAAATAAATTATAGCTAAGAACCATCTTGATCATATCAGCTTTTAAAGGTAGGCAACCTGTTTGTTTACCAACTTTGTTGTATAAAAACAGACACAAAGACTGTATGTATGTATAATAAAATTTTAACTCTATTTTAATTAAAACTTCCAGAACATGCTCATTTTAAAACGACTTTACCGCAGCCGTAGTATTTTGTAAGTTTATTCCATGGCCTCTATAAAGCCTTCACAAAAATAATTATTTTAAATTTTTATTCTCACCGTTAGCATGAAGTATTATATTATGTAAGTATTCGAGTTTTGCAATCTGCATAATTCATAATCCTTACCCACAGCGTGAGTCACCGGAAGCGAGCTTTTTGAGTGTTCAGTATCCGAATCCGCACACAATTCTTTTACGTCTTTGGTTTTTGATTTATTGCACGTATGTGCAAGACTAGCGGATAGCCGCAAAGATTAAATAGGCGCCGGTGGTTGGTTATTGCATACATTAGTGCCGAACGCTGAATCTAGGGTGGGTGACCCGCGAATGGCCAGTAAACAGAAATGTTGTCTTATAATAGTTCGCATATTTATTCCAGTCACGCCAAATACTTTCGTTATTAAATTTTGTTTTCTATAATTCGGATTAAAAATATAAAAAGCAGCCAAGCACCGAGAGCTTCGCACAAACTTATCTGAGTAGGTACAGTAAGCTCCCATTCAAGCTATACATTGATACTACGAAACCCGCCACTATTACGGGCGACATAAGAATGGTCCAAAGGTCAAACAGTGAATCAGTAAAGCTTGATAAAGAGCTTACTGTACATACACTCAAGTAGATAGGTAAATACTGTAAAAATTACAAAAAATATGTAAAAACGCGCACCCGCAATGTCGCCTTACCCCCAGTGAAGCGTCCGAGACCCCCGTCGAATAGCTTAGCAAATCTGGAATATATATACACTTCGTTTAGGTTCGAACGTTGATTTGAACCTGACACATATAATTTATTTACTTACATGAAATTTAGGAATTTTAATTTCTAATTCGGAAAGCCACTGTCTCCCCCATCAAATTAGTTGTGCTTTTATCTAGCACATACAGATCTAGTTGCCTCTTACAATTTTTGTAACACACTTCTGTTTCTAAATATCCTAATGGTCTTATCTTACTGCTGTCGTAGAATGAAATCGTTAAATCACATTGGCGCATAGGTAAATTGTTAAAATATTCATTATACGTACGTTTATTTATACATGACAACGCAGATCCAGAATCGATTTTCATAATCAATTCCTTATTATTAACAATAATAGGCATGCTAACCGGTTTGTAGTCCCAAAGAGACATAAGCATCATCGCCTCCTCCGTGGCCGCCTCTTCCTCTGAGCAGGAGTTCACTCGCTGCTGAGAAAGCTCTTCTGCCTCCTGGATATGATGTGTTTTACTGGTGCGCCCACCCCTCTTTGGCCCAGCCGCTCGCCGAGCGTCCGCGCTAGTATCCTGCCGCCATCTTGCGTCATTCTCAGCAGTCGCGGATTTCCTGATAAAACACATTCTACGCAAATGCCCCATGTTCCCACATTTACTACATACATAATAAACAAATTTACACGCATTCGCCAAATGGTTTCGCCCCCCACAGGCTGCGCAGCTGATCCCTTGTTGAGAAGTAGTAGCCCGGGGTGCGAAGCGCCCCCCTCGGGCCGACTGATCGAGCATCTTCATTCCCAACACCTGCATTTCCCGGCTCAACCGCAGAATGCTTCTCGACTCGGGCTGCATCCCGTTCCGCCGCCTCGAGCGCACATGCTAATGTCACTGCTTTTTTATATGTGATTAGCTTAGTTTCAGCAAATAACCGCTGTCTAATTATGTCACTCCGCAAACCACATACCAGCTGATCACGTAGGTTTTCCTCCAACTGCGCTCCAATATCGTGATAACCTTTTTAAATCGGTAATGTAATCGCTTACCGATTCGTTTACATCCTGCCGCCGCTGCCGAAATTGATACCTTTCTGCTAAAACTGACGGTGCCGGCTGAAGGTGTTCCCTGATGAGCGAGACCGCTTCATCAAAAGTTAACGTCTAAGGCTTCCTTGGACTTGAAAGTGTAGACAGCAGCTCGTACGCAGCGCACCCATAGCTGCGATTAAAGTCGGAAGTTTGACCTCGTCTTTGACAGCATTGACCAGAAAGTAGCTTTCTAACTGTTCCACGTACGCAGTCCAATTTCCGGACTTTATGTCGAATTCCCGGATTTGCCCGATCGACATATTTATATATTCCTGCACGCACTGAACACCCAATATTTTTTTTATGGTAACAGAACCCGAAATTATCCTCGTCGCCACTGTAAAATACGGAGCAAAAGGAAAGGCAACGTTCTGGTTAGATAACAATTTAATGACAGTCTGACACATTGTCAACAATCCATATAATAACCGAAACTTGACATAAGGTTGAATACCAAAATACATTACAACATTGACAGACTTTATTGACTCTGTACCAGGGTCGTCTGCATGGGTACCTCCGTCTTACCTATTTCTGCCGCAAAGCAGCAGTGCTCTCACAGGAGCCACATGTGTTATAGATGACTGTTACCACTTACCATCAGGTGGGCAGTTTGCTTGTTTGCCAACTTAGTAGCAATAAAAAACACATTCGAGGCAGATTTGGTAGAGTATACACATACATAGTATACATAACATATTTTTTGTAGCTTTGAGAGTATCGATCTTTCGATCTTTTTGTGCACGCTGACCCGGCCACGCGGTGCTCTGACAGTGTCGATAAATTACCTCACACTGCGATCTATAACAAACTTGTGGAACTACGAATAACAAATAATTACAAAATATTGAATCCGTAATAACAAGGATGATATTATTCTTCGTCTGTGGTAATAATAAATTTTGCGTCGGTGTTTTACTAGTGTCGGTGGCGCTGTGGTCTCGACACTGGTCTGTGCTTCGAGTAAAATCGGGAGGCCCGCGGTCGATCCTGCCCTGTGTGTACCAATGTGTTTTTCGTTACACGAATTTCATATGTACATTTATCTGACGCTCCTACGGTGAAGGAAAACATCGTGAGCAAACCTGCATACACCTGCGAAGTAATTCAAAGGTGTATGTGTAGTCAACCAATCCGCACTGGGCCAGCGTGGTTTGACTAAGGTCTAATCGCCCTAACATAACTAGTTATCTTTTAAGTTGCACCAAATTGCACACGTTAAGCCAAATTTCATCAAAATCGGTTAAGTAGTTTCGTTAGTTTAGTTTATCCCGGACAAACACTGTGACACGAGATTTTTATATACGTCCTTAATTATGAACATAATAACTGTTTTCAGATTTTTACCCTAGCATGTGCTTTAAGGTCCTGCTTCATGCCAAATTTCATGATTCTATAGCAATGGGAAGTACCCTACAAATAGGTTTTGATTCCTGTGGAATCGCAAAATATGCGAAATGCGATATAAATGGTCATATCTTTTGATCGCGTTGATATACAAGTTTGATTCTTATTTCACAGCTGAAACAGACCGAGTATCCATCCTTATCCTTACATATTATAAACCAAAGTCTCCCGCCGCGTCTGTCTGTCTGTCTGTTCGCGATAAACTCAAAAACTACTGCACCGAATTTCAAGCGGTTTTCACCACTCGATAGCGTGATTCTCGAGGAAGGTTAAGTTTTTGTATTTATTTCTGTGTACATTAACGATATTTGTTGAAGATGTCGGGAAAAAATTAATTAAGGCGAAACATAATTCGCGGGCACAGCTATTTGATATAAATTTCAGTTTGATATCTCTACGAGTTGCTGAGGAAAAGATTCTTGACCGACCGACAGACAAGTGATCCTATAATAAGGGGTCACTTTTTTCCTTTTGTGGTAAAGTGTACCCCAAAAATTTCCTCAGCATTTCAACTCCATTTCTTTTCCAATCTGTGATTAATTCAAACGAAATCACGTAAACTCCGACGTAGTTAACTTTCACTCGGGACATTAATCGAGTGGAGGACAGGGTTATTCAGCACCCCGTGATTCAGCGTGAGTCAGGGCGTCAACCCTTCTCGTGTACTCATTGGAGACACTGACTCACCCGACTAGCGCCTGTCGGGAAGCTCTTTGTGTCTGCAGTGCGGGAGTTCGATGGCGCATTGGCGTGTGCACTCTCGGATAACAATTAATAAATATACTTAATTGATGGTGTCAGGCGTTATTTTTCGGAAGTCCATTACTAATTGTTAAGGAGTAGGTATATAGCAAAACTTCCGATAAAAAATGTCGTTAGTTGGTACTAACTACGCAGGCCAATGGTGCACCGCCCGCCCTCCCTCAATCGCATGCGACAAAGGAATATCAATAATTAGTACCGTAACCAGTCACCGACATAGCCCAAATAATTTGCGAACCTTATATGGCAGTATGGGCAGGACATACCGCTCGCAGGACTGACGGCCTTTGGTGCTTTCCAACGTTGGTGATGTGAGAAACGCAGGCATAATCGGTTTAGAAATCTTTGAAGGATTTATGTCCAACAGTAAGCGTCTCTTGACTAAACTGATGCTGTTGTGTCTTTATGTCCTGGCGACAATCAAATCTAATGTATAAAAATCTCGTGTCACAGTCTTTGTTACCGAACTCCTCCGCAACGGCTTGTCCGATTTTTATGATTTTTTTTGGGTATATTTGAATGGTTTGAGAATAAGTCGTTGGCTATTTTTTTATCTCCCTAGGTAATAAGGGTCTCCAGATTTTTTTAAACATTTTTTTTATGATTTGGCATCAAAAATGCTTGTAACCCTAAATTTTCATCTTTTTACCACCAACCCCCTTTTTTAATAGCATAATTGCTTTAAGGTTCCGTATGATGTTAATTTTTTTTCCTGCGAAACGTAGTTCGCGGGCACAGCCAATACACCTATTAAATTCTGTATAATTGCTTGAAAGCCCTAATATGTAACAGGAGTATTCCAATATTTGTACGTGTCGAATCGGTAATTTTTTATCACAGCACTTATAAAACTTATTGGATTACCTTATTGGAACACAAAAACATAATGTAATTAACGCCTTTCCAATCCCAACATGGACCCCAGCGACATTATTGATTTCCCAAATTGAACAAGTGTCTGAGGGTGGCTTGGTAGGGGGATTGGGAACACTGAATTCCACACGGGAGCTTAATACGTATCCTCCAGTTATAGGAACTTTAATCGGTTAACTCAAGCCTTTGGCGAAGCCGTTTAACGGATTCGACTGCGGAATTCTAATGGGTTTTTGACAAAGTTTTGTCTGGCGCATGTATAGCTTCCCCTGCTTTACTCGGAACTTAGTAATATAGGTATGTGGTGAATATTTGCCGCGTCTGAATAAAATCACAACTTTGAAATTTAAAAACAATTGAACCTAGTATCATCTTTTTCAATAATAATTGTCATATGAGTTGTTTACATGAATTGTTCGAATATCACAAATTCACAGGATCATATTATGACTAAAAACAATAACAGTGTACATTGGATTTTTTGTAGGGGTTGGAGCTTTTCAAACTTCACAGGAACTACATGTATAATCGACTAAAAAAGTGGCTTAAGTACCACTTTTGACCATACTTCACGTAAAGATAAAACACCGTTAAGATAACCTTAGTAAATGTCATTATGTTATTGCAAAGGAAAATTAACTGTGTTGTTTTATGACGCAAAACTGAATTTCAACTTTAAGTGTGTTAGCACACCAATCGATCGATTGTCGAACGAATAATATTTTTGACTGATCGACGAAAATCAATCAATAAACAATCATCGATGGCCGATCGATGCATTATTCCACATTTCCCAATCTATTACTGCCAATCGATGATGATCGACCGATTGTTCTGCAAGAAATAGTCGATCTACGTCGATTAAATCGATCGACGATGGATCGTTTGGTGTGGTAACACCCATATACAAGGCCGGTGATATCGATCTAGGATTACAAGAAGTGTCAGAACATAGTATGCATATTTGCTAACCAATAGCTGCAGCTTAAATCACGCCCACGATAAAATTATCGAAGGGAAAACACCTGACACTAGTTAAATGCAACACGAGCCAGTCGAGTCCCCAGAGCCCTATTGAACTTTGTTGTAAATGGCAAACGTTTTGACATTTATTTATAACGTTTAGAGCCAGTTTCAACAGTTTCTCGTTAAGTTCAGATATTGGATCTACAAGTATATTTTACAAGATATACAGGTTGTGTAAAAAAAACAAATATACAGGATTGTGTAAATAAGATTGTGTAAAAAAATTTTGCATGCCAACGTCGGCAAATCTTGTGTAGCCTTCATAACAACATATGTGACATCTAATTATCTGTATTAATATGATAATTGTATCCACGATTTGAGCAAATAAATATTATGATGATGATTACCTTTGAAGCACGGGGATTTTGTGTACTTGTTCCGACAAACAAAATGAAAAACTTTTACAAAGGGACCAATTTTGAAATCGTGATAAAAAATAAACTGTTCCATACATCTCAGGTTCAGTGGATGTTGAAAATTTGTAGGGAGCAGATTTTTTTTACCGCGATTCCGGAATTGGTGCCATAGTAAAAGTAGTTCAGTTTGTTGTTCCACTCGTTATAGAATTCACGGAATAAATATTCAAAAGCAGTAAATTTGGAAATGCGTATCTTATTATTTCGAATGCGAATTTGAATTTTTATGATTTAATTTTTTAAATATGCGTCTACCAAGGGCGATAGAGACCACTGCAGCTCGGACTGAAGATTATGAAATGAAAACCACACAAAATATACGTTCTTCATGTTCCCCTTGTTTCTTCTCTAAACATAAATATTTCTTTATTTCTCTCAACAAAGGAAAGGGTTACAATAAAATAGTGGTGGACTTGAATAGAAAGTCTTTTATGAGAGCTAAAAACTAGACCGATTTAATTACTTTTTGCATTCAAGATTGAAGATAGGTTTTGGCTGTATTTATAATATGTTTTGCTTTCGTCATATAATCTCATCTTTGTTTGCTGGATGTTTGAAATTTTGAATAAAGCCGAAAATCTGACCAATTTTTTGATAATTTCCTGCTTTAATAAATAATTTTATTTATTAAAAAAAGAAAAACTCGGAAGCATACTAATAGTGACCATAGACTGAAACATGAATAAATCAATAAAGACAAAATTTCGTCTCGGGAGGGGTTCGAACCCGCGTCTTCACCATGCCGTGTTGACGCCTTGACCTCTCGACTACCGAGCTCTTACCAGCCCCGACGAAATCTTACTTAATGATGTCTTTTAAAGTTTGTTAAGCCAAAGTAATCTTTATTCACTGTTAATAATTAATCTACGAATCAACATCCAATTGAGAAGACTTTACAGTTTTCTTAAAAATTGCTTCAGAATAAAGCAGTCTTATAAATTTTATTGCATGTAGTTAAAAACAATATCCTATTGTTATGTTTGTTTGTGCAGCGTCTCGGAGGACGGCAGCGGGCGTTGGGCGCTGAAGAACGTGGAGCGGGGCTACTTCCTGGGCTCCGGCTCGGACAAGCTGTGCTGCACGGCCAAGGTGCCCGGGGACGCGGAGCTCTGGCACGTCCACCTCGCCGCCAGGCCCCAGGTACTGAGCGACATTATCTCCTTTACAGATTCCAGTCAACCCTAGAGGAATTAAAATAATTCGCTTATTCGGCTAAAGACAGATTTAAAGTAGTTTTCTTGCTACGCTTATTACTCTTATTCAAGATATTTTTTTTATTTCTCTTCTGGATGGTGGCTTCTTTTCAAATGGGTGTCAGAGAGTTTTCAAGAAGCATTTTTAAACACATCCTCCAGCCTAGCTGTGAATAGTTTCGGCGATATAACGACGCCCTTTCTCACGCTTTGCTGAAGTCATATTGGTTTCGAATTTTGTCCTTTTAGGTTCGATTTCTGCGGGTATTCCACTTGGATCCCCTATTTCAATACCCCAGGGGATCTGTAAAAAAACTGTCCAATCAAGATTCTGTCATAAAAGGAATCTGCCGTATCCAGAATCTGTCCTAAACCGAATAATCCAAATAATTAAAGAGGTGCGGTGCGAGGTGTACATTTACAAAGTTTTCCCTAATCCCAGTTATGTGAGGTCAGCGCAACATGTTACCCTGCTACAAGATTTGACTTGGAGGCTTTGACGACCGGCCGCATGCCTGACGTCTACCTTGGGCATCCTTGTTATGTCTAGATTGCACTATCAAGTAACAATATTCCAGTCCAGCTGACTTTGGATTTTCTACACATTAATGAGTATAATAATATTAATAATACATCATAGGCTGCGGTTCGATGAATCCATAAGTGGATGAGAATATGTCATTTTGCTGTTTTATTTTGAATTATGGGTCATGTTACTTCCGCCGGACCTCAGACATGGAAACTGTTTTCGCAATATGTAGAATAACGAACAGTTAAAGATGATAGTAAGAAGTGAAAGCTTAATACGAATAACATCGGAAAGCGACGATCACATTCGCATCGAGCGCGGAGGATGACTTGCAACCGTTTCCGCGGCGGCGGCGGCGGCGGCGGCGGCGGCGCGGCGCCTGCGCAAGTGCCAATGCCACCGAGATAATGTGTCATCTGTGGCCAATACGTTACCGCGTTTATCACCACAAGATTTCTCATCGAACCGTTATTGGACTCGCGCAACGATTTGATACGCTGCAACGTTATCGTTTTTGTACGTTTTCTTAATTGGATTTCTTTATACCTCTTCACACACAACGGGGATGCTCCTGACCTTCATCTTACATGGTGGTAAGTGACGATTAATCCGAAGATGAAGCATCGTCACCTGGGGCTGATTCTCGCGGATTTGAAAAAGTTTGAATTCGAATTTTTTCTCGAGTTCACATGAACAGTTTTTGAAGGGACGTCGCTTGACTTGACTCGAGAAGTAGGATCGGAATTTCACTTTTTTATCTTTCTATAAAATAAACCTTCAATAAAATAATTTTAATTTGAAAAAATAATAAGTGAGTACTAAAAAGTTTTTTATGATTTAAAATAAATTAAAAAATAAAATAGGATAAAAAGAAAGAAGTTGAAATCAAAACCACTTCAACTTCGACTACTCCCGACTCGACCATTCGAAACAATACAAGCGATTTTCCATAAAAATAAAAGCTGATATAGAAAAAATATCCATTAAGTTGAATTAGAGATGCAGATCTTCGCCCTCATTCCACTGACATTGTGAACAATCCCGTAAATTATATCGTCGCGCCGATATCGATAAAATATCGATTGAATTGTATGAATCAAATATTAAATGAGTATTGCATATTTGCATCGAATAAAAATCTCGATTCCTCTATCGAATTGATAATGTGACAAGCGACGTGCAGATCTTCGCCTGAATTCCACCCACATTTTGAACAATCCCGCAAATATAGATTGAGTTGTTAAGTGAAATATTGAATGAGTATTGCATCGAATAAAAATATCGATTCCTCCCATCGATTTGACAATCATACAAGCGACGAGTAGATGATCCTCACCCGCATTCCGTCGACACTGTGAACAATCCCGCAAATAGCGCAGCGTTGCACGCACGCTGCACACATATCGTACGGCACTGCGGCGAGATTACCTGCGTCTGCGCAGAAATAACTGCCGCATTCCTGTGCGACGGTGTCTCGCAAAATTACGTGCACGTTGTCGACTTGTTCACAATTCCACCAACATTAAAAATTAATAGTTTGGATGCAGCAACATAAAGATCTTTGTTACTAAGATTTTAACGTTGGAATATCCCGTAATTAATTAGTTGCGAACAGTCGTGCCTTTTCAAAGTGTAAAGCAACACTGCTTGCAACTCTGTAGGAGTATGAGATTTAAACATAAGATGAAGTTTATGTTTTGGGGTCAGTTGTATTTTTGCCACAGTTGCAATATAAATTCTCTGAAGACACCAACCCCTGCTACTTCACATTTCAATAATTTAATTAAAAATACGGTGAAAAATACTTTTACGGTGAAGGAAAACATCGTGAGGAAACCTGCACATACCTGTGAAGAAAGAATTTCTTTACAGGTTGTGTGTGAAGTCGACCAACCCGCACTTGGCCAGCGTGGTTGACTAAGGCCTAAACGCTCTAGTTTAGGGTAGGCTCGAGCCCCTCGGTGGGGACGTATATGAACTGTTGATGATGATGAATTAAAAATACATCTCTCATCTCATATCCAACGAAAATCAAACGTGTGGGCTCAGCTTAGGAATGCTTAAGCAAAGCGACGCTTTGGACATTATTAACTTACCTACGCGCCCTAACACATTTTTTTAACAAGGAAACTCTCGGCCCTAATCTGATCTGATGATTAGTGACGATAGTAATATAATGATCGTTTCAGGTGAACCTGCGCTCGATCGGCCGCAAGCGGTTCGCGCACCTGTCGGAGTCGCTGGACGAGATCCACGTGGACGCCAACGTGCCGTGGGGGGAGGACACGCTCTTCACGCTGGAGTTCAGGGCGGACGAGGGCGGCAAATACGCGCTGCACACGTGCAACAACAAGTACCTCAGCGCTGGAGGCAAGGTGGGTACATTCGCTTTTTAGGGACTTATTCATCAACTGGCGAGTGCAAAACTTGCGCCACTGCAAAACTCGCGCCACTACGCGTGAGTTGGGTCATGGGTCCTTCTGATTTTTCTTTTTTTTTGTCGTCAACTCGCTCGATCTTGAAATCGAGCCTATGATTTACATGTCAATTTTGGGGTGAATGACATTACGTATAAACAGCTACAGATGGAACATTTTAATAATGAGTTTTCGATAAAGAATTGATTATTTATTGGTTATTTTGAAACACCGTGTATATCTCACTTTTATCAACTACTCCTGTTTTGTTTATAATCGACAATAAGTTAATTCTGAATTTGTGCTTAGAGTGAGCAAATACATCTACTTCCCTGAAACAGTCTTCAAACATATTTACAATACGCCGTAATGGTGAGTTGCTTGAGTTATATTAGGGCGGCTTATTCTAGTAAAATAAAGAAAGTAGGATGAGCGGGTTACTACGTATACTAGTATCTTTAGATTGCGTTTCTGTGCGAGTCAGCAGACCTTATTTGAGGTGTTTGTCAGTATCAGTACTCGTGTCCTGACATTGAGTTGTGGGTCGACAGCCCGCAAGTGATGACAGAGGTAGATTTGCTTCAAAGTCGTTTGAGTACCTCTGTCTTACTTATTTCTTCCGTCAAGTAGCGGTGCTTGCATCGCTGTGTTCCGGTTTGAAGGGTTAGATATGGCAGTGAAATTACTGAGTACTGTGACTTGACATCTTATGTCACAAGTTGGCAACGGGCATTGAGGTTCTTGCAGGGGTTGTAGATATGCAAATCCTACAGAAACCACACGTACTGTGGGCAACTGTGGCAGCTTTCCATCAGGTAGGCAACCTGCTTGGTTGCTAACTTAGTTACATAAAAGATCGCACGTCAAGTTAGCCAGCAACTGTGCCACAAAGCTCCACTCCTTTCTGAGAATTTTTGATATGAATATAGGCATTTTGTGTGAAGAGGAGCACATACATATACCCCGCAAAAGACCACATTTTTAACGCCATTTTATATTTTTACGTAAATAAATAGAAATAGCATACACAATATCTTTCCGAGGGATGCTGCGGTATGTCAGCATTTCATAACCGATGAACTATCTAACAATTAAATGCGAGTGCGCAAGACAGTGTCGTATTGAGATGGTAAGGCCGAGATGGCAAACGCCTTGTTGCGGTAATAAAAGTTTGTGTCAGCAAATTGCAACGCACAGCGCGAAATAGCACGTAGGGTTGCCAACCGTGATCGCATCGACTCGACTATGGTGAAACTGAAGATTTTTATGTAATATTTTTTTATAAACAACTACGTTGGCAAACATTCAGACTAACTCAACTGATGGTAAGTAGCTACACTCGGCTATAGTACTTATGGTTCTTGTAAAATTTGCAAATCTATAACCCCCACATACTGTTTGACCTTTGGACCGTTCTTATCTCGCTCGTAATAGTGGCGGTTTTTTTTTTTCATTTGTACTCGAACAACTTTTGCTCATAGATACATACCTTATAAGCTAACATACATATATAAAATACAATTTTGTTAGTATATTGTACGCAATAGGCCATGTTAGTAAAATTATTTCTTAGGCGTATTCTGCGCTATTTGCGTTTCAGTAGTGTACATGTAAAATTTGAATGGGAGCTTACTGCACGTTGCCAACCTGTGACATGAGATGTCAAGTCACTATCCACTGATATCACCTGCAATGCAAGCACCGCTGTAAGGCAGCGGAAATAGTAAATAGATGTACACACCGCGCAGACGAATTTAATATTCTATATCCTGAAAATATATTTCCTATTCATTAGTTTTGCTTGCTTAATAAGAGCAGAGTATATTATAAATTTTGCACCACGGATAGTAGTTTTTAATTTATTTAATTTTTAATGTCTACGTAGTGGGCAACCCTAATGTATGCGCTGTCAAACAATTGTTGCGCCCGCGCATAAATCGAGGTGTTATTATTACTGCGATTCGTAATGTCGAATGTGGGAACCTCTCGCCCGCCGTGGGACCGGATGTGCATATACTATGTACAATAGAAATTGTGTCTTGTTGAATAAACTATGAAGTCGTGTGTTTAGACTTAACAGCGCTGTCTGAGTGGGGTCCCACATACCCCATTATGTGAGTTGCAGTTCATATAATGGGTATGTACTGAGGACCTGTTTGACATGATACCTACGGCCACTTTCTACCATTGCACATGTTGCCAACGGCGGGGAATTCACCCTTACACCCAAGAACCAAAATGGTCCCACCACTTTCGAGGAATTTCGAGGAAGTCTACTTGCTGAATGGTGGTCCATTTTTGAAGTTAATAGTCTAGTACCTTTAACTTATTGAGTTATTGAGGCTTTGACACTCGCTCACAACTAGCATTGGATTAGCATGACGGTAAACAGCCCAACTCCTCTCATTGGAGGCTTATTATGTATTTTATACCCAGTAGTAGAAGAAGTAGTAGAAGTATTGATCTCTTGCTGTGTCTGAGGCAAAGTATTTAATTCACTGTTAATAACCACGCATCAATATCTAATTATTTCTTTTAATTTGTATCCAATGGAGACGCGATTTAGATACTAGATAATTTTTTTTATTGCAACTAAGTTGGCAAACAAGTAAACTGCCAACCTGACGGTAAGTGATAACAGTCACCTATAATACATACGGCTCCCATGAGATTCGCAGCAAAACTGCAAATTAATAGTAAAGTAATTAAGTAGTTGTTAGATAGGTGCAACTCCAATTTGCCCGGGCGCGTGGGTAGTGGAGTCGCAGTGTGGACCTTACCATGCGCGCCCACAAGGGCAGGGAGAACACCGGGGGGTTTTAGTGGGTCGGCCTGGAACTTCGCCGGGCCAGCCCCACACACGCCTGCCGTCTAGCCAACGGCGGGTACGGTGCGCTTACGCATTTCCCCCCGACAAAAAAAAAAAAAAAAAAAAAAAAGGTGCAACTCCAATTTAGACGGCCTCATCATTCACCATAAACATAACGGTTAACAACAATGTTATCAATATCTCATCTTAAAGGAATACAGTACAATAATTTAATGTAGGATAGCAATTATACTACTTATTTATAAGTATGGAGTTAGCACGTCGAGCGTTTTACGTTTGAAAGCTGTTGAGCTGTTATGGAATAAATCTATAGTAATATCCTTTTTGACGATTTCGTCACATAACCTACACAGTCTAGGCAACAGGGAGTGGTGTCCTAAGTTAGTTCTATATGTCATATGTGTAAATAAAGACACTGAGTGGCGAGGCAGCCTCGGCGGAATCTTAAATTTTATTTCTTTGAGTAGTTTTGGAGTATCCAGAATTCCATTCGAAAGCCTGTATAAAAACAACAAATCGTGCATTAGACCGCGGAGGCGCTTAAAACGATGATAACGGGTGCATTGCGCGTTCGCCAGCTGGTGGACACGTGCACGTCGGCGTGCCTGTTCAGCGCGGAGTACCACAGCGGCGCGCTCGCGCTGCGCGACGGCGGCGGCGCCTACCTCGCGCCCATCGGCTCCAAGGCCGTGCTCAAGACGCGCGCCAGCGTGGCCTCGCGCGACGAGCTCTTCTCGCTCGAGGACAGCCTGCCGCAGGCCGCCTTCGTCGCCGCACTCAACGAGAAGCACGTCTCCGTCAAGCAAGGTACCCAACTAACAAATACGACTCCGCCTAGCAAGGCACCCACAGCACAACTACGCCCCCGTCAAACATTCGCCCACCTCACGACTAAGTCTCCGTCAAACAATGTATATACTCTTTATTGCATAAACACAAGAAAGAAGTTTGTACAGTAATAACGTATGCAAGGGCGGACTTATCTCTAATAGAGATCTCTGCAAGTCAACCCATAACATTAGTGGCGTGCGTAATTGTAGTAGACAACAAAACGGAAAAATAGCAATACATAAAATAATAACCATTATTCATAAATACCTATTCCTATACAAATATCATATAAATAATAAATAAAATATACCTGACGATCATTGAACTTATTCATATAGTTTTGTGATATAATGTTGCTTAACGCGTACCCACCTCGCAACTACGTCTCCGCTATACTAGATACCCACCTCACAAATACGACTCTGTCGAACTAGGTACTTAGGTGCCCACCTTACAACTACGTCTCCGCTATACTAGATACCCACCTCACAAATACGACTCTGTCGAACTAGGTACTTAGGTGCCCACCTTACAACTACGTCTCCGCTATACTAGATACCCACCTCACAAATACGACTCTGTCGAACTAGGTACTTAGGTGCCCACCTTACAACTACGTCTCCGCTATACTAGATACCCACCTCACAAATACGACTCTGTCGAACTAGGTACTTAGGTGCCCACCTTACAACTACGTCTCCGCTATACTAGATACCCACCTCACAAATACGACTCTGTCGAACTAGGTACTTAGGTGCCCACCTTACAACTACGTCTCCGCTATACTAGATACCCACCTCACAAATACGACTCTGTCGAACTAGGTACTTAGGTGCCCACCTTACAACTACGTCTCCGCTATACTAGATACCCACCTCACAAATACGACTCTGTCGAACTAGGTACTTAGGTGCCCACCTTACAACTACGTCTCCGCTATACTAGATACCCACCTCACAAATACGACTCTGTCGAACTAGGTACTTAGGTGCCCACCTTACAACTACGTCTCCGCTATACTAGATACCCACCTCACAAATACGACTCTGTCGAACTAGGTACTTAGGTGCCCACCTTACAACTACGTCTCCGCTATACTAGATACCCACCTCACAAATACGACTCTGTCGAACTAGGTACTTAGGTGCCCACCTTACAACTACGTCTCCGCTATACTAGATACCCACCTCACAAATACGACTCTGTCGAACTAGGTACTTAGGTGCCCACCTTACAACTACGTCTCCGCTATACTAGATACCCACCTCACAAATACGACTCTGTCGAACTAGGTACTTAGGTGCCCACCTTACAACTACGTCTCCGCTATACTAGATACCCACCTCACAAATACGACTCTGTCGAACTAGGTACTTAGGTGCCCACCTTACAACTACGTCTCCGCTATACTAGATACCCACCTCACAAATACGACTCTGTCGAACTAGGTACTTAGGTGCCCACCTTACAACTAAGTGGGTGCGCGCACGGGTGACTTTTGTCGCCGTGACTGTTATGTCACCGTCGTCAAGTCCATGGAAATGTATGGAGGTGCGCGCACGTTACGACGTGACAGTTGGGTGACTTTTTTGGCCGGCGACAAGCCGGTGACGCCCGGATGACAAAGTGTTGCCAGCTCTATTTCTGTTCACCTAAATAGATCCACGTATTTTTAGGTCTTAACTGAAAACTTTTTACGTAGATCTACGTATTTTAAGAATTTATTGCTTACATTATTTAAAAAAAATGGATTCTTTACTTATTGATAATTTTAAGTAACATTGAGCTGTACACATACTTTTTGAAAAGTATAAGAATAATTTATTTTTTCAAGAAAGTTAGACCTGTAACGCGAAGATCATACTTATTAACAAAAATCAAGCGTTTTCTGTATCAGCTTATTTAAAAGATATTAATTTATATATATTAAATGAAGAAATTAAATAAAAAATACAAATTATTAATAAGGAGCCTACGTGTGTCTGTGTGAGTGAGTATGTGTGTTGTTTGTGAGTGTGTAAAAAAATTTTTTTAGTCAGATACCTCAGCAGTAAACATTAGGCTCTCTGACTAGTGTCACGGATGGACTCGTCTTTCCCACTTTATTATAAATGTAGGGTCCTAAAATATTCTAAAGCGATGAGCAAACGTAGTTTTTATTCTTGCAGTACCTAGTTATATAAAACGTACGCTTCTGAAGCATTTCTCTATATGAAGGCATATTTAAGACGGCTTTATGTGTAAAGAGGAGGAGACGCATGAGAAAAAATCTACGGACACTCAAAACCTGAGCATCTTCATACAGCAGAATGGTGGGATACCGTCGATTCTTATCTAAGGAAACTTTGATTACCGGCTCTTTGAGCTCGTTCAAGTATTATAAGGACAGATGAAGGAGCTCCTCCCCATGCAAGGATAAAAAATTAAAAGAGTAACTGCACAGTTTCTTTTTTTCTGTGGAAACTATATTCCAAACGCGGTGGTTTTATAAATGTTATTTTTAAGTATTTTTTGGATATTTTAGATTTATATAAAATTAAATAGGTGAGTCATTTTTTTATTCATATTTAAATCATTCTACTACTTACCGTGTTCTGAAGCGTCCCTTAAATTTTCCGGGGTGATAAAAAAGTAATCATGTATAAACGAGAAATCATTTTTGAGTTGTTTTAACCTAACCTACTCTTCATTATACTCGAAAAAACGTAGGTCTATGAATTTCCCATATGCTTTACTATTTCTATGTAATTTTCTAATCAAGGGGGCTACCGCCTAACTCATTGCGATCACTCGCTATCGCTTTCGTGACATAAGAACAATAGCTCAAATGTCACCTGTGACATTAAAACTATTGTTCTAATGTCACTATAACGATAGCGAGTGATCGCTTTGAGTTAGGCGGTACGGCCGCAGACCCCCTAGACAAATGCCATATGCTAACTTTTCCGCAGTCGTTCCACAGAAAAAATGTATGGAGATGATATTAGCTGTGGAAAAAATACCGTGAGGTTGTCGTAGGCTAATGTCATTTCCATACATTTTTCTGCGGAGCGACTGCGGGAACGTTAGCGTGAGGCATTTGTCTAAAGGGCCAGCTAGCCCCCCCAGTGGTCGCTAGTAGACTGGCACGCCCACCACAAGGTACACCTTACACCTAATAATCAAAGGAAATGTTGAATGTTTAACTTATTCTGGTTATTATTTTCATCTTGACGATGCAGTAATGATGACCTGCCCCACCCTCCCCTACATAGAATACTGGTTACGCCCTTGGTACTTTATAATAAAAAATCGACTTCATAATCACCAAATATATTGAGAAACCACTACAACGAACATTAAAAAATGATTTCTTAAAAAAATCTTTTTTATTACTTAACACAACTTCAAATAACAAACAAGAAAGTAAAAATACACAATTAATACCAAAAAATAAAAAACTAAATTATACTAATATTTTCCATAAAAATGACATATATGTAATTAAAAAACAAATAATGTGTAGACACACTATTCTAATATTTTTTTAACTGATGATAGGCGTAATCTCAAGTGTGACATTTCGGGATGACAGACTAGTATATCATTAGATGAAGTTCATAAGTTGTTGACATTTAATGCCCAGTAAATAAACCACCAGCCACCAGAAACGTAATAACCCACCAACAAACCACCAGAACTAGTGGAAAATTCACTAACTTGGCAACACTGGACGCTTCGATTTCAAAAAAGTTTCGTCACTGTCGCCCTCCGTGCGCGCACCTGGGTGACGTGACAGTTACAAAACATTTTTGTCGCCGTGACAAAAAGTCACCCGTGCCCTAAGTCCCACCCCACTAAGTCTCTATGAAACATTTACCTACTACACAAATACAACTCTGTCTAATAAGATACCTATCTCCCAACTACGTCTTCACTAAATAAACTACCCACATCACAACTACGACTCCATCTAACATAAGGTACCCACCTCAATACGAATTCACTTGGAGCGTCATTACCTCTACTCCTAATTAACTATTAGTATAAGGCCGAGGTGATCTTCACCTGGGTTTTTTAATAGCGGAACGTAAGATTCTCAGAAACTTAAAATTTTGGTATACATCACCCTGCTCCTTTGATAATTATATGTCTAGGAAGCAGTCGTTGTGGATGCGCCTGCGCAACGTTTCGTAATTCACTTTCCCCATCTGTTGCGCGTCAACGGATAATAATATGTCTAGCTTCAACTGTTTCCTGGCTCTAGATTTGTTTACAGTGTTGTTAGACAGAATCTTGTACAATTGTTTGTATCAGTACTTGTGTTTTTAATGTAAGTTAGTAGTGACAAGACAAACTTAATTATACATTATCAAAGAGAAGTCAATCTGACTACTCATTGTGGGTAACTATTCTATGACATTTCATTTTATATCAGGCTGTATGTAAAATGTAATTTCAGTTGATAATATAGAAAAAAAAATTAAACGAAAATTTCGTCAGTCAATCAAATATAATTGAGGTGATGCCGTCATTCGGTATCAGTTTTTTTATTACTGCCAACATAAGCGTAGATTTTGTCTGACAATTTTTATCCCAGGATTAACTCCCAGTTTCTGAAAGGCTGATCAAAATATTGTTCAACTAACATCCATGTCATCTTAACAGCAGTGTCAAATCAATTAGAGTTTCCGAAACGTTGGTTAGACAAAATTAACTTATCTCTAATAATTTGATTTCTTGTGAGAAATATTTTTAAACACGGTCATATTGCTGAAATCATATATTTTGTTTTATTCATATGTATTTTGGAAACCCAAAATGAATCTTTCCTTAATAATTTGAAAATAAATTTGACAGCTGTGTCAACTAACACAGTGATAAGTTGATTTAGCTTTCAGCAACTCAGTTCATAGTTAGCATTAGATTGATAGCTTGTTAGTTAATTTTATCACTGAACAGCCTTTCAGAAACTGGGTGTTAATATCGTCAGATTTCATACCTCGAAATTAAATTGATCTCATAATACAAAAAATCAGTCTAGACTTCGACGTGTCGACCAAAATACTTTATTCAGTTTATACATAACACTTTCAGAACTTTACAGTTGACACATGAATCTTATTTACAAGCTCCATAATTTTGAACCGTGTCGAGGAGATTCTTTTAATCGGCAAATTGTCAAGAATGCACACAGCATCCAAATCTGAGCCAATCTGAGCGACGACGCTCCGAACAGCGAGCGCAGCGAAATATGCGCGTGCGCATTGTTCGGTTCTAAGAACAAGAGGCATTGTGCGCTCGGCTGGTGCGCGGCCGTTGAACTGGGGCGGAATCTCGCTGACCTAGCGCAAACCGGCAATGGATATGGTGAGGCCACCGAAACTGTCTTTGTGCTTTAAGTATTGAACTGGCATAAATTCAGATCACATCTGGGTACAGTGGAACAGTGGTACAAACTGAAAACTCTTATATAATACTGTTGTCATGCCGTAATATTTTCGTAAATTTTTTGAAAAATACCAAATTGCAAAATCACAATTCTTTCGCCGTTATTTGTACACTTTTTATATACATATAAATCCTAGCGGCTAGTATATAACAACACAGGGGTTTCTGGCCTGTTGCCGGAAAGTCACGAACTAGCCATGTAGATACCTGGTGGTAGGTCACGACTCGCCGACATGACAGAGTCGACGACACACTGCAGTGCAGTCGTTAGCACGACAAGTTACGCCAAACGGTAAATGCTCAAACTCAAAAATCTTATAGACCTATACAGACTTTAATGTTAAAAAAAACACATTAGATTAACCAAAAACATTTCTGTAAGATATTTAACAATTATTTAATCCTTGTATATTAGATACATACACCCCAACAATAATAAAGATGTATTTAAATGCAAGTTAATGAGGAAAAGAGTTGACTCTGCACCACCTGTTCCGAAATTGGCTCTCCCAAGCAAGAAGAACAGGCAAGAAACTCGAAAACTTCTAATATTTGTCTCCTCTTTTAAATCACCAACATTTTAATAATATGTATAGCATTATAACACTATACACTCGTACCAATATACAATTTATAATTTACACACATGATTGAAAAAACTACACTATGCCTGTAGGAGTAATTAATTAGAGAAGATATTACGAGTAAAATCAAATGTTTAAAGTGAACTCATGAACGGATTTTTTATGTCAAAGATATTTAAATCTAAATCATATTTTTAAAGGTCTTGTACCCACTGGACCTTCATAATTGGACCTTACCTACACAATTGGACCTATTCGACCTCCTAGCAAAAATCTGGTGCCCACTGGACCTTCAAAACTAACGGTACGACCTATTCGACCTCCAATCAAAAATATGGTACCCACTGGACCTTCAAAATTACACATTACCTACAACACCATAGGATCCGTTAGACCCTTTATGAAAAAGACATGTCCCATTGGACTATTTAGCTCTTTTCTTTTGGAATGTTACAATACAGTCATGTAGAAAAGGAAAATTGTTAATCATCAGCAACAAATCATAAAGAAATAGAATGTAGATAACCTACTATAATCATAGTGCACTCATGGACCGACTTTTTTACGTCAAGTAACAAATAGTTTCTTAATGTGTCACGTGACAATACAAGTTGTATAATAGGACGAAAAAATATATAAAAAGTGTTTTTAAAATAACTTTTGAGAAACATACGGATCAGTGACCAGTCTTCGTTGGCAGCACCTGTTCGCAGGTCGACGTATGAATAAGCCGTCACCTCGCTGGCAACACCTGGCTTCACCGAACAAAACCACGCACAACACTCAAATAACTAAATGCAGACTTAATGTAAATAAGCTGCATTGTATATCATTATCGGTCCATGAACTTTTCGTGAACAATCGAACAAATTGAAACCAAACCTTATTTTCTTGCTAATATTTAGCATAAAATGTAAGTATCACCACGTATCACTGTGAACTGAGGAGAAGGTGCAGGAGCTGGAAGACAAATTGAGCAAGATTCGTTGGAGTATCGTGGGACTATCTTAAGTCCGAAGAGAGAACAAGATCACTATGGTACTTAAGGTGCTATATCGAAAATATTGGTTATTTTTAATGTAATGTCATAGGACATTGAGAGATCTTGCAGATCTGAAAGTCAGATATGTGTTTCTTTATATCTTTAGCTATACACGAGAAGAACACGAATTAAGATTATGCCTCGATACTTTTAATTTTTTAAATTACCCCTTAAAAATAAGAAAATTCAGGATTACTTTAGTAAACTGTATCAGGTATTCATTAAAAAGTTCCATAAATAAGTGGACATCATGAGTATTCAGAATCGTACAGAAGTATTTTTTTGTAATCATTATAATTATTTTTTAATAAAATAATTTGTATTTTGTTGCGTATGTCGATAATTTCTAAACGACCTGATTGCATGTGGGCGCAGCGAATTCACGACTTTGATGGCATAGATATAAAGTCTAGCTACTTGAGCACGGGGGCGCCCCGCGTTTACGTATAGACCACGCCTCCCATTGTTTGATTCATTTTCGATGAAGCGCCTTAGATCCGACAACCTGCTGTATTTCCGGGAGGGCAAAGATCTATCCTGAGGTGTTTCACATTTATAATCCACAATTCCCTCACGAACAACTTTGGACAGATAGGAAGTGTGTCGAATACCCTATTCGACACACTTCCGACCTTCTGACCAGACACGTACCTTATTCTCGGCATCACCAAACGGTATTCGCTAAATGTCAAAGTCTATGTACAACAATGACTAAACAAATACTAAAATTAATTGACAATGATAATAATTCTTCAATTATTAAGCTTTCCAATTTTAATTAATAATAATTTCCTATTACTTTAGTCACTGCATGTGAGCTAGGCTTAGGCACGTAAGTCTGTCTGTTTAATATTATATATCGATAGACTAATTAAATTTTCTCTTTAGGTATCTTCACTATCGCCCATTAATAGTAGCAAAATTCACACGTTCGTTCGGCACTTAAAATGGCGGACTGGTCACGGTAGGCAATTTTTGTGACGTCACAGAAAATACATGCCACAGACGAAACAGTATGCATCTCTTTCTACAAATGTATTTTCACTTTTGTAAGAAAGAAACAAAACGATATTTGATAGATTCGTGTCAAGATATCAAAGAACAGTTTAGCGGGGCATCTCCATATGTCTATCTCAATGATGTACAACAAGTGCGCGTAACCTGAAATGAATGAATGAATAATCAAAGTTTCAACCATCTCCGTGATCTAGCGATTGAGACACTCGGTATCGAAATGGAGGTCCAGAGTTCGATTCGCTATGGGAGCAAAGTTTTGCTTGGTTTGGTTGGTGGTATGGCTTCTGAGGCCATCTGGCTAGCTGTTACCGTTTTACCTAAGTTTGTCGCCATGATAACTACGTTGATGAAATTGCTGTGTTCCCATAATTAGAGGTAAGATAGCCAGTTCCTCAGAGGAGTCCAGGTAAAGCTCGCTTTCTCTTGGGTCACTTACCAAGCCAAGAGCATTTCCTTGTTGTGTGTAAAAAAATCTATAACGAAATTAAAAATGTTCAATTGTTAAAATTCGATCACATAATAAGGCCTCTAGTGATGTGATCTCACACAATAAGGTCTCGAGCTCGAGCTGCTGCGCCGATGCGGGATCTGCGCGGGCGCACCGCGCCGCGCTCGCAGCGATTCCCCGCAAAAAACCGGCAGCCATTGTCGAGAGCGGGCTTTCTAACGTTTTCTACGCCACGGATGCTTGCCCGTCATTTCGTGTGGCCGCGATACACACCTATAAAATTTTATTAGACAATTACCTGACAAACCGCTGAGACGACGACGGCGCAGAGTGACACTTTATAGGAGTCGCTCGCATTTTTTGCCGTGTCGATTTGATGAGAATCGAGTGTGAATCGGCTATAAATTTCGCACGTACGTCCGTGTTTATAATATAATCGCAAATTTATAGACGTTTTATCGATTTCTATAACGAGTAATATGTTAAGTAGTAATTGTTAATGTATTGAATAGCATCTTCGATGAAAATAGGATATGTTTAGATTGGAATTATTTTGATCTTCAATTATGTTGCTATAGTTTATCTTTCTCTCACTCACTCTCACTGTTATGAAAAATAATTAAAATAAAACATATTATAAGATTGTCGAATAACGGAGATTTTGTATGCATTGTACTAATTAATAAAATGATATTATCTTCTGATCTTCTGAAATTGTCAAGTACAAAATTGCATTTTTATTTCGTTATTCCTGCGTGTACAATTTTATAAAACCTGCTAGGGTTGCATAAATCTCTTTTTAAAGATAAGCCCACCTGTGTACATTTTATCATTTGAAGGCTTTGAAATTATAAAATGAAATTTTGATCGTTTCAAAAGAATTATAAACTCAAAATAGCAACGATATTAAAATTGCCAGTATAATAAATCGCTCTTACAGAATTGGTGGCACGACCTCTCTTTCTTACTGAATACCCTACCATCGGTTAGAGAGAGAGGTCGTACCACCAAAGAGGCGGGATGAGTGACGTAGGTATTTGCTTCAGTGAGGTATAGGGAGTGCGTTATCCACTTTGCTCTATATCTTCATGGTTGGTACCCATGTTAATGTACCTTGTAGCCACAACGAGGTAAAGTTACGGGAAGTCAACACCGCACAAAAACGCGCGTGCTGCAATAATTAGCGCACGGCCAATGGCGCGGAAAGCTGCGCCGGCGCAGGCTACGTAATTGTACACCAGTCACGTGGTACAGGGCCTTGCGTGCAGGGTCGAGCCCTTGGGGGGCAATGCTCTATCATGAAATTCTAACTGCATGTACATAATACCATGAAATACCCTGCACTAAACAAAATACAAGAAAAAGCTTCGTTTTTCAGGATTCGATAGGCGTCCAAAACATACAGTTTTGTCGTAGACTTATCCAATCCGAACAACACTTCAACTGTCTCGTTTCTCTTGTTCAATTTAAGTAGACTTTATTTACTGTGAAATGCTCTTTAGAAGGCCCAGGCTCTAATCCAGCCGTAAACAAAGAAAAGGAGACAAAAATCTATATATTTTTACCACATCTCCACCAGTAACCACAACTGCCTACCTTGAATTAATGTTGAATTATATGGAATCTAAGTCTGCTTATATGTCTTGTTCATTAAATTTACCGATTAAGGAGCTTTCTTAGGGCATATACATTGATAAATACCTGTGTGGACTGTGGGTAGTAATGGGTTTACTCTACAGGGCCGTATCTCAGTAAAGCCATTTACTTCTTATAGGCCCATTGCCTAGAATGGTGATGACGTGTACAATAATAGGGCCTTTGTAGGATTCCCCCTGTGAAGGACCAGGCACTAAAACCGCTCCGTGTCATGCGTGTCCTGAAAATTACGAGTATTATTCTCAAACTTTCATACGCCAACAAAAAATAATTCTTTCTGCATCTCCCTCCGATGTGTTAACGTGGTGGTGTGCTCGTTTCCAGGTGTGGACGTGACCGCGAACCAGGACGAGATCTCGTCGCACGAGACGTTCCAGCTGGAGTTCGACTGGGCCACACGGCGCTGGTACATCCGCACCATGCAGGACCGCTACTGGACGCTGGAGACCGGCGGCGGCATCCAGGCCAGCGGCGACAACAAGTAACTTGCCTTCTGTAGTTTTGAATGGCTCTCGATTTACTGCGGCTAACTAATATTATAAACGCGAAAGTTGTGTGTATTGATGTTAATTGAAAATTAACATGTTTTTTAATTTAATTTATATCAGATAGTTTGCTAAGATAAAGTCGATCATTGTTTTGGCTGTATAGCTTCATAATCCTTAAAAATGTTAAATCACTCTATGATAATCTCTATATTATTTATAATGTATTGTCTATGACATTACTTCATTCTCTCTTCGCTTCCGGCTCTGTTCGAGAAAGCACACAATCAGAAACATAATATAATAGTAAATTATCGCATTCACTAATAATTCAGTTTACGTCAGTGTAAGACAGATTGTCAGATTAAAAGGTTTTATTTTTCACCACCAAAGGAATCATAACCCGCTGAGCAAGGGGTCACGGTTTCAACGTGGGGAAGGGAACCCGCCACCGACCCACGATACCGTTAACGATTGACGTATGGGTGTTTGTTACACTTTCACGCAAAAACTACTGATTGGATTTGAATGAAATTTTGTAGGTAGACGGATAACGACATGGATTAACATATTATTATGTGGACTACTTTTTAATTTGTAAAAGTAAGTAAGTCCCGCGGGAAAGTAGATTACAGTTTTTTCTTTGAACTTTTAAGGTGAAACATAGTTCGCGGGCACGGCTAGTTATATATACAATTGAAGTCAACATTTTTTACGTTTTAGAAGCAGTGAGTTATTTTTTTTGATGTCACTGAACGCCGTTAAAATATTTAAGAGGCATATAGGTTAGATATTAGGTAGACCCTGGGTGCTTGTCATAGATTTGGAAAAACCTAACACTTTCCGAGTTGATCGACTTTAAACTGAGAGCAAAAACTTTTAAGTGGCAACCATAGTCCAGGTGACTGTGGAGTTAATACAAAAAAAATGTAAACACTGGATGAAGAAACTGTCGACATATAATTTATTCAGTTTGAATGGAAAAGGTAGCTTGATTAGCCTGAATATTTTTATACAGAATATCCACTTCTGATAGATGCAAACCCTTAAATATTATTTCGGTGTTCTGTTATACCTTGTGTAAAATAAATAGTTACAAGCCCTTAAATTACGTGAACTAGATCCCTTTGCTTTTCCATAAAAGTCGAATTTAAATAGTCAACATTACTTTAGAAACCTGTACGCTAGTTTCCATTTCGTTGACAACAGAATCGCTTCAAATATTCTTTGGGAAAAATCCGTATTTGGTACTCAAAATTGTATTACTTAGGACAGTTAAACACAGAATAACAGTTCATTTCAACAAAATAACAAACAACCGGTCTTCGGGAACAACACGAAAGCCATGGCTGCGTGTACTGTAGCTCCCTTTGCCTCGTACTAAACAAGACTACCGTCCGGCAGGTCGTCGAACGCGCTGTTCGAGCTGCAGTGGCAGGGCGACGGCTCGGTGGCGTTCCGCGCCAACAACGGCAAGTTCCTGCTCACCAAGCGCTCGGGACACCTGTACGCCAGCGCCGACGCCGTCGACGACAACTGCAAATACTACTTCTACCTCATCAACAGGTGCGTGGACGCTGCAGTTTAGCAGTTAGCAACTGCTAAACTGAGCCTTTTTGCTAAAGTTGCTTAAAAGATAGGTATGTGTTGTAAGGGAGAACATAGTATGGCTTGTTGGACAAACCCTTTTTTAAGCAACAAAGGAGGTCTTCAGTATTTGCCCAAATCATGTACCGAGGTACAAATTATATAAAATGAAAGATAATAATGTATTGAAAATGACCCAAGGGCTAAAATCTTTTCAAACTCAATAGATTTTGCAAAAAAATAAGATAAATAATGATAAGTGAATGCGAAACTTCGTGAAACGAAACGTGATTAGTTATGGACGTCAAGGTTTGACATTGACAATCAGTCATTGTTATGGTCGCTTGATAATATTTTCACTTATAATCTTCTTCTTATTATATTTATTTAAAGAAGTTGAAGTTCTTCTAATTAAAAATCTGAGTTTGTTGTGTGTATGTCAAGTTGCCAACATCTATTGCGATCACTTACAAATCACCAGTAATTGTGAATTTGATATGTCAAAACAATACACATCATAATGACTTTTAATTTTTTTTCTTTTTTTATTGGGTGTTGTTTGCCAAAATCTGCCAAAATAAATACCATACCACAGACTATGTGACACTTATTAACAAGATTTATAACGCTTTGGAATATGGATTTGTTATTGTAATATTTGTTATAATTAAGTAAAAACCCTATTTTTATTATTTTAATAGTTGGATAACCTTTACAAAACAGATTTGGAGAATACACTACGCTAATACGCTTTATTTAATATTGATGCTATGTTGCCAGTAATCAAAATGTTTAAGACATAATTTCAGGTGGTACAAATGGTTTAAAGAAATTATTTTTTGAATTTTCAGTTTTTTTTACATAGAAAAATGCTATAAAACGCGAGGTACATGTTTTGGGCATAGTTGTATGGAAGAAAAAATGGATCCTTTGGATTTGTTCCAGATTCGTCGTATTCCTTCTGATTCCTCGTAATACAGTCAATAGCATATTTTTCAAAAATATGAAGTAAGTATGTTCGTGATAAAATTACAAAAAAAAACAATTACAAATTGTAACTTTAATTAACAAATTATAATCATGAAACAAACAATTATCCTGTAAAAGTAAAAATTATTAGATATTTAATTCATAAAAAATAAAACAGTCACTTATCAAAAGAGGTTCTTTACGTCACTAAAGAGGTTTTATAATTTGTAAAGTGTTGTTGCTGCCATTTTTGTAGAGTTGGTGGACGTGATCGTATCAGCTCAGAATGTCCACTTCTCAAAATGACAACCGGACGCATTATGTCCATTTCTCAAAATGTCAACATCTTAGAATGTCAACTTCGTACAATGACAACTTCTTAAAATGTCATATTCGCAAAATGACAACTTCTTATAATGTCAACTTCTCAAAATGTCAACTTTTAATAAGATTTATTCGCATAATGACAACTCTTCGTAATTTCTACTTTAACGATTAAATTAAATGAAAAATGTGATTACTAAATTCTAAGTAGGTATTTTACGTTATGATTCCCTGAAATTTGTATACGGTGTGATGTTTGAATTTGTTATACGATGTGATATGATAAGACATAATAAAGCACTTTAGAATTGATTGAAAAAAAATTGATGCCTTTTTTTCACCATCTTTAGATGGCTACCAATTTAGAAATATACATATATTAAGGTGCATCGACACTGCACTTTTACTTTTAGTAGGTAGTGCATGCAACATTACCAAATATTACTGAACAAGATCTAAGTATATGATAAGAAATAAAAAAATATTGTTGCCAAGTTTTATGATGTTGCATACACTTTTTGGTGAAACGTGATTAGATACATATTAACATTTTGGTAAAATTATGTAAAGTGATGCAATGATCACATTTTTCATTTAATTTAATCGTTAAAGTAGAAATTACGAAGAGTTGTCATTATGCGAATAAATCATAGTAAAAGTTGACATTATGAGAAGTTGACATTATAAGAAGTTGTCATTTTGCGAATATGACATTTTAAGAAGTTGTCATTGTACGAAGTTGACATTCTAAGAAGTTGACATTTTGAGAAATGGACATTATGCGTCCGGTTGTCATTTTGAGAAGTGGACATTCTGAGCTGATACGGACGTGATTGTATACATATTTCGACGAATCTGGAATACAATGTATCTGGAAACTACGCATCCGGAACAAATCCAAAGTTGGCAAACAAGCAGATTACCTGATTGATGGTAACTCACCTGTAGTACACGCGGTAACAGGTGGGAACAGGCGGACCTACAATATGTATATTGTTTCGGTTGCAGGCCCATCCTGGTGCTGAAGTGCGAGCAAGGGTTCGTGGGCCCCAAGGGCGTGCGTATGGAGTGCAACAAGGCCAACTACGAGACTATCCAGGTGGTGCGAGGGCCCAAGGGGACCGTCTATTTCAAAGGTCAGTCCTGCTCCCCCGAGGGAACTCGGTAAAGGCGTAGCCTTGTTTCCTTCCAACTGCCGGAAGGCTATGCAAAACGAAATTTGATGTCTTTTTGAGGGGCGGCCATATTGAATTTAGAGGAATGTTACTAAGTTCATAGTGTTCACCTCTTGTAAGAAAGTAATCTCAGGTTTTGCGTAAATTCATTAACACGTATATTAAAAAGGAGAATGACCAAAAGTGGGCTAAAAAATACCTCAAAAATCGTTTTTGCAAATATGGTTGATAACTACTTATTTTCATTTAAAATTTATGTCGGGGTAAAAAGTAGATTTTAAAGAAGCAAATGATAAAATCCGGTAGTTTACAGATATATTTATATAACCATAAATTAAAGAACAGGGTGGCTATTCGGACCCGGGGTCCTACCGCCTAATTTATAGCGATAGCGAGTGCACTCACTATCGCTTTTATTTCACGAGTTTGCTATGATAGCCGGCGGCCCTACCGCCTAATTCACTCATTATAGTTTTAGCTCTCTAATCTTGTGATTTCGTATCGCCTATCATAGTAAACTTATGAAATTAAAACGATAGCGAGTGCACTCGCTATCGCCATCGTAAATCGCTATAAGTTAGGTGGTCCCTACCACCTAACTTAACCGATAAAAGCGTAATCAAAAGGCTGTCTATTCGGACCCGGGTCCCTATAGAAGTCGATTGCTATTCGGACCCGATAGAAGCGTAATCGAAAAATAACTTATAGGATAAAACTGCAAGTTAGATTAGGTTAGATATTGTGACCACACACAAAAATGAACACACACATGAAACTGCATGTTTCTTGCTCCGCTTGCAAAAATCAATTATTTAGTAAAATCCGCCTCGTCGCCATTTTTTCTTGCCTGGGTTCGACTAGCATTTACATTCTATAGGGACCCAGGACCCTATAGAAGTCACTTGCTATTTCTGTTTTAGTTTACATATAGTTTAATCTTCGGACGTATTTTCTAATCTGTGCAATAACCTAGTAAGTCGAATTATTCAATCTAATTTGATTGAGTGATTTTTCTCATAGATTTTTGAAATTTTTACTCGGGCGGAACTTTTTGGGACTTTTCGGAACTTTTAAGCTAAGAAATAGGAATAAATCGCATCATGCTGCTGGCAGCACTGGTCATGTTTGTTTTTCCGCCATGTATTTGAATATTTTTATAATAATAACATTAACAACTTCTGCAATCGTATTAATGTGTACAGAGACATGAACTGTATCATCCTAATTAATGTGTACTTTATACCAAGAGTTTGTATGACAAAATATACCTTATCCATCAATATAATTAAAGGCAACATAACCTCAAATACCAACTTCAAAGTGCAATTTCTCTAGATTCCCACATAATATTGAAATGATTTTTTTCCGACATAACCAGATCCAAATATACAATAATTCTCAGTTAATTGCGTTAGTGTGCAAAGTTCTTTAAATTTAGGCGAACTCCCATATTAACTTGGTCATTCTCCTTTCGGTTTTTTGCATTAGGGAATAATTTGGTTCGAATTAGTCGGTAACAACGCCGACCAGCACGTGTTGTTAGGAAAAGACTATGATTGTACTACATGCATAATTTAATGTGTTTCATTCAATTTTGAATCGATTTCACTAATGAAAAATATCAATGATTTCAATCACCTCGCTTTTTAAATCTACTTATTTATTTTCTTTATCTTTTTACGCGCGGCTTAACGTCTATCATACTCGTAGACGCGCAACCATAGAGTTTAAATTTTGCAAGATATGCACCAAATAAGAAAATAGCCTCGTAAATTTCTGCCGCTAAGCGGCAGTGCTTGCATTGCAGTGTTCCAGTTTGAAGGATGAGAATGGTGAGATATGGCAGTGAAATTGCTGGGTACCGTGACTTTTCACGTTATACCACAAGCTGGCAACGTAGATACAATATGGTTCTTGTGGGGGTTGCTGATTTGCTGCGAATGATTTGCTCAGAAGAGCCACATATTATAGGTGACTGTTATCACTTAACATCAGATGGGCAGTGTGCTTGTTTAGTTGTATAAAAAAATGTTAACCATTTATACAGTGTGTAGCAAAAACCTTGAACCCTTTTAGGAGCATCATTGAAAATTCGGAGTTGTAAAATTGATTTTCTAATTCCTCGTACATTTTTTTGTTGAAAGACCCAACTATTTGAATGAAGGATTTCAAAATTAATTTTACAATTTTGAATTTTCAATGCTCTTAATTTTCGATATCTTTTATATATCGACTAGCTACGTCCACGACTTCGTTCGCGTGGATGTCGGAAATAACAACATTTATTTTTTCCAGTTTTGCAATATTTTTCATTAATGCTCAGCTTTTTTTTGATCGTAGCCTGATGTTATATAGTCTAAACTTTCGGCTATATAACATCAGGAAGGCTTTAGACTATAAAGCCTTCGTCGATAAATGGACTATCTGACACTAAGAATTTTTCAATTTAAATCAGTAGTTCTCGAGATTAACGCGTTCAACCGAACAAAATATTAGTATAGATTCTAAACATGCTCCTGAATTTTTCTCGCACACTGTATAATACAATAAAAATGACTCGCGGCGTCCGTATGTTCCGCGCCGCTCCATCGCCACGTGACGTGACACGGTAACTTCCGCTCCGCCGCAGGCACACCCCGGACACTCCGTACAATGTTCGCAAATCAATTACCTATTACTACTGCTTAAGCAAATGACGTCTGTACACGCGCAAATGCGTGCGTGGAATCTAGTAGGGCCGAGTGCGCGGTTATGAATCGAAATGACGCGAGAAGTGCAGCGACCGCCTTCTCCTTCACCCGCACAGCGCCGTCTCCGTTATCGGCCGGCGCTCGCGTCCACTCGCCCGAGCGATCGCGCGCGCCCTCGTTTGTGCGTCGGCGACGTGCACAACGAAGTGCGGGGTGGGGCGAGGCGCTCGAAATGAGCGCGGGGAGGCGAGCGGCCGTTCCGTCCGGAGTACTAATGCGTCTCGTGTGCCGCAGGTCACAACGGCAAGTACTGGCACGCGGACGGCGAGGGCGTGACGTGCGACTCGGACTCGCCGCAGGGCTTCCTGCTGGAGCTGCGCGAGCCCACGCGGCTGGCCGTGCGCGCGGCCGCCGCGCCCCGCCCCTACCTCGCCGCCGCCAAGAACGGCGCCTTCCGCCTCGCCGCGCCCGACCTCGCCGCCGCCACGCTCTGGGAGTACTAGCCGCGCTCTGCGTCACACGCGGGACACAGGACACCGCACACGGGACACCGCACACAGGACACCGCACGCCGACATAACTCACTCGTCGATAGCATCGATACTCTATAGGAGCGAGGCCGCGCTCTCAACATAATTCACTCGTCGATAGCATCAATACTCTATCGATAGCAGCGAGGCCGCGCTCTCAACATAATTCACTCGTCGATATCATCAATTCTCTATCCATACATAGGGATAGTCACCGTAGGGACCGTGACTCTACTCGACAGCTTCGCCTTCTTCCGTGATAAATCGCTCGTCGATAGCATCGCTCACCAAAACCTGCCGTTTCGCTGTCGGCTCTTTTGTAAACTCGTATCGATGGCTTTGTTTCCCGTGTAAAATTACTCGTTGGAATTGAAACCTGTTGGTTGTTTTGTTAAAAGTTAATTCACCAATAGTGTCGACAATATTACATTTTTTCGAGTGAAATAATTCATCGATAGCATCTCTCACTAAAACATGTTAATTTCGACGTAAGCTCTTTAGTTAAATGCCAATTCACCTATTATATTGGTAACAACTGTCGCATGTTTTCATGTAAAATGGCTAATTGATAGCATCGCTCGTAAAATTCTTTGAAGCGTTCAATCGCAAACTTACCCTTTTCAAATAGTGTGAAATGTACGGATTCAACTTCTGCTTCATTCAAACAATGTTATTTTGTCAAATATTGACGACATTGAAGATGACGCAAAATCTTTTTACACATGAACATATAGGTATTCATTTTTCGCGTGCGTGTGTCTTAGGTTGAATAATTCTCAGATTTGAAACGTTTCGTCCCTTACGACGTTGATGAAACCCTAATAATGTTACGAGGTGCACTTAAACTTTATTATCTATTCTTCATCGTAAACAAAACAAATAGAGCCAGTGACAACTTTCCTAATATTGTTTTCATGAACGTCGTATTCATTCCTATGCCGAGACGACCGTAGCAAGCTCGTAGACATGCTAACAGTTCGTCTTTGGCTCGAACGCGGGTTGACCTCACTAAGTGTCCTCTGACTTTGACGAAATAGTTTTTGATACATTTTGTGAATAAGCCGGTTTCAGTGACGTAGAAGTTTCCTTAGACCCTTGGTGCGGTCTACCCGCCTGCCAAGCGAAATTTCTGAACATCGTCCTTCAAAACAATTATATTCTTAATCTTTTAGACGTAAGACTAATGTCGATGTTAAAACGCGTGAACGTTATCAGTTGACGCCATTTTGAAGCGGCCGCCATTTTGTATGAGCACACAAGATGGCGGCATCCGAACGAACCAAACAGCCGATTCGGAAGAATCTGCTGCCAGTGGATATTTTAAATAATAAAAAACCGGAATACGAGCCAATGCGCATGTGCATTGGCGAACGAGATTTCAGAAATAAAAAAAAATCTTAAGGGGGTCAACTGAGGGCAACCCGCTTTTGCATTTAGTACTGTTAAGGTGTATATCGCGCTCAGGAGTCCCGCGCGAATGTGATCGTACTGGAATATCGCTCGTAATATTGATAATCCTAGATTACTTAGATCTGCCGTCACTTTGCTTGTTTCGAATTTATTTTTTATTAATATATGACCGTCGCTTGTAACGCTTGGAATTTATTTATTATAGATATAAAAGTATCGATATAGTTGTTTTTATATTGGGGGATATTATTGGAGTTTTTCGAGTATTTTTATTGGATATTAGTGTCTAGTCCATGGATTTGTATGTTTTTACCAATTCCCGTTGTCGTATCCGATTTGTAGGTTAGTGAGACGAACACCATGAGACTGAAACCTACAAACTTAATTGCTGAACATTAATTAATTATATTTAACCGCAGATCAACTTATATAGACTTAAATATATAAACATGGCTGTCAAAAATCACCTTTGCCTACAACTGAGCAACCTAACAATAATAATATCAATTTTGTGATTTCTTTTACATGTCTATTGACTGATCTGTTCATCCTACGGCAAACCGAAAACTCGACGCAATACCAGACACGTTGCTCAACCTGTCTGGCTCTAAGTATCGTGTATGGAAGCTAGTTAAGTTATTGTTAAGTAACGCCAGGTTAAGCTTTCTGACAGTCGTCCATCCGACGCTTCGTGTGTACGACGTAGAATTTTTACAAGTTTTTTACACGAGAATTGTTCTTTTTAACGATATACTGTGGTGCAAACTTGTATATAGGCGATCGTCCGATCGCTGTCTACGTACTTAGCGTACCGGGGTATACTCTAAGTTTTTCTAATGATGAACAAATAATTTTTTATTAAGTATTTGTACTGCAGTACTGATCCTGGGAAATGATTGTACGATAATGTCTTTGTAAACTATTAATAATAAATTATAATCATATTGTACGCATCGTTTTATTTTATGCCTGTTTCATTACACCTTAATTAGGATTACACACATCTAGTAATAGTCGAAAATGCAAGTAGACAACTCGTCAAATACGCACTTTGACAGTCATGCAACCCTTCAGATACCAAGCTCGACAGTCACGCAGATCTTCAGTTACACATTTCAACAGTCACGTAACTCGTCACTTAAGACTACAGTCACGCAACTCGTCAGGTACACGGCTCCGGCTCTACAGATACGCAGCTTGACAGTCGCGTAACTTGTCAGATACGAAGCTGGACAGTCATGCCACTCTTCACGTACACTGCCCAACAGCCACTCAAATGGTCAGATACACGGGTCCACAGTCACGCAATTCATTAGATACACAGCTTGACAATCACGCAACTCTTCAGATACACGGCTCGACAGTCACGCAACTCGTCAGATTCACAACTCAACAGTCACTCAAATCGCCAGATACACGGGTCCACAATCACGCAACTCATTAGATTCGCAGCTTGACAGTCACGCAACTTGTCAGATACACAGCTCGAGAGTCACGCAACTCGTCAGATACACAGCTCAGCAGCCACTCAAATCGTCAGATACAAGGGTCCACAATCGCGCAACTCACTAGATACGCAGCTTGACAGTCACGCAACTCGTCAGATGCACGGCTCGACAGTCACGCTACTCGTCAGATACGCAGCTCAACAGCCACTCAAATCGTCAGATACACGGGTCCACAGTCACGCAACTCATTAGATACCCATTTTGACAGTCAGACAACTTGTCAGATACACGGCTCGACAGTCAAAGAACTCGTCAGATACACAACTCAACAACCAATCAAATCGTCAGATATAAGGGTCCACAGTCACGCAACTCATTAGATTCGCAGCTTGACAGTCGCGCAACTTGTCAGATACATAGCTTAAAAGTCACGCAACTCGTCAGATACACAGCTCAGTAGCCACTCAAATCGTCAGATACACGGGTCCGCAGTCACGCAACTCATTAAATACGCAGCTTGACAGTCACACAACTTGTCAAATACACAGCTCAGCAGCCACTCAAATCGTCAGATACACGGGTCCACAGTCACGCAACTCATGAGATACACAGCTTAACAGTCACGCAACTCGTCAGATTGAGCATTTTGGCGAATTTGGCCATCCAAGCACACTTTGAAAACACCTGTTTATTATTTTCTCTTTTTATAATTTTTATTCTTGAATGTTATATTAAACCATTAGAAAATTAAATTTTAATAATTATATTTTTTTCATAGTGGGCCTAGCAAATGACTCCATTCCACCTGATGGTAACTGGAAGTGGGGACCAAATGCGAAGATAGCTATTGCAGCAGAGAGAATACACGCTGCACTAGCCACCCTCACCCTGCCGACCTGCAAGGTGCTTCTTCACGCCTCTTTTAAAAGACCTGGGATTATAAGAGGGAGGGAAAACGTGTGCTGGCAGTGAATTCCATTTTTTGATTGTGCGACAAAGAAATGAGTTACCAAATTTATTTGTACGAGTTGGAATGGTAGTCACAGTATGACGGTGACAACGCAGACCAGCACGTGTAGTCCTTAAAAGGAATGGAGAGGAAGGGATTAGAGAAAAAAGCTCTTCAGAGCACTCGCCGTGGTAAAGACGGTAGAACGCGCTTAGTGACGCAATGTCGCGACGCAATTGCAGAGGTTCGAGGTTATAAGTCACCTCTACATCGCCAATGATGCGTGTTGCGCGCCGCTGCAACCTATCCAAAGCATCGAGCAAGTACTTGGCGAAGCCATCCCAAAGATGCGAACAATATTCTACACAGGACCGTACTTGCGTTTTGTATAGTAAGCACAATTGGTCAGCCGTGAAGAATCACCGCACTTGTTCAAGACTCCGAGTTTTCGCGAAGCTGTTTTTAATATGCCTTCAATATAGTCCTTTGGATTTAGGTCGCAGCGCACGTCTATACCGAGCATGCTAATACTGCTCTGCAGCTCCAATTTTGTGCCCTGAAGAGAAGGAAGGGGTAGAAACATTGACTTTTTTGCCGAAAACGCACACACCTGTTTTCTTGGCATTGAAATCAACCAGGTTCTCTGTGCCCCATTTAGATATGAGGCCCAAGACCCCGTTGAGTTCAGTGACAAGATGATCCCGACTCTCCCCGGTGTCAACCCGTCCAGCCGTCGCGTGTCCAAAATATCCCGCATTCACTGTACTGTCATCTGCATAGCAATGAATATTCCCAAGAGGAATCATATCATTGATATGCAGAAGAAAGAGTGTCGGGGATAAAAAGGAACCCTGGGGTACTCCGACAATCACTGGCATAAGCTGCGAGCGCCATCCATCCAAAAGGACACGAATTTTACGCTCACGTAGGAAATCAGCTACCCAGGTACAGAGCTGAAAAGGTAGACCGTAAGACAGAAGCTTGGAGAGAAGACTTGTGCCAGACTCTGTCGAAGGCTTTGGCAATATCTAGGCTGATAGCCAGCGATTCGCCATTCTTGTCAATAGCTTCATCCCAGACATGCTGTCGTGGCGGTTTCTATGTACCGTAATGCATACAATAGGTTACACGACATAAGAACAAAACGGATTAATAACTTTAAGGAGTAACATAGGTTGTTCACGAAGTATCGTCTTATCTATACGCATTGAGAGCCATAGTCAATGGAACGGGTCATACGGCCCGCTTTACTCTCTGCACGGAAGCCGAGAAATTCTCAGTACTAACGACAGGAAACCTAGACACATCTAGGAGGCATTACACCTGTCCCTTCCGTTAGGGGCCGTGAGAGCTGCCTTTCTATAATCAACACAACCACGGGGGCTCACCCCCTCACAGACCTCCAACCTCCCCTATAGTCTGCCCATGCCTCGCAACTTATTTACGGTCTTACTACCGCTTTAACTGCGTCATCACTGACACTCCTGATCTCTCTCACACAACTAGGCGGTTTCATCACCAGATGCCTCACGTGGTCCAACCACGACTGCCCTTGACGCAACGTGTACGCCCCCAGGCTCCCTTGACGCAACTCGTACGCCCCCAGGCTGCCCTTGACGCAACGGTGTACGCCCCCAGGCTACCCTTGACGCATCTCGTACGCCCCCAGGACTCCCTTGACGCAACTCGTACGCCCCCAGGCTGCCCTTGACGCAACAGTGTACGCCCCCAGGCTACCCTTGACGCATCTCGTACGCCCCCAGGATAAGAGATCAGGAGAGGCCCGGCTCTCCGGCCACTGTTGGACACACAGAACATAGAAACCTCTTCCAGTGTTCTGTGGTTGAACATATCAGATGGACCATACTTCATGAACTTGCATAATTCTTAACTAAGCCATCAGGCACTTACCATAATATATCCTTATATTTTTTATAACCACGCCACCTGGCCAGTTCACACTCTCACCTGCTGCACCTTTCTTCGCTCCCAGGTCTCGCCTTTTATCACCCGATCACTATGATGTTCAGAACCGAATTGAATTGGTCACAAGAGAAAGCCACATGTCTGCCTTATAGGCAAAGCAGAATAACATTCTTAAAATACCGACACAGTACAATACCATTATTACCACTGAGTCAACACAACGCTATTTATACTGACAAAGGAATTGGGAATGCTGCTGGTAGTATCGGTAACATTAATAATTCACATAATTAGATTCATAATTTATTTATTACCCAATAACAATATTAGAACCATAATCATTGTATCAATTTACTCACTTCGTTTCTTACCGGAAGTAGTCAGAGTATTCGCGGAACTCCGCGACACATGCGTTACATACGCTAGAAGATCACCCGTCGATCGTTTCGGTCTGAACCCGTATTGTCGATCGTTGATCAGAGAGTGGTCCTCTAGGTAACGGATCAGTTGGTTGTTCAGGATCCTTTACATGACTTTGCATAGTACTGAGGTGACAGCTATGGGCCGATAGTTGGCCGGGTCCGAGCGGTCCCCTTTCTTGGGCACTGGCTGCACATTAGCCTCCCTCCAAGCATCCGGCACACGTCCTGAAGAGTATGAGAGTTTGTACAGGCGCGTGAGTACGGGAGACAACTCCGCTGCACATTGTTTGAGCACAACCCCCGGAATGCCATCAGGTCCGCTAGCTTTCCTGACATCGAGTGACCGCAATACAGCACGAACATCACGCTGCCTGATTTTAATATCAGGCATCGTGGAGCCACAATGAGGTAGTGATGGAGGCGAGGTATTGCAGTCATCTATTTGGGAATTAGCTGCAAAAAGTCTCACCAAGAGATCGGCTTTCTCCTGCGGCTTGTGGGCTAGGGATCCGTCGGGACATCTCAGGGATGGCAGTGATGGCTGGCAAAAGTTGCTTTGCACGGCCTTGGCCAAACGCCAGAAGCCACGGGAACCCGTGGGGTGCGTTACCAATTCATGGCCAATGCGTGCAACACGCATGGCATCCGCTCTTAAGTAAGCCTTCTTACAAGATTTTGAAGCCCTATTGTAAGCGGCTTTCAGATGTTATTTATGAGAATCTAATATATGTTCGTAAGAATATTCATGTGTTTTGTAAAAATAGTGATATTCATTCAGTTAATACTAGACAAAAAAATATGTTAACTTCACCAAATACCAGGCTCCAAAAAATTAATAATTCTTTTAGAGGCCTGTGTATACGTTTCTACAATAAAATCCCAAGTTGTATACAAGAACTTAGCTTAAACAAATTTAAAGTTGCAATCAAAGATGTACTTATTAAAAAAGCATATTATAAAGTGTCTGATTACATGACTGACAAAAAAGCTTGGGTTTGAACTCTCAATTCTAATATTTAACAATGTATTGCGTTTTGTTTCAAAGAAACGTTCAGTGAGAGCAATTTATAAGCTAAGTTTTGCACTTCTCTCAGAGATAGCTTATATAATGTGAATTAATACACCTATTCTTGTAATGGAAGTTGAGCTCAAACTTTTGCTTTGAGGTCAGCTTCCAATTCGACGACTCTGTAACAAACCAAAATTATAAATGGCGATTTAAAAGAGGAGATAAAAAATTTAGACCTTTCGAGTTTCTTGCCTGTTCTTCTCGAGAAGGCTCTCCCAATTTCCGAACAGGTGTAGAGTCAACTTTTTTTTTTCATTCCTACTTGTATTTGCAGGATGTATGCACATACAAGGTTAATATAATTTCTTTAAATTAGATTGTTTTGCTTTGTTTTGACGTCAATAAGTGCCTGTAAAGGCCTATATTGAATAAAGATTTTTGAATTTGAATTTCAATTTGAGTGCATCGTTTTGAGGATCCTTGAGAGCGCGACCCCTGATTCAAGCGCGATATGCCGCCTGTTTATGTGAAACAGCATCAGCACATTCACGATTAAACCAACGGTTACGTCTGCTCTTACTGATGAGATCGGAATGCGGAATGTAGTATTCCATACCCATGACGATCTCCTCAGTAATCGCAGCGGCGCTGGCTGACGGATCTCTTGCACTGAAGCAGCGTTGCTTCCAAGGGATAGACGCGAAGTAGTCGCGCATACCATCCCAATCTGCCGAACCGTAATGCCAGACCCGACGTTTGGCGACCGCTGATTGCGGAGGCTTAGCCTGCGGTATTATGGAAGATATCAGGCAGTGGTCCGATGTGCCCAGAGGAGCTCGGACCTCAACCTGATATCCGTCTGGGTGAGTTGTAAGCAGAAGGTCAAGTAAAGAAGGCGCTTGATTTGCTATGTCTGGGATCCTGGTGGGCTGATCAACCAGTTGCGTCAAGTCATGCGTGAGAGCAAATGCGTGGGCGAGGTCCCAGCGTGGTCGGTTTTGGATGAACCTAACCATAAACTATGGTGAGCATTAAAGTCACCCAAAAACACCAGTTCTGCATTGGGAAATCGCTCCTGCGCATTATCTGCCGCCAGACTAAGGTGGTCAAAGAGTCGAGTTGTCTCAGCGTCGCCGGTGTGGGATCTGTAAAGGCACACGTAAACTCTGGCCAAACGACCAAAGTCGACGTGTACTCCCAGCATGGAAAAGGATGGGTCTTCCAGGCAGCTGAGGCGGCGATAGCAAACATCCGACCGAATATACAAGCATACACCGGCTTTCGCTTTGAAAGATTCTTCAAGCATGTAGCCGGGTAAGTAAGGTAGCTTGCATCAGCGGGTCGAAGTTCATAACTTGCCATGCTGAAAATGTGTTTTTAATAAAGATATTTATTATTATTTATTATTATTATTATTAAGTATTTGTGTCTCCGTCAGAAACAACAATGCAGGTCGAGCTGTCTCTAGATGTTGATGGACAGCATTGAGGTTAGCGTGGAGTCCGCGTGTGTTGCAGAATTCAACCTCCAACGGTGCGGGAGTAGAGGGGTTGTGCACCACTGTACGACCAGATTGATTTTTTTGGGCTGCCATTGTGAAAGGGAAAAAAAAGACGTGAATCAAGCGAACATTGCCGTGACACGATAGGACAAAGCGAGGAAGCTCGTCTCTCCGGGGGTCTGCCAATAAGGGATATGCCATCGACTCGCCGGACGGAAGGGTCCCCGTACCCCCCCGGGAGTGGCAGCCGGGACCCCACATTCCGGTCACCAACGGCACGACGGTCCACCCCGAGATTATGCGTGGCATGATAGGGCGCCTCGCGAGCTGGTTAGGCCCCCTTGGGCCCGTGTACTGTGCCACGGGCGGCCAGCGGGACAACCGTTTCTACGGGTCTCCCTGGCCGGCGGGTCGGTGCAGTCCCCTTGGCATCGGATTGACAGGTACCGCCTCTGGACCTAAATAAGTCGCGCCAATGTCCCCTCGAGCACTGGTTATGCGCTGGCTGACCTCGAAACACGCTTAATAAGCACTAAAAATAATAAAAAATGTACATTTGTGTAAGTACCTATTAATGAATCATATTTGACAATCATATTTACGATCGAAGCAATAGGAATCGAAGCAATCGTATAATTACAACTTACTACTGTTGTAGAGTATGGCTGACCCTAGCCGGGCCACAAAATAACTGTGAAAAATAGATTGTTTGAGTATGCCGCTATATCTAGTTTCTCGGCAAATTTCAGAGTTGGTCGTTTGCACGTTTCAAATATGTGTCACATGGATCTCGAAAACAAAAAAAAAACAGTATCGACGAAACACTAAACAGATTTAGACTGAGAGGTGACAGGATTTTTAGTAACGACACAGATTAGTTAATAGTTACTACGTAACAGATACATCACTCCCATAGAAACGCTCGAATCGCTGTAATAATAATAGTCAAAACCGACAAACAAAAGTCGCTGCAAGAAGAAAAGGTCTCTATAAACGTGAGCCGAGAATCGAGATTCCCGCGTACACCGCGTGATTGCGTCATCGAGCGAAAACATAAGGGTTGTACAAAGAACATAAACAAAATGGTATACGTAGGATTAATGAAATAAATTGATTGCAAGGAAAGCCCCACTCAAATGTACTTTAATTTTATAAAATGATAATAACAATAGTACTTTATTTGCAAGAATTTGGTAAAATACATGATTGGTGTTAAATTATATACAATATTCCTCATAATCTACTTCTAAATTGGCAGTGCGCAAATATTGAAAATTTTAAAATATTTAGTACATGTCAAAAAATAAGAGAATAGAATATTATTTTACCGTCATTAATACATTTAAAAATTATAAAAAAATACATGTTATGTTGCTAAAAAAATACATGTATACATACTATGTTGCTGAGGACTGAAGATTGTTACTATGGCAACGAATTACTGTCTTATTAGTTCGAATTACTTCGAATTTCTACTATGAAAAAAAAATACATTTTTTTTTGTCTTTTAACAACTTACAATAGCTTCACAGTAATGTACCACCGTATGGTTAAATAAATTGATTAAATTAAAATTCTTGTGTGGTTTTATAAACCACAATGCAAGTAGAACTTTTTTCGAATCAACATTTAACCGAGAATTTTCGAAAAATTATTCGATTTATGTATAAAAATCCCGTTTCTAGTTCTGAAAAGAAATTTATAAATAAAAAATTATTGATAAAAAAAGAAAATAAAAATCAAATTAATATAATAAACAAAAAAGCAATAAAATAAACAAAAAGAAACCAATAAAAACAAAATAATAAAAAACAAATTTATGAAAAAAAAACAAGTTACAAGATTCGATAATAATAATAAAAGTCTCACGTGCGGCGCGGCGGCCCTCTGCCGGTCGGAGCGCCGGCGCGCTACTTAGCGGTAGGTATTTATAACGCTGCATTGCGCGAGTGACGGGGGCCTGGTAACGATCATGGATACGGTTAAATTTACTTTTATAGTTTGTAGAGTAGTCCCCTAATGTGAATGATGTCGGTCTGCCTGCTTTCAGTGGTTGCAACTTCGAGTTATAGAGCTTACAAGAGGCTTCATTGTTGCGAAAAAAACGATCAGAGAAATGGTCAGTTTGCATTTCAGAGTTATGATGCGCGCAAGTCACTGCATTTTTGCTAAAAAAAAACGATAACAGAAATGGTCAGATTAGGTACTAAAACCTATTCGAAGTATGGTATCTCCACAGGTGAAACGAGTTGGTCTGCCTGCTCTCAGTGGTTGTATTTCAGAGCTATCATTGTGTACGCAATACCCTTATTTGTCGAGAAAGCCTAAAAAATATCGAAAAACATGACAATCGGGGGATTTTTCAAATGCTCATTGACCGCTGCTGTCGTGTCTCGACTTGACACACACAGCGCACCCTCCTCCCCCCGCGCCCGGCTCCTGCCTGTGAGCGTGGAACAATCGTTGTGGGAGGGTGCGCTTGGGCACAGATTACTTAATAGTTACTAACGTAGCTTGGGCTCGTTTTTGGTGCTTTTAAATACAACTCAACCGTTACTTGCATTTTTACAATAATGTCGAAAATAAATACTTTTTTATGGAACGCGTATGAACATCCCAAAGTATATTACGATCTAGCCTATTTTACGGCTAATAAGTATATAATTTAATTCGATCTTAATTTGCTAGAGATACAAATGTGTCGGATGTGTTCATTCGAGTTCCCATGACCTTGTCCGGCAGCGACGCGGCCCTTCTCGGCGTGTCCTCTTCTAATGAGGAGGACACAGCGATGATGGACGTGCTTGCGCCAAGGCGTGTGTGAGGGTATCGGTGGGTAATAGTCGGTAGGCCGCGGTTCCTGGCTGGCACTCTGTCCCCAGGGGCTGCGGAGAGTCCGACATAACCCCGCGCCTTCCCAAACGCGGGGTACGTGTCATGCAATTCCTAACGAAAAAAAAAGGAAGTGTTCATTTACAGGTTTTTTATTGTCTCTATTAAGGCGACGCCACTAATTCACAGTTATTGTTGCAGCACTGATTCTACATTGTACTAAATTAAAACTTATTTTTTATCACTCCAATTCATTACACTAGATCGGATGGCTTTATCCGTTTTAGTCTTCTTTTTTTTTCTTTGTGTGGTCGAGAAGCTGGACAGCCTCCACGTTTACATGTTTTTGAAGTCTTTTTTGGTGAGCTTCGGCGTTTTTTTGATGATGCTATCAACAAACTCTGTTTTGAGGTCCCGATGGAGGTCGTCATTTCTTACATACCAGAGAGCATTAGCGATGCCCCTCAGCACCTGTTGGTACACCTATAATACACCTGTTGGTCTGAGTCCTGTAGCTGTATTCCATAAGTCCACACTGGCATGAGGACTTGCCGATATAACAATAGTGTGTTAGCTATTTTTAAGGGGACTCTCTTCCTGTTAGCCAATACATGTCTCTGTATCGTAGATCAAGCTGTTCTCTCTTTTTCTTGACGCGCACCTTCCAAAGTAGTTTCACATCAAGAGTCATGCCAAGATATTTGGCAGTGTTCTCATATGGTATAATATGTCTGTTCATGAAGATATGGTGATACATTTTCTGTTTGTTACTAAAATCGACGTGTACAGACTTGGAATCATTAAATTTTATCCGACTTTTCTGCGACTTTCCACGTACGTACTTTTGCCTAAGATAGGCATTAACACACTTTACAAATCATTCCTTTGTCATGTTCAGGGGGTACAAAGTGTATCATGCTCTTCACCCAGACATTACAGCTCATGCTGGAAGTGCTGTCATTGTTAAAGAATAGCTATGATACTATGAAGATTCCAAATTCGAAATAGGAGAAATTCAAGCCGTCGCAAGTGGAACTTAAGCAAGTTACCCCCAGAGAAGTTTGGAATGAAATCAAAAGTAATATCTGCCCGCCAAAATCTCCTGGCTATGATTTAATACCAGGAGTAATACTCAGAAAACTTCCTAGAAAGGCAATAGTTAAATTAACAACTCTTATAAATGCCTGTCTAAGGCAAAAGTACGTACCAGCCCTGTGGAAAGTCGCAGAAGTCATTATGATATGATACTGAAACCAGGGAAATCGCCTTGTGAAACTTCATCTTACAGGCCTATATCCCTATTATCAGTAATGTCAAAATTGTTCGAGAAACTCCTACTAAAAAGACTAAAGCCAGTAATACAAAACTTGGACCTAATTCTAAACCATCAATTTCTCAATTCAATAGGCTTTCGCGAGAAACATTCGACGATTGATCAAGTGCACAGAATCACGAACATAATCGAAAAATGCCTAGAGGACAAAAAGGTATGCACAACAGTATTCCTGGATGTAGCTCAGGACTTTTACAAAGTATGGCATGACGGACTCATTCATAAACTACAACAAATGCTCCCTGAGCAGTTCGATGAGCTTTATAGCTAGGGTATTCAGAATCAAACATGAAGACGCCTTCTCAGAATTGAAACATATAAAAGCTGGTGTTCCGCAAGGTAGTGTTTTAAGTCCGATCCTATACCTTTTATACACTTGTGATATACCAGAACCGGAAAATAACACCATTGCACCTTTTGCTGATGATACTGCAATCATGGGTATCGGTAATACTCATGAGGAAGCAGCAGAAAAGGTTAAAAATGCTGTAGAGAAGATCTATGACTGGACAAAGAAATGGAGGATAAAATTGAATGAATCCATGTCTGTACACATCGATTTTAGTAACAAACAGAAAATATATCACCCTATCTACATTAACAGACGAATTCCATATGAGAACACTGCCAAATATCATGGCATGGCTCTTGATGTGAAACTAGGTTGGATGGTGCACGTCAAGAAAAAGAGAGAAAAGCTTGATCTACGATACAGAGACATGTATTGGCTAATAGGAAGAGACTCCCCCTTGAAAATAGCTAACAAACTATTGCTATATCGTCAAGTCCTCATGCCAGTGTGGACTTGTGGAATACAGCTCAGACCAACAGGTATATTATACAAAGATTTCAGAATAAGGTACTGAGGGGCATCACTAATGCTCTCTGGTATGTAAGAAATGACGACCTCCTTCGGGATCTTAAAACAGAGTTTGTTGATAGCATTATCATAAAAAAATACGCCGAAGCTCACCAAAAAAGTCTTCAAAACCATGTGAACGTGTAGGCTGTCTAGCTTCTCGACCACACAAATAAGAAAAGGAGACTAAAACGGATAAAGCCATTCAATCTAGTGTAATGAAGTGGAGTGATAAAAAATAAGTTTTAATTTAGTACAATGTAGGGTCAGTGTTGCAACTATAACTGTGAATTAGTAGCGGCGCCTTAATTGAGACAATAAAAACATGTTAATGGATACTTCTTACACACATGTTTATCTCTAGCAAATTAAGATCGAATTAAATTATGTACCTAATTAGCTGTAAAATAGGCTAGATCGTAATAGTACTTTGGGATGTTCATACGCGTTCCACAAAATTAAAGTATTTATTTTCGACATTATTGTAAGAATGCAAGTAACGGTTGAGTTGTATTTAAAAGCACCAAAAACGAGCCCAAGCTACGTAGTAACTATTAAGTAATCTGTGCCCAAGCGCACCCTCCCACAACGATTGTTCCACGCTCACAGGCAGGAGCCGGGCGCGGGGGGAGGAGGGTGCGCTGTGTGTGTCAAGTCGAGACACGACAGCAGCGGTCAATGAGCATTTGAAAAATCCCCCGATTGTCATGTTTTTCGATATTTTTTAGGCTTTCTCCACAAATAAGGGTATTACGTACATAATGATAACTCTGAAATGCAACCACTGAGAGCCGCCAGACCAACTTGTCTCATCTGCGGAGACGCCATACTTTGAATATGTACTAAAACTGACCATTTCTCTGATCGTTTTTTTTTCGCAACAATGAAGCCTCTTGTAAGCTCTATAACTCGAAGTTGCAACCACTGATAGCAGGCAGACCAACATCATTCACATTAGGGGATTACTCTACAAACTATAAAAATAAATCTAACCGTATCCATGATCGTTATGAAAAATCCCGTGACCTCTTAGACTAATTTTCGCTACTTTCCATTCTCGAGACCCGTGTGGCTCAGCTGGGGTAACGTTACCCCAGCTGAGTCTTTACATATTTTCGCAACGTCGCTTTGTTTTCGAGATCCAGCTAGCTCAGTTGCAACAACTGTGCTGCAAGTGAGCTCTTAAACGGTAGATCGACAAACTGCCGCCTATCTACTCGTCAGTAAACAGATTTTCGCTATGTCGTTCCGTTGTCGAGATTCGCGAGCTCGATGAACACTGAAACTTGTCCGACAAACTGCTACCGATCCTATTGCAAACAGATTTTCGCTGTCTTTTCGTTTTCAAAATCCGTGTGGCTCAGCTGGGGTAACGTTACCCCAACTGGACCACACGTATCTCTGCAACATGCAAGCGACAAACTCTGAAACTTGCCGACAAACTCTGGACATTATAGCGGCATACATACTCAAACAATCGTATGTGTATGTGATATTCTATGTTTGTAACTGCACCCACGACACAGGAGAAAATCCAAGTGGGGCGACGCTTTAAAAAAAAACTTTTCCAGTTTTTTTTGTGGCTCAGCTGGAGTCAGCCGCACAGGTGTTTGACATTAGCTCCATGCAAAATACCGGGATGGGATATTGAAACCGGTCGTAAGTTATCTGCATAACTACTATAGTAGGATAATAGCAAGACGGGCAACTTGTTTTTTCTTTCTTGCAAATTTTGAATTTTCAATGACGGAAATCACCTGGCAACAGCTTCTGATGGCATGTGGCTACAAACGCCTTTGTATATGCAGTTACTGTGAAATATGCGAATTTGCGACCCGGACTAGAAGGACATCAATGAACGTTGCCAACTTGTGACATAGAATGTCAAGTCACAGTTTCACTGCCTGTCTTTCCACTGTACTGCCAGTGTAAAATAGAGGCACCGCATATGGCTGGTAAAGTGTCTCTCTGTGTGACAAATCTAAAAGGAAATCCTGACATAAGATATAATTGAAACAGACGTATTGAAAAACTTATATATTTTAATTAAATAGTTACATTAATCTTTACAGTTTCTCCCTAGCTAGTGACACGTGAACAGCATCGATGCATTGTATTGGTCAAAAATTATTAATATATTAAGAACTAACTTATCTACATACACAACGGATAAACAATTTGATAACCATTTGAACCTGCCAACATAAATAAATACAAGAAGAAACAGTGGCGCATGTGTTACCAGCATTAAAAATAAAAACGTTATTGCTATCAAAAAAATAGAAATGAGTTAACGGACACTTTTTATTAATGGCAACACATACGTTCTAAGAACATAATTTACCTTATCACGATCAATACTAAATATTGAGACATGTTAAATAATAACAATTACATAAGTGTACACATGTAAATAAAAATGGAATATTTTGTACGCAACAAACACAGCTTTTAAGCGCAGGTTTAGGACATAGCTTTTAAAACAATACGTCTAAACTTGTCTTTAGTTGGCCTTCTGGTGATTACGAGTAAATGCAATGTCACCTTTCTAATATATCATAAAAATTAAGACTTTTTTCAAATAGGACTGGACCGATAGAAAGCTCTTTTGAATGATCCAATCTATTTACATACCACCCATTCAGAGGGCCTATTACCGATCTCATGGTTTTGCAAATAATATCATATGATATCATAGTGCAAAACGAAAAATACGATTTCCGGTCAGATTTTTGATCATTTGTTCATTATTTAATGATGACATCATTGAAATTATGCCATAGTGATGATATTATTGGAGATCGGTAATAGCATAAGCAGCATTTCATGACTTCTTTTTCTCAAATTTATACCATGCCATAAAGATCCATAATTGGCCTGCAGGATTGTTATTTTAGTTGACAAGAAGAATGGAAGCAAGAAACTTATCAGCTTTGTCGACAAGTGATGTCTACAAATTAACAGCAAGCACACAAAATGGACTCAGGATTTTTTTTTTAATTCTAGTATACCGGACGCGTTCTGACGAGACAGAGGGGACGCTAATTTCATTGAAATGCCATTTACGCAAAAAACAAGTTCAGACGGTACCATAAAAAATAACATTGAATGTGTGAAAACATCAACGCAGAGTATTTACCTAAAATTAGGTATGTACTATCGGCGAATTGAATTCATGACATTGTATACGTAACACATACAATAAAAAATTGGTAAACAACATGTTTTGAGAAACTATTGCAAAATTAATATGTCGTTGCGTGCTAAAGGAAATAGTATAGATTCCAAAAAATATATATTTATTTAGTGTACTTTTGTATATCATGAGCCCAACAGACCGATAGTGCATGCCTTTGCAAAACCAAAGCGACGACTTACGTTACGCGGACGAATTGTACAATAATCGACATAATTCAGGTGTCAAATACATTAAATTAGCATATCGTAAACGAATCACATCAAGACTGAAAGCGGACCTAACTGGTGGCAGCGCAGACCAGTGGTACAGATTATAAATGAGTGCACAAAGCTGCCAACCTGTCTCTTCTCCGACTATTGGCTGATTGCAATGACCTTTACGTCCAAAAACGCGATGTTAATATGACAAACCACAGATGCCACAGAATGTCTGAGGAAAACTGTGCCTTTTTTTTCAAGGAAGGCATACACGACTCTATTCAAATATGAATGAAGCAACACAGAAAGATCATTAAAACGTATATAAAGTTACCTTTCAATTAAAAAGTACGTTCAACTGTTCAAATATCAACTACTATTTTTATTGCGATCAAATTAATTTGTCAATGTAATTTTTCTATGCGGCAACACCAGACGCTACCACCATTCGGCCCGTCGAGTGGAGGGCGACGCACAATTTATCAATTACAAAACTGGAATTAAGGCACGTTCAACAACTCGACACCTTAAACGGTATTCGGCGAGAGGACGCCGCGTACTCGCGCACTTAAGTAACACATTTTTTTTAATCTACACACCACTATTTTATCATAGTGCGACTCCGTAAAAGGGCCTCACACATATTTATACATTATATGTACACACTGCTCAAATTATCAACGATCTTTTTTTTACATTTATCTTACACGAGGAACTGGGAAAATAAATTAAGTAGATTATAAAATTAAAAAATCCCAATTGTCTAAATCAAATAGGACTTGATAGAAAGCTCTTTTGAATCGTCAAAAAGGACATGTCCACTTTTTGTATGGAACGTGGAATTTTATTCTGAACCTTTTTTAACCAGTTTAAAAATTTATGACGGAAATAGAACTTTATGAGAAGGATGTTTATCCATGAATATTAAAAATATTAACGCCTGCATTTAGGAGAAAAAAAATTAAAATGTTTTTTTTTATTGTTTCTTTAGCAGGGCCACATTTAGTTTTTTTTACTGGCAATTAAAAGGATATCGTTGTCAATATGTCAATGCCACTGTAGCTGTCGTTTTGACTTTTGTTTATTGTTTCCCTGCGTTCCGTAAAACGATAAAAGTGATAATATCGCGGATCCGACCAAAGTCACAACATAACCTACTGATTCAATAGCCCTTATATTTTGTGACGATTTAATTTGGTCGGATTCGCGATATTATCGCTTTTATCGCAATTCGGAACGCAAGGTTTGTGTGTATGTGTGTAACCTTCCTTCCTTTCACAAAATAGTATCTTTTATTTTCTACAGCTATGCTCAGGTTCTTGATTTTACATGTGATTTAAATATTGGCTTGCTAACTGGACTAAGTTTTCTCGTAATTTGAACGTACGAAGTAACCAGATCCAAGAATTGAACAACAAAATGTTATACTTCCAGGTTACAGTCGCACTCCTGATACAACTCCTCATTTTTTTTGTACCAGAGTGCTATAATTTGGAATGTCGAATGGTACCATTATATTTAAGAAAGAAGATCCTCGGGGATTGTAAAATATTCGTAAAGTAATGCCAGAGTCTGTGAAAATCACATGAGTCGATATAATTTTGCATTTTTACGGTAATATAAGTTCACTGTATTGTTTACACCAAATAATTCATGCTTGACTTACTAACAATAAAATCAAAGAACAAAAATTAATTGAATTTGAAAATATAGAAAATTCCACTGATATAGTATGTAAATACTGGACAGGTTTAACAGTCACACAATTTGTTTTATTGTTCTCTTGCTTAACTCAATTAGGTGAGGTTTTTTCAAAGCCTAAAAAGGCCTTAGGTTTATATTAAGTCAGACTATGGGCTAAGGAATCCCTTTGCAGAATTGCTTCTCGGGTATACATTTCAAAAACTCATGTTTATTTATATAAAAAAGTGTTATTGCTTCAAAAATCAATATGCACCTTTACATTTAGGTATAGCCCATATAAGCAGGGAAAACCTGTCCAGTAGAAATCTAACTATACGTTATACTCTTTGGGTCTGATTCAAACAATTCCATTGTTTTATTAGAGGTTACTAAAATTGTACTTACAAAAGTCCTCTAATTACCTATTTCAAAAGAAATCTTATAACTTACACTGCTAGCTGCAGTAAGCGACCAACCAACCTGGTGGTCAATCTATTTTAAATAGGGCATTAGAAGCCATCTTTGTACATATTGATGCTTAAATTCCACACTTGAATGTTCCCAGAATGAAAATATTCAATTTAATTTTAATCAGTCTTGGAACATATTAAATTAAGCAAGCTAAGTCATATTTTGGAGAACATATTCAAGAAAATGATCTATAGAGGAAAAATCAAATGAAATCCATGAATTTAGGATGGGCTCCGCACCAAACTCATATAACACCACTGGCTCAATTTTGAGATGACGTACTAATGAGGGAAGATGTTGAAATTGAATAAATAAAAATTACATAATTTCTGGGTTTTATTTCATACCTGCAACCAGTTTCTATATTACAACTCTTTCACATAGTTTCCACCATTATAATTATTCAACACTTCATATTACATATTTAGTACCCATGATAAAATCGAGGGTATGTAGTCATATAGAAGTAAATATTTACACTTTGAATTAGCATTATAGTAATCTTAGAGAATTTTGCACTTAGTTCATTATAATGACTTCATTAATTAGCATTTGTTTTGTAAAAAATCTTTTGTTATTGAAATAGTAAAACTGTAGCATTCTTAAGAACAGACCAGTATATTTTATTTATGTTGATATTTCATTACTGTGAGGTAGGTAGCTTATCTTAAGAGTAGGCAGAGTAAAACAGGTATCACACACTAGACACTACAGCCAGGGGCTCATCCTAACAAATGCTGCACAAACACACTGCTACAAAGTAAAGTATAGAAGTCATCTGCCACCAACCAATGCATTTATTGTGCTAGATTTCATTTTAATAGCATGGACCTATTGATAACATGTATCATTTTTTTGGTCAGAGTCAGAGATGCTTGTTTGTTACCAGCAGTGACCTGCAATGCTGCTAATTTGCAATCCAATTCAATATGTGGTCACCTGGGGGTTTATTGTCGAAGGAAAAATCTATAACGTCTGCGCTGCCTTTAATTTGACAGTCATTGCGGCAACAACACAAGATTGTGCACTTCTTAATAAAAAGTATTGTGATGTATTGTGATTGCTTAGATTATAAGCGATCACGATCAATAAAATCACAAAATTAAACGAGGCTTTTTTTGACGCTGTCACTTCTGCAAGAGAAGGCAAAGGGAGCTAAGTTCATACAGCCATGTTTTTCGTAAATCTTGATAAAACATTAAAAATGTAATTTATGTGAATTTTAGTCAGAAAGTCACTCACTATCACATCGTTTGTGCGCTTTTGTTACTTATTTATTCGTTTGTGACACGTTTCAGTAACTTGTCATTGGTTTCCATACAAAAATCGCTTTGTTTTACATACTATGAAAGTCAATCATAAAATTGCTGTTTTTTTGAATTTGCAGGCCTAAAAAAACCTAAATTTTATTCTAAACCCTAGATTTTTGAGTACTCTTTACAATAATACCTGAAACATGTTGGTTAATAAATAATTATATTCTTAGCCCAAAAGTGGACATGTCCTTTATAAGAATGGGCGCAAGAAAAACTCCGAAGCCTTATCAGAAGTGACGACACATCTACAATAGATAATGTTGTTAATATACACAACATTATTTGTTTACATAAATAATTATACACAATAAAGTCTTACATTTCGAAAATAGAACTGGTGATATTTACAAATACCTTTTCTCATAGTCTTTTTAACTTATGAAAAGGCGTAAAAACTTTCTTGTAAATTTTATACATTTTCCCGTGAACGAGCCTCTTGTTCAAGAATTCTCTCAATTAGCACAGTACAAAATAAATAAAAAGTTTTTTGGCCAAAAGTTTTGCTATAAAATTACTCAATAATAAATTAATAAACACAGTACAGTGCCACAAGCGTCTTTTGGCGCGCGAGTGACATTGACAGGGGGGTGCTGCTACCCCCCAATTCCACAGGAGAAAAAATTGCTCAAATTTAAGTTGAAAAGGAAACATAATAATATAATCGAAGTAACATACAAATACACATAAAGTCACGCCTAATGGGGCTGGCAGAGAAAATGACGTTTTACAAAATGGCGCGGTTAGTTCCTATTTTGGCCACGCGCCAAAGGATCCTTGTCAAAATATCATATTGTCGATTTTTTTATATACAATCGCATAACCAATTAACCAAATATTGTGTACATTTTAATTAAACATTAGACACAAACTTTCCCCTTATTGTTTAACTTAGAATCTCGATTTCGACAAAGCGGCATTGCAGTCGGCATAGTCCTTGCCATGATTACTAAGAGGAAGTTTTGAACAATAATGAAGCGAAAACACCGCCATTTTGCAGTTTAGCTGACTCAAAACTGTTTTAAGCATGATTGCTTAAATCATGACTTTGGTTTACAATAATCACCTAGTTCGAAATAATCAAGCAACATTATATTTTATAGAGATTGCACAATTCATTTATTTATTATTGTACATGTGTTACTGAAGTGCGCTAGTCCAGTATCCTATATATTTAAGCCTGAAGCTCGTTCGGTCCATCCCTGATGAACAATGTGAAATTAATTATTATCTTTATTTCATTTGATGTAAATTATGTTCCGCTGATATAGCACTTATGCCAAATTTCTAATCCGAAGCGCACGTATCTTTGTTATGAACAGAAAATCAAGGGTAAAAAATAAAAGTCATATAAGAATATTAATATACAAATATTGTATATGTCACTGGATCTTGAAACCAGAACCTCTGATTTCTTAGTCTTAGTCGTTAAAATTTATTAGTATGAATAAAATAAATACCTATATTTAGTAACGAAGCTCGTAGTATAAATAGCAATCAATGATGAAAATGTACATTTTAAATCAGAAAAAAATATCATCAGAAATCAATTGAGCAAAGTTCGACAAAAAATATTTTATTGAGTATAATCAACTAAACAATGAACTTGATTGTATAATCAATTTATTTGCTGTCAATTATGTGATTTGAAAAAATACAAGTAGTCAATGAACATTATATGGGGATAATTTAATTAAAAATAACATTACAATAATAAATTGTTCGAAATTTGAGTCATAATAACATAATAGGTTGTATTGCGTCAAATAAAATCAAATTAATATCGTCTGGTAGACTCAATATGACGAATAATATGTATTTTGTATACTTATCCAAAACTCGGACAGACAGGATAACAAAGTTTATCACACAATCCTGTACGAGAAAGGGACCCAGCGAGCTTTCGGCATTCTACACACTTATTTACTCTTGCTACATGCTGCTTTCACTGAATGATCAGGTGTGCGACATCCAAACACACTTGGAGATAACAGTTGCAGGAGACACGCCTTGATAAAAAGTACCTATACAATCAAACTTATGTTTTTGTTTCTTTATTATCATTCTCCCTATACAGGGAAAGGCAAAGGAAACTAAAGTCCATGCAGCCTAGTCATTGGTGATTCGTTCAATTTCTGTTTTTGTGCTTTGAATATCGAAAGCAAAGGGATGTTGCCCATACAGCAATCGACTGAGAAATATGGATGTCACGTAATGAATTAGAAAGTGCACAAAAACTACACCATCAAAACATTTTAGTTTGATTTTCCCCTTTTTTGACAGAGGCAACGCTCGCACTGCCAAACCTATTTATATCGCCATATACATTTTAACCCATACAGTTATACATGTATACATACATGTAACATACCATGTCGGTCAGACGGGTTAATGTTTCAAGTTTTCAATCTCTTTGCATAAGTGTCAAGTACTGCAGTAAACTCCCTTTGTCGATATCGTAACATTCACGGGAAGAAAAGATGCGGCGACACATGTATCCTATACAATTTCACTCTATTATACTCAATAAATAATTAGAAATACGTCCTTTTTCATACAACAACATTGTACGTCAGTTTTTATACATGACTTGAACATATTTGTGTGTAGCACACCTGAACGCAGCAGTAGCCAGCTAACTACCTTATTACACTGTCACAGCATATTCCAGTCTATGCAGACACATACATTCACAATTTGTATACTGCTCCTAACTTTCTTAGTTTAATTTGTTTATTCTACCACCAAGCACGGCCAACAGCAGAACCAACCAATGAACACGTCAGAGCATTCCGCTGCTGTCCGTCCACTATACATATATATTTTTTTAAAATTTATAATTGCAAATTCATGAATCCCACTCACCACACCAAAAAGGTTTTAATAAATATTTTGCAAACACAAATATATTAGTTTGGTTTAAGCGCCAACTCATAAGTGGTGTCAAAGAGATTGAAGTAATCGTTGAATATGAAAATATTTCAATAGTAAATTTCAGACTCTCTAATGCAGATGCCAGAAGTGTTTTATATAAAACAAAAGTATTCATTACAAAAGTATCCCTTGCAGCATTTATTTGTTGGTAAAATATCGAAATGTATTGAATATGTATCGTGTTATGTTAAAACTTATATTTTACACAGTTTGAATTCAACATTCAGGGCAAAACAGCAATAAACTAGCTTGAAGATATTTGTTGACCTTCCCATATTTCGAATAAGCCATGGAAAGAACTGGCACACCATTTTAAAGAGCAGATAACTGAAAACCCACCTTTTTGCACAGTACCTAACACGAGGGGCTGAGATATAATATATTATTATGTAAAAAAATATTATGTACAGAACGACCAACCTATCCATGAAAATTTTATGACCTTTTATGAGAGATAAATTGAAAATTTTGTGACAAATAAATTGATTTTATGGATAATATGATCAGCAGCATACATTTTATAAATTTTTGGCATGATAAAATAAAGGTGAAAATCATATGGCTTCTTCAAATGATGTTTCATCATGGCAGCTGTAGTTCCATTTTTATCACAATACAGATAAGTTGGTCGACATCAGAGATACATATAATCCGAGCTAAGGTGCATTGATTGTTATTTTTCTACTTTTCCTGTCTCACATTCAACTGCTTATGAGAAAAAAAGGTATACTGACATAAGAGTTTTGCACCTTAATAGGGTATATTACTCTCTCTGAGATAAAACATGTGAAGATAGTTTTGGCATGAAAAAGTCGGGAAACGTTAGTGTCAGTTCATAAAGTTTCATATTTTATTTCGGTTTTCACTTTTTTATCTATGCTAGAAACATGCGAAACGAAACCCGCCATGACACAACGTCATCATGTCAGTAAACGAAACAGCATGAGGAATAAAGACAAAGAGTATAATTTCATATGGTTTCTTTAGAAGAATTTGTCAACAAACATTTTTGGAGCTATAGTTCCAGAAGCTGCAATGAGCCGGGCTGATTTTCATAATAACCAGGTGAAGTTAACTGTATGTCAGTAACGCGAAGTTAGTAATAAGCAAATCAGTAAAAATTTAATAAGCCTTTCTCGATACTTTGATAAAGAAATAAATAAAAGAACTATTAATAATATTGACAAAATTGTTAATAATTGATTACATACAATAAGTATACGGGAAAACTTTGTCAAACAGAGATTGGACTCTTGGACTCCTTGCCTTTATTGTTCATGAAAAGGAGTGTCACCGAAGACTGTACGATATGAAATGTCTGTCTACGCCGGCGTCGCCAACAAGTGATCATCATCTTTATTTCCTAGCTGCACGAAACGACGTAAACGACGCATCATCTACGAATCATTGTCATCACTTTGCGTAGAATAATTTAAAAATTGAAATAAAAGTTATTACTTTTGTAGGCAAATTCTTTGTTTTATTACGAGACACTGTCCTACATATTTCTGTGATCTGTCAATGTTATAATCCTAAATTGGACAAAGTATAGCACAGCGGTATTGCTTACTCTCCAGATGACGTCATGACATGTAAGCGTGGCGTCTGCCGTTTTCGTCAAAATACATGCGGAGATTGAAAATGCAACAATAAATGCATTTTATTGGTACTTATCGACTAAATAGAATTTTAGTATTTTTGTGATACAATATAAGCACCTTAGGATCAAAATAAATACTTTTCAAATAAAAGTGAAATACCCTATTAAATCAAATAGTACGTTAATAAATGAGTAGTTGATTATGTATTAATATTATATCTCATTCCATTAAGGTTCATAGTTTAGTGTCACTTCTGTTTGTAACGACTGTGTTGATTTCCACGTTCGACTCACTAAAAACATATTATATAACTCTACATTTAATAATTCGATCTTTTAATCATTAACTTTATGTAATATTTAATTCACAATTTAAAATTACGGATCAAGTACATAGCATAATATTATTCACACACTTTTTTCAATACATTTCCCTGTCATACAGTTAAATTACGTACCATACGTTGGTGTTTTCGGAAACATCCGGGTCGGGTTTGATCGTGACCTGGATTGTCCCCTGGAGTGACCCAGTCGTCCGGAGATCCCATTTCTCCAAGTGTTAGGCACAGGCGACAGTTGTTTCAGGCGAGCGGTACCGGCTAAGGCAATTTGCTTTAACACTGAAATGGAGACGAATTTTCCATTTCATATGAATTTGATTTATTATTATTGGCGTCATTCAAATACTTAGAACATTTACTCTAAGGAGATGGCTGGGCGAAGTCCTCTGCCAGAGTATGTTGGTCATATAACCGCATACACGTTATATAAAACTAGTTGGCGCGCGGCTGCTGCCATTTGGTGTCGTTTCGTATGTCAAGTAGGAGCTCGTAAAAAATGGTCAGTTGTGCAGTTTCGTCTTTTGCAAAAGGCGATCCAGTAACTCAAATCTTCAAGACATGTGTGTCTTGAAGATTTTAGTAAGTATTTCCTACCACATCTGAGTATAAAATACTAGTTTTCCGCTCGCGACCTCGCCTGCGTTATTTTTGTTTTCCCGTGGGAATTTTTTTCCTGTAGAAAAATTACCCTATGTTCTTCCCCTGGTCTCGAACTATCCCTATACGAACTTTCATTAAAATCGGTTCAGTAGTTTCGAAGCCTATTCAATACAATCTTTCCTCTTTATAATATTAGTATAGATACATTAACGTGTTTTATTTAAGTACAATTTTAAAGCAATTTTTATGTCGACACGAAAGAAAAATGCAATGGTACGTTGGAAGCTCAGCACGTAGGGCATGATTTGCGGACGATTGCGTCGATACACGGATACACGGTGATCTGTCGATGTGTGTGTGTGTTCTTTATTGTTAGGTAACCATAATAATAATCTAGATTTTCGTAGTGTGCCATGCGTGTTTACTTCGCCTCCCGCAAAATGTGTCAGAAAAATGTAGGTATCCTGCGATTCGTTGCGTACCATCTCCATAGATAGACTAAGGTCGAATTTCACCAACATTTAACAGGCGGTTATAGTTAACAAAAAACCGTTTTTGACACTTATTGTATGAGTGAAATGTCAAAAACTTGTTTGTTAGTTAACTAACCACCTGTTTAAATATTGGTGAAATTGAACCTAAATGCTCTAAGTTAAAATGTATTGTATAGGCGGGAGAGCTCACGTTGCGTTCGGGGCGGCTAGGACAGGAACGGGTTGGGCGTGTGTCGCGCCGGCGCCGGCGGGGACCACGGCGACGGACTGCTGCTGGTGCCGGTGGTCGGAACCGGGACCGGCACCGGCACCGGGACCGGCGCCCACGGGTCCGGCGCCGGACCGGCACCGGCGCCCGGACCGGACCCGGCGCCGGACAGCGCCGCCGGGAACGGCGCGCCCGCCAGGCCCAGCTGCTGCTGCTTCAGCTCGTTGATCGACAGCTTCGGCTGCGGACGCGAGCATTCATCGTGTGAGATGATAGGCTTAGAACTCATCTGGCGGCGTGTTTAGTCAATACTCCATGAAGCCGACACCCACCCACGTTTACACAGTCATATAAAAGTTATATATGGCGTCAATGAAAATAACAAATTGTAAAATTAATTTTAAAATCCGCCTCACAAATAGTTGGGTCTGTAAAAAAATTAAGACTACGACTGTACGGTGGTAGATCTCTTTGCCACGTCAAAAGCGTGATCATAAAAAAGCATAGTAGATAACTATAGGTGTACACTTTTTATACAAATATAACACTTTTTGACATTATTGCCGTAAGTGTTGCGGTATATTATTGAAGAATTATATGAACTGAAAGATAATTGAATTTTCAGATGTTGCAAAGTAAACATTTTATCGAAGAAAGTTGAGAGAACTAAACTCTTGCTCTTTCGTTGTAATACTTCACAGCAATGTCAAACGCGCAAGGTCGTATTTAAATGCAAAAAAATGAAAGTAACTTTCTTATCAGTTACCTCGGTGAAATGATTTGAAGGAAGTCTCAAAAAATAACAAAACACTCAAAAGCAATCAAATGTAAACAAACTGAACAAATAAATAACCAAAGACTAGGCCGCGTGGACTTTAGTTTCCTTTGCCTTCCTCTAAAATAGGGAGATCGATTTAAAAAAAGAAGATTACGACATACCGGCGGCGGCGGCTGGAAGACGTGTCGCGGCGGCGGCGGCGGCTGGAACGGGTTGTGGGGGGCCGGAGGGGGGGCGCCCAACAATCGCTCCAGGTTCACCAGCGACGAGTTCTCCCCGAGGAACGCCGCCGGAGATCGCTTGCCCGCCGCCGCACTTACCCCCCCGCCCGTCGTCGGCGTCGCCGTCACCGCGCTACCTGCGAAACGACACGCGACTGACGCTTGAAACAAACTATTGTGTCGTGTTGTGTTGTGACGCGTCAGAAGCGTATCGGTTTCATACATTTTATATGGCTAGAAACACATTAGCGCCACGACACAACACACTGTAATAATGTGTTTCTAACCATATTAAATGTATGCAACCGATACGCTTCTGACGCGTCACAACACACCACGACACAATAGTTTGTTTCCGCCTTTACATCCCTGTCGCGGTAATAGTGGGCGCGTTCCAGGTAAACATTTTTAGCCATAAATATCAACATCTTTAGCATCTCTGCGTTTCATTAACGGTGATGCTAGTTTTTCTTACTGGTTGTCATGCGTTTCATTTAAGCATTTTTAACACGAAATGCTAGCATCAAATGCCCATGCTAAAAGGTGGGTCCCTGCCTGATACCACTTTTTGACAGCTTACAAATTTGAAGTTTCGCTAATTGGAGTTTTCCGACGAATTGTTTGAAAAATTGTTGAAAATTATTAAATTGTGAAGTAGAAAATAAGCGACTTGTCAAAATTCAGCACGAATGCGTTTAATTTGTAAATGCTAGAATTGTCAAAAATATTTACTCTTATCTGGAACGCAGGGAATAATACTATAATAATATAATACTGTTACCGACTCCGAAATTATGCTGTTACCGACTATGAGACTGCTGTTATCGACTCTGAGACTATGCTATCATGGCTAAAGCAGTGGACAAGACTTTTTGAGGAGCCGCACCGACACCGTGTGCCGACTTCTTGTCTCTCAACGGCGGCGAATACTCGGGTCTCACGGAATTATCGTGCAGTTATAATAATTAGTAGTGCTATTTTTGGCTTCTTTATTTTGATCAGTAATTAAATAATTCTGTGGGTGGTCTGACCACTTGTTTCCTTTTTAAAAATTAACCTAGCCTCTGATATTTCAGAATACAATATTTTCACTTGCCCTCTCCTTGTTCACCTTTAAAATGTATACGACCAATGTCCGATTTCACCAAAGTTAGATAAGTTTTACACCGAGGATAAAGTCATGAGTTACTCTCAGATAAATTAATTTTAATTTCACTAAATACCTATACTTAAAATAGAGCCGTTATTCGAGAATAGGTTTTATACCGTCGAATTTGACAATATAACAGATTTAACCCCTGGTTACCACTTCCCATCAGGTGGGCAATATGCTTGTTTGCCAACTGAGTTGTATAAAAAAAAGATTGACACCACGTGGTCTCATCGTTAGACCACGGATACAGTTTTTTATCTTTGTGTAGAGGAGGTTCTTACCTAGCGCAGAGAGGTCGAAGGGGTCAGGTTCGTTGTTGTTATCGGTGGTAGTGGTTGTGACGGGGAGGGGCCGCTGCGACAGCGCGTCGAACTGGTCCAGCGAGGCTGACGACGGCGACGACACCGACGCCGGCGACTTTACCTGCGCACGCGCATGCATATCAGTTTACACTCATATTACAGCCCTGTATACCATGTCTTCCTTTTCTACTATTTCTTCTATGTTTGATTTGGATGATGGCCATAATTTTGAAAAATTACATTATTGTAGAATAAATACAATAGTATTTTTCAAAAATTACCCATTTCCGTTTAGATTGCAATATGTCATTTCATTACTTCCAAGAATTTGGTCCTTATAAGCGTCACTATTGGTTGGTATAATATTTTTTTAAATTTTATCTCTTAGGAAGCTCAATAGGTGATTCACAAAGTGATAAACTTATAATATAATTATAATTTAAAATTAAATAGTTTGCCACTGAAATAATGAACGCACACAAAAATGACAATCATATATCTAGAAAAAACTTAATTAGTAAAAAGCTTTGGCTCATTAGACGTTTCGCAGTTGCAAATTTCGTTAATTTGTTTCAAATAATGCAAAATGTGACTTTTTCAAACCCAGTGGTTCAATTCTTAACACGCGCCTATATCGCTCGCTGTATATTATAAAAGTAAGGACATAGTTAAATATATTGTAATTAATTTTTAGTTTTTTTTATTAGTAACTAAATCTGTTTGTTTTTGAGGAGTAGGATTTTCTTGTTTTGTACCTTTATAATGATGTCAGCAAGATTTGGGCTACAGTTTATATGTTTTACATCTCTCATGTTCGGTAAGTAGGTCCTTATTACCTCCAAATGGGGCTTGTAGGTGATCAATTAGCGCTCTAGGGTAATAATGTAGCTAGAAAAGCCCTAGGGCTGTAAGTAATTTATTGCCAGTATGATGGTTAGATGTACGCGAACTTTTTGAAATAGTGAAGGGTTTTTTTAATTACTTACCGCCCTAGGGCTGTCCAAGCTACATTATTACCCTAGAGCGCTAATTGGTCACCTACAAGCCCCATTTGGGGGTAATAAGGACCTACTTACCGAACATGAGAGATGTAAAGCAGAGTAAGCTCGGGTGTAAGCACCAATTGCATCCTCGAAATATAGGCTAATTATCTCGGGCTGCAATTGATGCCTTACAGCCCTCAGCTACTAATCTACTATTAATTTTAAGACGCATTCTTTTACGTACCTATTCATGATTGTAATCTGTTTTGTTGTCTATATAGACATAATAAATAAATTCCCGGCTAGAAAAATGAAAATTTCAAAAATCCAATGATACAGTTTTGGTATCGATCAAAATCGGCCCCGAGACTTCTTCGAGCATCTCTCGCTGCCTGTGATAGTTTCGGATTCGGCAAGCCTTGAAAAGTTCACTCTGTATAAAGAAAAAAATCCCCAGGTCCTAAGGCCACTGACCTGTTGCAGCGGCGCCCAGGGGTCTGCGGCGGCGGCGGCGGCGGCGGCGGCGGGCGCCCAGGGGTCCCGCGCGGGGCTGCCGCCGCCCGCCGGGGACGACCACGCCTCCGAACACGACTCCTGCCCGCACACACACACACAACAATCATACAATCACAGTAAGCCCCCATTCAAATTTCAAATTCAAATTCAAAAATCTTTATTCAACATAGGCCTTTACAGGCACTTATTGACGTCAAAACAAAGCAACACATTCTAATTTAAAGGAAACATATTAACCTTGTATGTGCATACGTCTTGAATATAATCAGGATGTCTGCAAATACAAGTAGGAATGAAAAAAAAAAGTTGATTCTACACCTGTTCGGAAATTGGGAGGCCTTCTCGAGAAGAACAGGCAAGAAACTCGAAAGGTCAAATTTTTTATCTCCTCTTTTAAATCGCCATTTACAATATTGGTACTGTTACATAGTCATTGAAAGTTATAAAATACATTCAGTAAGTATGCTTACATACACTTAAAATGTCAGAAAAACATGATAAGCTTAACACTAAGCATTATACAATAAATTATGTTGTTACCAAACATGACATCTGATAACTAGTCTAGCTAATTCCATATCGTGTGGTCACTTAAATAATCATTCACTTTGTAATAACCTTTGTTCATGAGAGTCTTTTTAACGTGAACTTTAAATTTATGAATTGGTAAATCGGTGATACTTTGTGGAAGCTTATTATAAAATGCTACACACCTCCCTAGAAATGAACCACTAGTTTTATGAAGCCTGTAAGTTGCAACGGCAAGCTTATTTTTATTTCTTGTGTTTATATTATGACACATTCAAGCTACACATCAAGGCTCGTATTAATAAACGCGTCTCAAAGTTGAGATCGATTTTCCAGTTGCAATTTTGACGTATATCGTATGGAACATCTGTCGAAAACGGTGTCTTAAGATCTATCTCACACTTGAGATTCGATTATTAATACGAGCCTCGAACCACGAAAACCGCCACTATCACGAGCGACATGAAACGTCGAACGGTATAGCGCGACAAGGAGCCTCCTGTACAATATACGCACGTATATCGCACGTGACGACCGACGTTATTCGACACACTTGTGAGGAAAATTACCTAATAAACTGAATTTTTTGATTAAAAAACACGAATCATTGTTGATTTGTAGACAAAACTAAATAATTTAATTTGTCTAACAATCCCTTGATGGCATGATAGGTAGTTCTATCGATGAGTCAGAAGATACACGGTTGATAAGTTGGTCCAACGAACGGCCACTATTTGGGTCCCTTTATCATTTATCGACAGATGGATTGATCTGAGTATTACGATCGATCGGTCGCGAAATCGGTCGACGTCGATCAACTTTTTTTAACCAGACCAATCGATCAATAATCAATAGAAATGAAAAATATTTATTTGCGCTAACAATAACTAGTTCACAATAACATGTGATTAATGCACAGTTAAATAAAAAAAAAATAAAGCCGATTATTTGGAGTAAAGCTACTCTACTAACTCTGACTCGCAGAGAATTGTGACGCAGATTTTGGATTTGGAACTGCAATGATATTAGTGAACCAATGTCAGAGTTAGATTAGTAGGAAGTCGAGCAACGTATAGAGCAACCGTCGATCGATTATTCATCGACTGCTATCCGTCCGTCCCGCTAACAAATCTTTCAACTATGCTACTAAAGTTAGCGAGCACTAGCAAATTATTCAACCGACGGCTTGTTCCCCGCTGCCATGGCCACAGACATTAACATAATTAGATAACGCTAACTCTCCTTTTTTTGCACGCGCATTTTTTTTATCGAATACTGAATGTGACGTCAGGCGACCGTTAAACATTAACATTATGTCGGTCTGTATTTGCAGTTTCTGCAGCTCACACACTGCAATTCATTTACTGTTCGATGAGGAGACGAAAAGGAAATGGGCTACTACACCTCACGGTGTCTATTTAGATCCATTTCTATGGCCATAGCATTCACATCACATTTTTGCTAAATTCGTGACGTAAATGAGTGGAAATACGAGAGGCAGATGGAGCTGCAATGCGATTTAATACGTTCTCGCACCGAGATCCGGGATGTGGAATGGAAAAGTGAAATGGGTGAGAACTGGGGGGGCTTTTCAAGGAGAGAAACATATCAATGTTGGTGTAACCTGACTAGCTATTTTAACTGGCTCTACATCTCACAGATTGTTAGACTAAGGTCTCAAAATACGGCACTATCTACAGCAGGGGTGGCCAGCTTGATTGGACCCAAGATCTGCCATTTATTAACGAAACCCTGAGCGATCTCACATAAATCACACATAAATATTATTTTACACATGAATATTAATGTAAGTAAATTAAACTTATACATTTTTGTCATACGACGATCGACTGGACCTTAATCGATAAAGTTATCGAATATGCCCTACGAGCATGGACTTGTCGATCGATATATATCGATTGACAAATGCATCTGTCCTTTTCACTCCTTAGGAATATCTGTCAAATTTATCGATTTTTGTCGAGTATGTCGATCTTAGCTGACAAATTTTGTTTATCGAAAGTTCCATGCTCGCAGGGCTGCTTTGTGAACAATATTAACTTTTAAATTAAGGCATCGAATAGTTACTTATGATTTTATTTCTACAAAATATGTCATAATATTTGTTTAGGCGCATAACACATTGCACCGGACACCGCTGCGGTGTACGGAGGGACGAAAACCGCATGCGGCTGCGGCGGCACGGAACCGTGCCACCGTACGGTTTGCTCCGTATCACCGTCCGGAGCTGCGGTGCACGACGCCCCGCATCGCCGCATTATCTATGTCGAGATCTATTACGCGTATGCACGTCCTTTCTACGCAAAAATCTGTACGATACTGCGGCACAGTGTGGCATACCCTGCGGACCGCACCGCATCACCGTCCGGGAGTGCGGTGCCGTCGCGCGCGCCGCACAACCGCACGGGCATGCGGTGTGAGTGTGTTATACCCTGCGGTTTTTGTATACAAATTAAGATTCTTCAGTCAAAATTAAAAACCGCAGCACCGCACACCGGAGCGGTGTCCGGTGCAATGTGTTATGCGCCTTACATTCCCTTTTGATACAAGCTAACCGTCTATGCAGTTTTGAATGATGCCAATGCCTGGTGTTAATTTGAAGATATTACTCGTTATAATGTAAATAATCATGTTGTTCTGTATCAATATTTATGTCAACATATATTGTTGCATTTGATAATGACACAGTAGGAAGAGAACTGACACATCGTATCTTGTAATGGAAGTTGAGCTCAAACTTTTGCTAGTTGTTTCCAGTACAAGGTCTCCCGCCGTAGACTTGTGAACCATTGGCGAAGCTGCTTTGACGTGCAAAAGTGATTATGTAATAATTCAATTTGAATAAACTACATTGATTTTGAATCGAACCAGTGTAGTCCTATCGGTCCCCCATGCTAGTGCATATTGTTTTACAAAAACATAACATTACCCAAAACCAATACAAAATATTGAAAAAAATCCACTCTTCTTCTACAGTATTTCACTAGCGACATAATAATATCGATAAAAACAAACAAACACCTTACCATCGAATCGGAAAATATGCCGAAATCCAATTGCATCGGCTAGCACCAACGAAAAAAAAACGTGTACAAATTTATAGAAACGTGATGATCAAAAAACTTTTTTTTATGACCGTCATGTTAAATTTGAGAGCGTGGACTCGACACTGGCCTTCTAATCGGGAGGTCTGGGGTTCGATTTTACCATGGACTAATGTGTTTTTCATTTCGCTAATTTCACATTTGCCGACGCTCTTACGGTAAAAGAAAATATCGTGAGGCAACCTGCATACAACTAGGAATAAATTCAATGGTGTATGTGAAGTCGACCAATCCGCACTGGGCCAGCGTGGTTGACTAAGGCCTAAACACCCTGAGTTAGGGTGGGCTCGAGCCCCTCGGTGGGGACGTATATGAGGTGTAATAATGAAGGCTTGTGAGCCTACCTTGCCACATGGCAGGATCGAACCCCTATCTCAACCAAACCAAACAGAAAAATTTCTGCTCCCAAAGGGGGATCGAACCTCCTGATCAATATCGGGAGCACAGACGTATAAAGGGAAGCAGACTAAACGTATCGTTCAAAAAGCGTGGCAACTTTACCACATGTAAACATTACTCACACACAAACAATATTAATTTAATTTTATTGTAATTTCTGGAGTTTTATTATAATATGCTGCGTTAGAACACTGCGGGGCACAGAATTTTACCATTGTTCTTGACCGATTAGCAGCAGTTATTTTTATTTATAATCACGAAACAAAACATTATAACACAATGTCACGACGCCATTTGTCTCTTATTTTGACAAAGCTAAACATGGCGTCCACGTGGCGGGCGTCTGCCACGGCTTCGGAAATGTTTATGTGTGCGTTAGTATCGCCATAGACGAAAAACAGAAACAGCGTTTTATCATGTCACTTTGGAGTGTAAGTAAAAACGATACACATTACTTATGACAAATGTGTGAGTAAAACTATGTTAAGTCCGCTTCCCTTCACACGTCTGTGGTCGGCAGACGGTCGAATGCCACGCCCAACGCTGGGCGTGCGAGCGAGGCGGTTTACCTGTGGCGGCGAGGGCCACGCGGCGGCCGCGGGCGCCAGGTTGACGTCCAGCAGGTCCAGCAGGTGGGACGCCGCCTCCGGCTTCTTCTCCGCCGAGATGCCGTTGGACCTGCACGCACCGACCACAGATACCAGTACAATACTCGGACCGTACGGGGGGGAGACGACATCACGTCACAAGTAATAGCAAGAATAAGTAGCGTTCGGAAATCGGGGCACTCGCCAGATTCGCTCGCGACCCCGTGAAGTCAGTCGCGTACGATCACGCGTATAGATAGGTCGTTTGCGTTGCGCAAAGACTGAAATGCGCCCGAGTCGCGAATTTGATATTACCATAATTACCTAATTAAGTAAAAAAAGAGTCGCCTATGAGCTCGCGTGTGGATAGGTTGTCGTTACGCTGCGCACGAGTGAAATGCGCCCGACACGCGAATTGGATAATTACCTTGTAAGTGGATCAGGGAGCTCGGTTGCCCGATTAGGCAACATTGTGTGTGATTGTCAAGTTGGTTGTGTTGTGAGACAAAAGTGTACCCGGAAGAGAAGCAGGGTCCATGAGTAAGCTTTCAACATAGAGGCGCCCCTCTCTCCGCTGCTGCTCTATTATCAGATATCTATTTTCGGGACACTACAGTAAGTCAATTTGTGCTCTTTGTTTTATGAAATTCTTTGTGTATAGATTAAGTTTAGGTGAATTGAACTGGCGAAATTAGCTCCGTGTATCACGGACGAAAGTACACCCCGGAGTTTGGTTAAGATTAAGGGCGTAGGGTTTTCCCCCCTCAAATGATCCGGCCGCGTACTAAACAAGTAGACAATACGAATGGTAGCGATAAGGGATAAAACGGCCGATATTAACCAAGGGTAGTAATTTGAAATGTTCAAAAGTAACACGACATCCAAATTATCAAACATATTTCTTCAATCAAAATTAATAAGAAAACAATGGAAACTAAATAAACACACCATGTATCAAGTCCTAGTAGGGCTGGCTGAGCGCCAGCTGCACTTACTTGAAGTCCTGAACAGAGTGACTAAGCGTCGCCTGCATTCACGTGAAGTCCTGGTGGGATATGAAGTCCAGATGGGAGTGACTGAGCGGCGGACTGCACTCACGTGAAGTCCCGGTGGGAGTGGCTAACCGCCGGCTGCACTCACGTGAAGTCCCGGTGTGAGTGACTGAACGGCGGACTGCACTCACGTCAAGTCCCGGTGAGAGTGACTGACCGGCGGGTGCACGCACTCACGTGAAGTCCTGATGGGAGTGTTTACAATAAACTGGCACCTGGCGCCATCTTTGCGTCGCTTCGTGACTTTTCTTGGCGAAAGAGCGCGAGCCTTGCCGGCGGCGCAAAGACTCAGCTTTGTGAGCAAAGGTACGGTGTGCTCGACAGTTTGATGTGACGTTTGAGTCAATGACATTATCATAAAAATGGTGGATTTGTGAATTTGGGTTTTAAGAAGTGTTGGAATGTTTGTAATTATTAACTTCAGTGAAGCAAGAAAAGGTGTCACATGTGAAATGGCGGATCGGATATGAAATAAGCTGAATATCAATTTGTGGCTGCGGAACGTGAGATTCTTCAAATTCATTTCGGGGTGTGTGGCGCCACGGGGTAGTCTGATTAGGAATCAAGAAAGATGCTGTGAGGAAACACGTCAAGTTGTGACCCGTGGCGAGTAATCTCCAGGGCGGACTCCATAAGAAACGTAAGTTAGCATTAATCATATATCTTAAACTCGTAAAACAAACGATGTTTTTAATTTTAACGGGACTCGAAGCCCGAATTGACTTCGAGTGGTAGCAGAGAATGGTTTGGGACCACCAATCCAAAACAGGAAGTGGGCGAGCGCCAGTTGCACTCACGTGAAGTTCCAGTGGGAGTGACTGAGCGGCGGCTGCACGCACTCACGTGAAGTCCTGGTGCGACTGGCTGAGTGCCGGCTGCACTCATGTGAAGTCCCGGTGTGAGTGGGTGACCGCCGGCTGCACTTATGTCAAGTCCCGGTGGGAGTGACTTAACGTCAGCTGCACTCACGTGAAGTCCTGGTGCGACTGGCTGAGCGCCGGCTGCACTCACGTGAAGTCCCGGTGTGAGTAGGTGACCGCCGGCTGCACTTATGTCAAGTCCCGGTGGGAGTGACTTAACGTCAGCTGCACTCACGTGAAGTCCTGGTGCGACTGGCTGAGCGCCAGCTGCAGGCGCACGTCGTCCGAGCGGCGGCGGCGCTCGTCCCGCTCGGCCTCCTCGCGCGACATGGCCAGCGCCAGCTGCAGCTGCAGCTCCTCCTCGCCGGCGGTCAGCGGCCGCGCCAGCTCCGCGTCCCGCGCGCCGTATCCCGCCCCACCCCCTCCACCGCCCGCTCCACCCCCGCCGACCCCGCCGCCCGAACCCAGCGCCGACGCGTTGTCCACCTGAGAACGACGCACGGTTGCCGTCAACACACCATCCGAGTTTTTTATATCGCGGGCACAGAGGATATAATAGTTGTTCGGAATTTGGGGCACACGCTAGATCCCCCTCCCAAAAAGGAGTCGCCTATGAGCTCGCGCGCGGATAGGTCGACGGTTACGTTGCGCAGGAAGGAAATTGCGCCCGGCCCGCGAGTTGTTTTGGTTATCGAAGTACCACAGGTGTGTGTTGTCTCGCCTAAGTTAGGCACTTGTACTAAACAAGTTATAATAATAAATAAACTAAACAATATAAGTTGATTGTGTGACAAAAGTGTTCCCGGAGGAGAAGCAGAGTCCATGAATGGACTTTCATCAAAGAGGGGGGCACCTCTCTCGCCGCTGCTGCTCACATGAGTCTCTGGGACACTACAGTGAGTCAATTTGTTCATAATTAATTTGCCAACGTGCCTATTTCCTATATATATATAGATAGCTCCGTAACCACTCCATCAGCCTCCCTAGAATACCTCTTACAACTGAGACCTCTAGATCTAGTCATACAAGAGGAAGCGAAAGCAGCAGCCATAAGACTAAAATCGCAGGGACTATGGAAATGTAACATAGGAAAAACACACACGATAATCCTAGATTGGAGTACGAAAGAAATACCTCTTCTCGATGCACCGATCGATAGAATACCATGCCACCATGTCTTTGGCAGAAGATACGATATCCAACTAACAGCAGAATCAAAAGATTGCTCTGACATTAAAGAAGTTAGGATATACACAGATGGCTCCAAGACCACTTGTGGAACTGGGGCCGGCGTCTTCTCAAACGACCTTAATATCAAATTATCAATAACCCTAGATAAGCGGAACACCATCTTCCAAGCAGAATGCATTGGTATCACCAGAGCGGCACAGGCAGTTGCAGCTAGAGGTATTAGTAATCTTAACATAAAGATTATCTCAGATAGCGCATCTGTCCTGCAGGCCCTCCAAAATAATATTATTAACTCTGTCCTTATACTGGAATGCCATAACACGCTCCAAGCCATAGCAGATACAAACCGGGTAACTCTGCAATGGATAAAAGGACACAGCGACTCACTTGGCAACGACGCAGCAGATGAATTGGCTAAGAGAGGTTCAAACACAAAAGTGTATGGACCAGAGCCCTTACTGCCCATTCCACAGGCCCAAATAAAAACCTGGCTGCGTGAGAAAACCGAGGAACAACATCTAACAGAATGGAGAACCCATGGGGGATGCAAGCAAACAAAAGATGCAATCCCGGTACCATCCAAAAAGCTTGCCCGTTCCCTCATCAGACTAAAGAGAGACGAAATTCGAAAAGTTATAGCCACTATAACCGGACACTGTCTCCTAAACAAACACCTATTCACAATAGGGGTGACAGACAGCCCTCTATGCAGAGGATGCATGAAGGCGGAGGAAACGCCACAGCACGTCCTTATGGAATGCACAAGCGTGGCCGATCAACGGGCGAAACTTCTCCACTCCCCGGCATCAATGCCAGATGCATGTAGTAGCCCACAGAGGCTGCTGGCATTCTGGGAGGACCTGGGATGGATGGAGTAGAATAGAGGCTGATGTAAAGTCAGAACGCACAATGGCCCAATCATGAGGCTAAGTGCGATAGAGCCCAGCCAAACTAACTAACTAGATAGCTCCGTGTATCACGGACGTAAGTACACCCCGGACTTTTGGTTAGTGTTCAGGGCGAGGGTTTTCTGCCCCCCGAAGGATCCGGCCGTGTATTAATCAATAGTACTCCGTACAGAACGGCCACTCACCTCTCCGCACTCATTTCAAACACCTCACCCCACCCCGCACTTCGTTGTACACATCACTGACACATAAACAAGGGCGCGCGCGATCGCTCGGGCGCGGCGACACTTCACGTTCACCGAGTGGACGCGAGCGCCGGCCGATAACAGAGATAGCGCTATACGGGTTAAAAGAGAAGGCAGACGCTGCACTTCTTTATTCAGCCCTACTAGATTCAATGCACACATTTCCGCGTGTGTTTGTACACGCGCAAATGTGTGTGTTAAATCATTTGCTTAAATAGTAGTAATAGGTAATTGATTTGCGAACGTTGTATGGAGTCTCCGGGGTGTGACGTGAGCATGATGAAACGCACACTTGATAAATATGGGAAATCTTATTTATCCAAGCGCACACTCAAACCAGCCCCCCTAGACAAATGCCACACGCTAACCTGCCCGCAGTCATTCCGCAGAAAAAATGTATGGAAATGACATTAGCTCGCGACAACCTCACACTATGTTTTCCGCAGCTAATGTCATCTTCATACATTTTTTCTGCGGAACGACTGCATAAAAGTTAGCGTGTGGCATTTGTCTAGAGGGGCTGCACCGATAAACCGAAGGCGCCGGAATATCACCCTTACCCTTCGCCCAGAAGTCCTCCGTCATTAGCACCGGGCTGGACTTGCGTCCAATACAGTGTTCAGGATCTGGATTCGCGCCTCAAATGCTCTAACGGCCTTATTTAATAAAGAATCATCCTCGGAATACTGACTCCCTGTTTTGTCTTGTTTCCCCACACGTCGGCTGTCATATGTGACAATAAGGCGCAAGCCAGACAGAGGCGGCGCGGCGCGCATCAGTCGCACCCGGTGGCGCGCTGCGGCGCGCGAACAGCGCTTGTATGCTACGGTGCGCCAGCGAGTGAGTACGTTGGTGCCATTAAAGAGTTTGATTTTGATCGAACAACATGTTATAATCATATAGTGGTGGGTGTTCTTTAATTATTTCGCAAAATTTAATGTTAAAATCAACATCGTCACGTAATTGACGCATTTTTTTTTTGCAAGAAACGTCTGGTCCCCCGCATCACTCACTATAGACTGAGGTACGTACGTACGCGGCTGCGCGCCAGCAGTGCCACGGCCGGCGCGCCCGTCGTTGCAACCGTAGCGCGCCATCTGGAAACTTGTCGAATGATCTTTCATACTAATTGTATGAAAACGGACGGGCACAAAACAGATAGAAGCGGTGCGCCGATGGCGCGCCACAGGTGCGCCGCGCCCGCGCCTTTTCTATCTGGCCCACGCCTAAGACAAAACACGGAATAGCTAAACCGAGGATGATCCAAGAAGTAGAAAGTTTATTAATTGGACCGCGTAAAGTTTTTGACGAACGACCTCGTTAACGTTGTGTCACGCCTCCAGACTTCTGGCCCCCAGCTGACCTTCTTCTAGATGTATACCAGGTTATTTTTCCAGCAGGAGCCAAATTTTGTGTGCTTGTTCAGACAAGCAAAATGAAGATCTTTTACTACGGGACCAATCTCGAGATCGCAAAAAAAAAATCCATACAAATGTTCAACATCCACTGAACCTAAATGTATAGAACAGCAGATTTTTTTTCGTGATTTCGAGTTTGGTCCCATAGTAAAAGTTGTTCATTTTGCTTGTCTAAACAAGCATACAAAATTTGGCTCCTGATGGAAAAATAACCCGGTATATTAGCCGCGAGCAGAAAGTTTGCCGATGACGTCACCCGTCGATGGTTAGTAGGATTGCGGTACTAACAAGGCGAGCGCGGGACACGGTCGCTGGAAGCTGGTAAAGGGGTGATCATCGGCAAACTTTCTACACGAGGCTAAATCAGTAAGCGCCGCGACAAGCTACTGTTTGACTTTTAAAAAGCGTTCTTATGCCACTCGTAATAGGGGCGGCTTTCGTAAGGAAGATGAAAAGCATGACATGACGCCTACTGTACCATCCAAGGTCTTCTAAGCCGTGGTGGGCTGGTGGGTGTTGCGGCTTGCAACAGGAAGTTGGGCCTTATCAGTGCGATACCGGAGCGGTTCTTGGTGGTTAATATAAAGCTTCGTGGTTGCTAGCGGCATACGAGACCGCTGCTTGACCTCCAGCAGAGCGTGTGTGCAATACTGCTCGACAGATAAGTTGTACTGACCGGCGGGCAGGTAGCACTAACCGTCGGGTAGGTGGGGCCAATATTGATCTACAGGTAGAAAGTACTATCCAGCGAATAATTAACAATAGTAAAAGTAGTGGTGTCTAGCGGGTAGGTGGAACTGGTACTGACCGGAGGATAGGTGGGACTGATACTATTCTGCGACTAGGTGGGACTGATACTGTTCTGCGAGTAGGTGGGACTGATACTGACCAGCGGGTAAGTACGGTTAGTACTCGGTACTGACTGGCGAGTAGGTGGGGTTGGTGGGTACTGACTGTAGGTGGGTACTGGTACTGACTGACCAGCGGGTAGGTGGGGTCGGTGGGTACTGACTGACCGGCGGGTAGGTGGGGTCGGTAGGTACTGGTACTTACTGACCGGCGGGTAGGTGGGGTCGGTGGGTACTGACTGACCGGCGGGTAGGTGGGGTCGGTGGGTACTGGTACTGACTGACCAGCGGGTAGGTGGGGTCGGTGGGTACTGACTGACCGGTGGGTAGGTGGGGTCGGTAGGTACTGGTACTTACTGACCGGCGGGTAGGTGGGGTCGGTGGGTACTGACTGACCGGCGGGTAGGTGGGGTCGGTGGGTACTGGTACTAACTGACCGGCGGGTAGGTGGGGTCGGTGGGTACTGACTGACCGGCGGGTAGGTGGGGTCGGTGGGTACTGACTGACCAGCGGGTAGGTGGGGTCGGTAGGTACTGGTACTTACTGACCGGCGGGTAGGTGGGGTCGGTGGGTACTGACTGACCGGCGGGTAGGTGGGGTCGGTGGGTACTGGTACTGACTGACCAGCGGGTAGGTGGGGTCGGTGGGTACTGACTGACCGGTGGGTAGGTGGGGTCGGTAGGTACTGGTACTTACTGACCGGCGGGTAGGTGGGGTCGGTGGGTACTGACTGACCGGCGGGTAGGTGGGGTCGGTAGGTACTGGTACTTACTGACCGGCGGGTAGGTGGGGTCGGTGGGTACTGACTGACCGGCGCGTAGGTGGGGTCGGTGGGTACTGGTACTGACTGACCGGCGGGTAGGTGGGTACTGGTACTGACTGACCGGCGGGTAGGTGGGTACTGGTACTGACTGACCGGCGGGTAGGTGGGTACTGGTACTGACTGACCGGCGGGTAGTGGGGTCGGTGGGTACTGACTGACCGGCGGGTAGGTGGGGTCGGTGGGTACTGGTACTGACTGACCGGCGGGTAGGTGGGTACTGGTACTGACTGACCGGCGAGTAGGTGGGTACTGGTACTGACTGACCGGCGGGTAAGTGGGTACTGGTACTGACTGACCGGCGGGTAGGTGGGTACTGGTACTGACTGACCGGCGGGTAAGTGGGTACTGGTACTGACTGACCGGCGGGTAGGTGGGTACTGGTACTGACTGACCGGCGGGTGGGTGGGTACTGGTACTGACTGACCGGCGGGTAGGTGGGTACTGGTACTGACTGACCGGCGGGTAGGTGGGTACTGGTACTGACTGACCGGCGTGTAGGTGGGTACTGGTACTGACTGACCGGCGGGTAGGTGGGACTGGCGGGCGAGTCCAGGGCGCCGTCACTGCCGAAGGCGCTGGCGGTCTGCGCGAACCGCTGCTTGGCCTTCAGGGCGCGCGTGCGCTCGTTCTTCAGCCGCTCCTCGTCCTTCAGCAGGTTCACCAGCTGCTTCGCCTTCTCGCGCACGTTCAGACCTGCGCCGTCCGTTATCGTCAGATACTAAGAAAGGGACACCAATGGACGAACAACTGTAGCCAATTGGTAGTTTGGTTGGACACGCGAGACAACGCCGAGCGCTGACTTCACAGTATATCAATCACTTCACATAAGGGCACTGCTGAGCTGACTTGGTTATCTTTTCTATTAAGCAGACGACAAAGAATTGCTTTTTGCTAAATACGCTTAAATCGACTGTCCCGCTGTCAAAGTTTTAACATTGTCATGTTAATTACTCAGGTTACTACATTCGAACATTTCGTGTCGAAACCAACAGAAACGGAATGTTGCCTAATCTGACATAGACATGTGTCCGTTGATCTTGCATTCGCATTAATCACAAACACAAAAAAAAGCTGAAAACAAAACAATTGATTGAAAAGTCCAAAACAATTGAGGAAAAAACAAGTGAATTATAATTTTCGAAACAAATACATGAGTAAATAGCTGTATAAATTTGAATTTGGAATTCCGAACCATAGAGGAGATATTTGAGATCAAAGTGGTCAGTACGGCAAAACGCCAATTTCATATGTAAGGACCTAATAATAACGCCAATATAAACGCCAGAAATATGGATAAAAACCATGAACCTAACGACAATGTCCTTCAACTAACCAACCAACAATTCAACATGGCCGCCGCTCCAAAATGGCGAATTAAATTGGGTCACGCTGCAACAGCCATGTTATGGTATTTAAACTTGTTTTATATTTGGGGTTTATAGGCGAATAGAATATCAAAAACAAGACCAACTGTTCCGCGTAACGGATACACGCGCGTGACGTCACGGGCGCGCCGACGCGAGCGGATACGAGTTCCGTTGACCACACAGCACAGATCATTCGCACACCATTAAACTCGGCGATGTAAACATGTTCGTTCGCTTAATAGGGCTATTACAGACACAACACTCTAACTAAACACAAGCCATTTACAAATTTGCTTCTCATCGGAATCTAGATCTATACAGGAATACTTTTTTATCACCCTGGATAATTTAAGGGACGCTTCAAGACACATCCATTATTATAAATAAAATTCATTGTGTGGTTTAATGAAACCATGACGCAAGTGAAACTTTTTTTCCGAATCGTAGGTTTATAAATGAAAACTTACGGAAAATTATTCGATTTAGGGTATTAAAATCGCGTTCTTAATCTCGTCATTAATTTGTGAAAAAAAATTATGAGGTATCAGAAAATTTTTATTTCGCGGGCGTTGTACAAAATGTAGTAATTCGCCATTTTGTTGCAGCGGCCATTTTAGATTTACAACAATAATAATTATGCACAATTGCATTGTCATCGGAACTAACGGTGTATACCAGATTTCAGCTCAATCGGACACCGGCAAAAGGGTCAAATTTAACGTGCAAGATTTGACGCATACAAACAGCGCCAGTTAAATAAAAGCGTGTAAAAACACTAACGGTCTTATTACAAAACCTGGTTTAAACCTGGTCTAAAGTTAGTCTCGGTTTAAAAGTAGTGCGCTTTCACTTGTGTCAATATACATAGATAGAGACAGCGGCAACTTAGTCCTGGTTTAAGCCAGGACTAACTTCAGTCCATGTTTTGTAATAAGGCGGTAAGTGGTTAACTGATTAGCCGATCACGCACCTTGATCCTTCCCCTCCTCCATGTACTGGAAGTCCTTAAGCGTGTGTATGGCGAAGATGTTCTCCTTGCACTGCATGGCCACCTTCTCGCTGCCGGTCTTGATCAGGTACTCCATCAGCACGAGCGCCTTGTACACGTGCCGCCAGTTCTTGCCGTGGTCGTTCAGCCGCTTCCACACCATCTGCATGATCTCCGTGAACGCCATCACGTTGTACGTGAGGTCGGCGATCTCCGCCATCAGCGTGCTCGACGGACCCCATGGGTCGTTCGATGTCGCCTCGCGCACCTTCACCTGCGGACGGGGCGTTTCATCATCATTATCATCACCGTCTTTACTTACACGCCCCACTACTGGACACGAGCCACATATTTTTATACAGCTAAGTTGGCAAACAAGCTTACTGCCCACCTGATGGTAAGCGGCAACAGTCACCTATAATACATGTGGATCTTGCCAGATTCGCGGCAAATCTGCAACCCCCACAAGAGACCCAGCGTACGTTGCCAACTTGTGACATAAGATGTAAAGTCATGGCACCCAGTAATTTCACTGCCATAATCTTATCCTTCAAACCAGAACACAGCAATGCATGCATAGGTAAGACGGAGGTACCCAAGCAGGCGACCCTTGTACAGAGTCTCCCTCCAGTAAAGAAAGACACATGAGTAGTATTGGGCCATAACACCACCACGCTATAGCTCAATGCGAATTGGTGGGTAGAAGCAGTTGCAATTGCAAGCGGGACCAACAGCTTACCGTTTCGGTCACCCATCCCGAAATCAACCATGGCGAGTGTTGTTTCGTTTTCAATTTTGAAACCAAAGCCTTCGAACCATTACGCCACCGAGCTAAGTAATAATAGAGAGTTCTATAAGGGCTGAACAGTTCGAGCGTAAATAGTTCGAGACTGAAATGTGTTCAGCCGAATTTATTAAACACTCTACTTTTCATTTCGAAAATGAGAAAAGTCAAATAAGGTCAATATCATGTCATAGAAAACAAATATATCATAATTTCGTTGGGACCGCCTTAAAACTTGTTGTCTGTCAATGGTTTTTTATGGATTTGTCCACGACTGCGTTCGCACTGTCGCATGTCGGGGTGTTGACAATGGAAACGCATTCATTAACATTGACAGAAACATGTTTAAAAAACACTTTTTTTAGATGTTTCGTCAGTATAAACGCACGGTAAGGAAGCAGAGGCCCTAGACAAATGCCACACCTCTGAAAAAATGTATGGAGATGACATTAGCTGCGGAAAAAATAGCGTGCGGTTGTCGTGAGCTAATGTCATCTCCATACATTTTTTCTGAGGAACGACTGCGGAAATGTTAGCGTGTGGCATTTGTCTAGTAAGGTCTATCACACGCTCGGCGTTGGAGGGTCGCGCGCGGTGATCACCTGAGCATCGGAGTAGTTGTGCGCGAGGTTCTTGATATTCCTTCGTATGCCCGCCACGTTTACTTGCATTTCGTCCCTCCCTCGGGGCATCTGAAACATTCGATACGCCATTATGAATCTGCTACAGCTACCATAGACTATACAGAATAGATGTGCATAATGGCCGGTACACACTTTGTTTAGTGTTTAGTGCGAGTGGCTTGTTAAGTGTTTAGTAAAAAACACGTTCGGACAGCTTCTGTTTAGTGTTTAGCGAATAGGAATGCGTTCTATTTTTTCTGCGAGTCACCCCTCCCGTTCTCCCGCCTTCACCCCTCACTTGCAGATAAACAGTCACTAAACACGTCTGGACAGATCTGTTTAGTCCATATAATGAACAAATAAACTAAACACCGTTTACTAAACAGTGTAGGGACAGCACCTACTATCACTTAACACTAAACAGTCTACTAAACACGAAACACTAAGCACTTAACTAAACAAAGTGTATACCGGCCATAAGGCGATGTATGGCGTATCAAAACATTTTGAATATGCTACAGCTACCATAGACTATACAGAATAGATGTGCATAAGGCTTCACTGGATTTTTTACAATTGAAATGGTTATCGAAAAATTTCACGAATTTTTCCCGGCCACATTTAAATACTCCATCGTTCCCGTACAATCGATCTAGGTACCACCCGACCCTAAGGTTGAAATTCGGTTACGCGTCCTTCAAGCGAACGAAAAATTTGCATTTTTCCATACTGACAGTTACTAAAGTGACTCTGGAACTATTGTTAAAAGTAAAAACCACTTTTTTAACCGACCGTACGTTGCCATTCCAAGAAATATTGAACTGTTTCTATAAGAAAATATCTACATACATTTTATACAGATAAATACGATACAAAAAGTGTTTTAAACAAAAAGAAAAATCTGCCACAGAAATAAAATAAACATAATATTTTGTTTCGTGGGTATGTCAATTATGTTAGGAATTAGAATAACAATCACCCACAGTTTATTCTCAACTCTGTCATACAAAACACAAGGACCAACATCGATCCTCACACCTAGTTCTGCCACCTACTGGAATGATATTCGGGGCTGATTTATTGATCCCTATGGCCCTGCTAATAGAAGTTAATTAAGACAACGCTATGGTGGTGGGCGATAAAGTGATTGGAGACAAGAACTATAATAAGCATTCTGTGGAGCTATTACTGATATAAAATCGATAGGTATTATAACCCCGCCCCCGTGGCGTAGCGGTTGAGACCACCGGTCGATCGGGAGGCCCAGGGTTCGTTCCCACATGGAGACAGAAGTATTCTACTCGGCAAGGGCAGGTGGTAGGGCTTCGGAGCCCGCCTGGCTAGCTATCAGCGCCTTACCTAACTATGTTGGCACAAAAAACAATTTTAATATCGTTAAGACAGCCAGTTCCTACGTTGAGATGTCCAGATCAAGGCCTTATCGTCACTTACCATCAGGTGAGATGAAGGCTGAGAGCTATCGTATGTTGTGTAAAAAAAATAAAAAGTTCACTCTTTATGTAAAAATAAAAATTATTGAAAAAATACAAAATTCGCGTAGAGCCTTTTTATGTCTTGTTTTCATAAATACATTTCATAGCCTTGAAATTAATCAGTTCCCATAACAAATACAAACAAACAAAGTCATAGCCTAATGGCCGACTTCACCATGAGGTGTATGGCCATTAAATAAAGAATTAAAAAAAAAAAAGTCATAGCCTAAACTGCGTCTACTTTTTGCGACAGGTGATTCTAACTAGAGCATTGCCAGTTTTCACAAAAAAGAAACTGCGTTTACTATAATGAAAATTATTGCAAGAAATAAATAGGCTTAGGTTATAGAGCTTATGCTGTGCAAGGTTTTACAAAACTACAAAATTTCCCAACTGAAAATGAACGACATAGATAGGTACGAAGCAAAGGAGGTGTATGGCGCTTGCTAACTCAAATGAGTTTACGCGGGGGTGGGTGGGGCACATATTGCCTCCCTGAGAAACCCTACGACACGTTCGCACAAACACACAAAAACGTGCCATCGAGTTATTTCGGGTGTAAGCCGTGGAGTAAACAAAGAGTCGCGTTCCCCGTCTAGATCACTATAATTTTGTCGCGGTGTTACTGACCCGGCAGATATTCGCCGCGTGCGCGCGCAGATAAAACAAACTTTATCTCGATGTTTCGCGCGAAGAACTTTCAAGTGTCGCACCGAAATTATCTTCAAATTCAAATTCTTTACTGATTGTCACTGTTTTAAAATATTCAGATATGTATTACTTATTAAGTATACTCGGAGAAACAAAACATTAATCTAAAAACAATACAACAGAAAATAATTAACACTAAGCAAGACGGCACAGAAAATTACAACATAAAATAGTATTGAACAATAATAACTTGGCGACAATCTGAACATCAATAATACCAAAAGGATATCATAATCAACAACCGGTTTCAAGTTGATAGTCGAACGTACATACGCCACTAATGCGTCACTATTCTAACTAAAGAAACAGCACAGCGTCTGGTTTGGTGTGGACGCCGCAAGGACTATGAAGCTGAAAGCGATCGGGACAGATGTGGGAGTCACACAAAGAGTTTACAGCGTTGAGTTGTTAATTTCGACTCTGCCAGCAATACGCAAATTGTACAGTCACATCGCATAAATGACGTTTATGAAATTGTACCTCCTTCAATTCGAGAGGATGAAATAATTAGGACTTACGTTGACGACGAGCAATAATATGAATCACAGCGGCGAATTTAAAAATTGAAAACGATTAATTAAAATTAGTAAGGATTTTTCAACCTTCAGTGATAAGGACGCTTACAGTGGAACACGGTGACAAATCATATTGTTATTGATTTGCTGAAATGCTATGAAAAGCAGCATGGTCGTTGTTAGTTGTTATGAAAAGCACTAGAAATAAAATTCTGCTTAGCAGGAACTTAACACTTTTAACTATTTCTGGTGTCTTATAGAACATCATTGATGTAAACAATAGCAAGACACGGATTTTTTAAAAATATTCTACTTTGGTTGAACACATACAATCTGGAAACATTGTTTTTTATTATACAATTACATATACAGTGTAACTGAACACCCCAATAACATTTAAGGGTATGTATCCATCAGAAGTAGAGATTCTGTAGGAAAAATATTAGGGCTAACAAACCTACTTTTTTTTTCATACAAACTAAATAAATTATTTTTTGGTATCAAGTGCCGACAACCCTACGTAAGCGTACGAGGAATACTACGTCATAAAAACAAAATAAATTATTTTTCGGTATTAAGTGCCGACAGCCCTACGTAAGCGTAGGAGGAATACAACGCTCACGTCTGCCACGTGTCATATTGTGTTTAAATTTCTTTCGTGTTAAGAGCTGATTATGGTTGTCACTTGAAAGTTTTTGCTTTCAGTTCAAAATCAAATAACTCTGAAAGTATTGGGGTTCCAGGTCTCAGACAAGCAACGAAGGTCCATTCAGTATCTAACTTATATGCCCCTTAAATGTTATTGGGGTGTTCAGTTACACCCGGTATAATATGTGGCTCTTTTGAGTATAATTTTTCGCTTAAAATATGACTAATAACAATTCTTACGCTGACGTTTATCGCGTATTAAAACTCATCTCAAAACTAAATATCCAACGCGACAAGTTCACGTTAAATCAATGAAGGTCTTCTGAATTGAATAGAACACCTTGTAAGATCTAAAAGTCGGTGTAACTGTAAACATGCACTCTTGCACTTGCAGCAACTTTGCTAAATCTCGATTTAACTAAAACTAGATTTAGCCCATACAAGAATGTCAAAGTTTTAAATCTAGATTTAAAAATTGACATTCTTGTATACTTGTATGTCAAATTTAAAAATCTTGATTTAAAAATTTTACATTCTTGTATGGGCTAAATCTAGTTTTGGTTAAATCGAGATTATTATCGACCTAATTAGGTACCACTACACAACCTAACAAAAGAGAATCACCACACACAAGCTGGATCAGAGGCCAGCATAATCCACATCAATGCGTCTCAAACTAAGCTGAGTGCTACGCAGGGTTCGGCTACTAGTACTAGTACACAAAACGGTTTTATATTCATTTCTCGTGTTAATCGTTCTTATCACTAGATAAGGTATGTCATTATTACTTAATTTATTTGTTTGTTATAATTTCACATAATTTTGTCCACCGTACCCACAAATATATAAGAAGCTATTATATAAAAGAAAAATACTAGCAAATTCATGCAGTTTCTTTAAAATGACCAGGCACTCATGAGCTACAAAGAGGTAAGTCAGCTACTAGTAGAAGTGGAAAAAACGGCTTAAAATTTTAAAACGTTTAAACGTTGTACTTATTTCAATAAGCGCGCTTGTAAAAAAGCTTTTCGTTTAAACGCTTATTGTTTATTGCGTATAATTATGTTTGGAAAAACGTTTAAGTACAACGTATGCACCGTTCTATTGCTAATGACAAAAACACTATAGGGATAGCTTTATACTATTTAAACGAAAAAACTGCTCTCATATCAATCAATTGAAATATTTTTAGTGATGGAAATATTAATATTCTTATTTTATTACTTAATAAACAATGTTTCTACAAATATTGCATCACGCGACTTAATTGACCAAGTTCCTTTCAAAAAAGTCCCACATTACATTATTACCACCTCTCGACACTAAAACTATCAAATTATATATTTATAAACTTTATTTAATCGCACTTTATACACACACGCATAACAAACGTAAATACAATGCTTATTTATACACGTATTTAAAAAAATAAAACGAAAGCGTACGTAAAAGCAGCCAGCCACAACACAACAAACGCGTACTTATCTCTCGACAGTGAAAAGCTTACTACTTTTTTAAACGAAAAGCGTGGTAAGCCATCCAATTTTGGGATGCGTTTTGGTCGCTTTATAACTCCAGCACGCAGTATAATGCCATCTAGCGGCGAACGTTCTATTTCCGATGCATGTATACAGACAGAGCATGCTTTCAAAGTAGGTAATTTTATTGCGGGAGTACAGATGGCGGGACTAATGTATGTCGGTAAAAAGCAAAGCGTAAGTAAAAGCGTAATGTTTTGATTAGAAAAAGTCTGCTTTTGTACTTTTGTTCAAAAGCAAACTTTTTTAAGTGCTTTTCGTTTAAACGCTCACCTCTAGCTACTAGTAGTATGAACGGATAACACGTGAACTAACGCACGAAACTTACTTTGGCAGTGCAAGAGACGTGTTAGTGTAAAACAGCTGACGTGCTGACACGCCGCGTCTGTTAACAATATAAATATACACAACATGTTAAATCAAATTATGTTACATGCGCACAAAGAGAAAATACCATTTTATATGTTTCGTTATCATTACATGCTAATACTATTTATAGGCTACGCTACAGTTACCGACGATCACAATTACACAACACTCAACTACCTGATTACGATAGCGATGAAAACTATTTGACGTGGTGTGAGTCAGTAAAATTTTAGATAATGGCAGCGTCTTCAGAAGTTTCATTGTAAAGCTTGAGAACAGTAAATACACATAAGACATGGAAGCATTCCTACCTCTTAGATGCTCTTAGGGATCTCGCACACTAGGCGGCCGGACCACGACCAGTAGCCGCATCGCATTCGACCAGGTTAACCATAAGACAATATGAACGATTGCGCACTTGGTCGCACCGGACCGGGGCCGCCACGACTGGTCGTGGTCGTGGCCGTCTAGTGCGCGAGATCCCTTAAAATGGCCCTACGTAAGTGTACCGAAGTGTTCCTTGGAAGACGGGGCTTACGAAACTGTCAATTAAACACAGTCAATCGCCGACTTAGTATCCATAGTTTGCGTTACTAATTTTGCTAATTTTGGGTATGTATTATGTTAGTTATTACATTTCTTTTCTGTGCGTACTTCGTAGTTTCGCAAGTAAAGGTGTCTATATTTGATAGTACTTGTACGAGAGGCATGTTCCAATATTTTATATACATTCAATCAATCAATCATTATTTATTTGCCAGAATATGGTACAATAGGCGTTAAACACATTAATATTTTCAACATACTCTGTCGCTGAACGACGTGCAAATTATTTACAAATTAGTTTTAATGACAGTTATTAAATATATGAGAAAATTACATTATTACATTTCATAATTACATCTTTCTGTTTAATGTCAAAAAATACAATTAAATGTCAAATTAAATTCTATTTTATATAAAATCTTTAATGTCATAATATTGAAAAATACATAAATTCGTCATAATATTAAACAACACAAATTATAAAAAAAATACAAATGATAAAAAAAATTTAAATTATCATAAATTATATATTTACAGTCTTATTTATTCTCTTTCAAAACAAATAAATGATAATTTTGAATTGTTCAAAGCACGAAATGAAATAAACGATAGATCTAAAAATGTTAAACAGCGCATGTGACTAACTGTAATCGATCCAGGTGATTTCGTTACCTATGATCATATGCGCTGAATGACAGGCACAAATAGTGCCTGTCATTCAACGCATATGCTCACGTAGGCCTCGATAGTATTATCTAGTACATATTCTGTAAAAAGGAGGCATTTCATTTCCTATCCTAAGCATTGAGAACTGATAATAAAACCACTTATAACAAATCTTCACTTCGAACTGACTAACGATTTTCATTCCTTCTTTGACGGGTCTATGATAGCGCATTAATTATCTATTTTCTTGACACAATAAAAAAAACATAGAACACTTACAAATCACGATGATTTTGTATATTTTTTAAAAGTTGAAAAGCATAATCTCAAATTGAACAGTAAGTAAAGATTGTGGAGAGATATAGACTGACGATCAAAAATTTACGGTACAAACATTGCTAAAAGCGTCGGAAGCTTGCAAGAAATAATAGTTACTAGTACTTTGGTGCCTTCCAAAGTGAATTACTAGTGTAATATACGAGTACGTACAGGCTAAAGAAGTTTAAAAAACAGATTAAACACCAAACAGGCCATGCTAACAAGCTTATAGGCTTTTATAATTTTAGCTGAATACTTGTTGAATGGTTTGTAGCTATAAAGGACATACTCAAAAATTTGAGTCCACCACCCACTCAGAATGCTGACAAGGGCACAAACCAGCAACACAATTTTCGTGAGCTGTCTTATGGAAATTGCTCTACCTAAGCTGTTTTTCAAATTTTGCAAGTGCTTTTACTTCAAATTACTTAACACCATGCTCACATAATCAGCTGGCTTAATTGAATCTTAACTAGCGCCGGTTCTCGAAAGAGCGTAACTTCATTAAAACAAAATACCGGCGACAACAATACCGGGTGACATAACTAGAAACCGTATGCTAACTTAGTTAGCATTAGTGGAGTGTAATCATATTGAACAACATCTACATTTGAATGAAACTATGCAATTCTTTACGATTCTATTGGTGAAGATAAACTGTTTATTTAAAGAAAATACTGAATGATAAACTTAGAATGATACTGTTGATTTTATAGAAACTCTCGCAGCGAAATGCGATTTTGGAGAACTAAGAGTTAAGACAACACTGTAGGGATCTGAATGTTCGGGGTGCTGCTCCTAAGTGGGGTCAGAAATTTTTTGCATGGTTTGGTTGGTCTACCGCTGTCTTACCTAAATTTGTCGCTTTATGGTCAATTGTGGTGTTCCGGCATTCAGAGGTGAGATAACCAGTTCCCCAGTTGTTGAGGAATTCAACTAACCATCAGATGAGATGAAGACCAAGATTCCCCGTTGTGTGCAAATAACATCCCAAATAAAGCATCGCGCCTTCTCCACGAATTCTCTATGAGCAATTTCTTAGCGTCTGATCAAGCATGCATGTCTAGAAATTATAAATATAAGTTTTTGGGTTCCACATACGAATGTGAATTTGTCGAGTGCTGAGTTACGACAGATCTAGTTAGTCTAGCACGTGAGACAAGGTGGCGCGGTGGGTGGGTGGCAAAAGGTGGGCGATTAGGTGAAACACCACAAGTGCTTCGGACTCGCCCCGACAGCGACACAGCCAAAGAATTCACGCAAATAGCTATCGATCGAACGAGCCTAATTGTCCAAGAGTCAACACAACATTGTAAACAGGATATACGTCACAGATGACTCCCACAACAAAACGATCCTCAGTTGTTGAGCTATCCAGATGAGGTTTGCTACCATCTACTGCCTTATAACTTACTACTAGCTGAGATGGAGGCTACTAGACAGCTATTTTACAAAAGAGCTACACCTTATTGACTTGACTATCCGGTTTGAGAGCTTTTGAGAAGTTCAGGACTTTATACAGCAAGCTCTTATACTTCATCTCATCTGATAAAAGGTGACTATAAGTTCGAAGATGTTAACGAGTTCTGGATCCATTAGAGAAACTGACCACCTACCTCTAACTGTCAGAACACAACAATGCTGTTAACACTCTTGTTATAACGAAGAGTCTCAAATGTGCTGAATTAACAATGAACTGGGTACTAGGATGCTCTTTATGCCGGTATAGGCCTAATTATGAACTCATAGACGAAGGTATTTCTATGATGAATAAGTGCATTATATCCACAGAGAATGGATCTAATCTTGATCTAAAACTCTAAGACTTGATGAACTCTACTCTCGTTACAACAAAGTTCCACATAGTGTTACTGATTTGCCTTTTCATAAGTTTAAAGCGCATGTAATAAAGACTCTTATGTGTAAAGGATATTATAAAGTCAACAAAACAATAATTTGAATGATGCCAATGCCCGTTTTTAAGTTGTAGACATCACTCGTTATAATGTTAAAAAATTTTGTTGTGTATAACTATTTATTTAAACAAATATTGCTGTGTATGGCAGAGACATATTTTATTGTAAATGTTGTTACTTCTGATAAAGCTGATAAGTTTCTTGCGTCCATTCTTATCAGCTAAAAGATGTCCTGAATGGTGGTAGGTAAAAAATCTGGAGGTTCAAACAGCTTTCTGTCATATTTGAATAAAGAATATTTTGATTTTCGGTTTTGATTATTGCTCGAAAAGTCTAACAGAACCGGAGCCTACGTGGGCGTACCGCAGGGTAGGAGTTTGTGTTTCATTCATTTTTTGTCAGTTCTCTTCGAACAAGTCTACGAAACAGACTGAATGAAACACCAAGAGATACATACGAGTCTATTAAGAGACTACATGCGGTTCCTGTAAGACTTGCAAATGTACAGCCCCTTCAAGGATGCCAATGTACGTTGCCATTGCCAACTTGTGACATAGGATATCAATCAAGTCACAGTACCCAGTAATTTCACTGCCTGTGTCACCCATCGAAGTGGAGCACAGTAATGTAAGCACCGCTGCTTGGTAGTAGGAATAGATAAGGTAGAGGTAATAACTCTCGCTCTCGAGGAGCTTGGAGGCGCATCGGCACGTGCGCTCAGCGAACGATTGCTAAGGTTAAGCAACGTTGGCTGTGGTCAGGCCTATGCTGGGTGACCAAAATACAAAACATCTCTAGCTCCTCCGTGCTTCGGAAGGCACGTTAAGCAGTGGGTCCTGCGCCTGATCTCGCCCCGGTCGTATCGGCTAACCGTCCCATCGGACTAGACGAGTGAAGGAACAGACAGTGCACTTGCGTTTGCGCTGTCACTTGTGCACTTTAACATCTCCTGCGCAGATGGCTAGTCTCTGTTGAGATTGGCCGCCGTGACCGAATATCGGTTAGGAGGACATATTATATAACTCTCGCAGAGACCGACTGAGCCTCCCTCTGGTAAGATTGGGATCACAATCGCGCAGTTTCAAAGTCGCCTATCGCCCGACAATCGGCCCTATCAACGCAATCGCAAGATCGCCGCTTCCGATATAGAAACAGCATTATTTGCGAGTGATTCCAGCGTGACGTCACCACACGGTTTCGTGACAGATTAACTGTTTACTTTTCCTATAAGCACACAGCACTACAGGCGGACTTATCGCTCGACAGGCTAATGAACCACGCACCTACGTTACTCGTACACGCTATAAACAATGCCAAAATAATGGATATTATTGGATAATATTGGAGATCTAGCATTTCCCGCATAGGTACATATTCAGAATTAAGCCAATACAAACATGAGTATTATTAAGGTGGACAAAAATTTTAAAACCCGGTGAACTCAATTGATACAAAATAATTGCCATGAACATTTGATACAAAATAATTGCCACGAAAATAATTTGGCCTTCTCTAATTTAATTCCACGCTCTACTATCCAACGAACCAGGAGACGCATTTTTTGAAACAATAGAATTCAAATTCGAATTCAAAAGCCTAAGATTCGTATAAGAATTTCCAAATTCACTATTTTTGAATATTCATTCCGTGAATTCTGCAACGAGTTATTGCGTACCGGCTTTTATTTTTTCTGCTTGTTACGGTTTCTAATATAGAATTACGGTTTCTAATAGTTTTAAATGACAACACTGAATTCGAGTGATTCGAAAATTTTTAGAATTGGAAACAGTAGAAAACAACTTTGCACGTAATTTGTATTCCTGTTCGAATTCAAGATTCATTTTCTAACGATTCAAAAATGCGTCTACTGAGCGTCAGAGCTTCAGAGGCGCGCTCAGGTTACGGCGCTCCCAGTTCTGGCTAGAATCCCCTGGTGACTCTTTTGGTTAACGTTCGCCAATTAGGCTTGAGGACCCACCAAATTCTCACCTTCTTTATAAACTAAGGTGAAATTGACGGACGAAATAGATAGTTTCCTGTCATACCCTGTCATTATCCCTTCGACAAATTTTGAGTCGTAAGTTTTCGTCACATAGTCTATTCACCAGTCTCTGGTCTACATCGGAGGTGGACAGGCCACTCGATAAAAACGCACAGCACAGCGCGACCATGAAATCTGCACAAGCGAAATCTAGCCATTAGGCAACGGCCATTATAACGGATCGACGCGAGCCGGTTTCGAAATAGTCTCAAAGTTGCCGAAATATTATGCGGATCGGATTGCTGTACTCGCCCGATTTCTGAACAGGTGGAGATTGTAGGTTGATCTTGTTTGTTTGTATGTAATCATCGTCGCTTCAGCCAAGAGACGCCCACTGTTGGACATAGGCCTCCCGAGGATCTCCAAACCGATCGGTCCTGCACATCTCGTATCCAGGGGTCAGCGTGGGGGCTGCTCCTTGAGGACCTTTGGAGGAGGAGGAGTCATGCGAGCGATGTGCCCCGCCCACTGCCATTTAAAATTTGCAATTAATAGGGCTATATCGATGACTTTTAGTTCATCTACGGATCTCGTCATTTCTGATTCGATCACTTAATTGTTTGTTTTATTTTAACGCATTTTAATGCTTGTTAGGTACAGTAAGCTCCTTGTCAACCTATACTAATTGACCTTCGGACCATTCTTATGCCGCTCGTAATTGTAGCGGTTTTTGTATTGTAAATGTAAAGCTTAAATGGGAGCTTACTGTACACACGTAATGTTATAATGGTATATCCTTCCCCATGGCTTAAACACCTATTCCTAAATTCCCCTTCCTTCTAAAGTTCCATCTTAAAAGGAAAACGGCATCGGCCCCTCCCACATACAACAGCCTACTTCCAATAAATGAAAGAAAAAAAATATAAAGTCACGACAGAACTAGGTAAGACAGAGGTGCCAACACAGGCGACTCTTTTACTACAGTGGTCTGTGTTGGTACCTCTGTCTTTCTAGCACCTCTGGCTCCCTCTAGTTGAATCCTTACTTATTGAATCCTTACTTAATATTATAATGGCGAAAATTTAAGAGTATTTATTCTTTATGTACAATGTGTACAATGGCGGTCTTAATGCTAGAGACATTCTCTACCAGTCAACCTTCAGGTGGTGCAGAGAGCGATTGTGGTAGATGTACCCATAAAACAAAACAAATAAGTAAAGTTACACACTTTTTAAAATCCTAATACATAAATTTAATTAAATAAATAAACTGATACATATCTAACAAGTTGCAATGCTGATAAGGCCAACAAATAGGTGACGTTACAAAATACAATTCTGATGCACGTGATTCCGTAATTTATTTCTGAAACCTAACCTGCTAGTCGATTTATTGATATCCAACGGCAAAGCGTTCCAGAGAAGAATGGATTGAACAAAAAAGGGGGAATGAATTATTTCAGAACTTTTAGGCTATCTATTATCCCGGAAAAGTAAGTGTAGTTCCCGCAGGAAGGAAACTTAGAGTGTTTTCGTTGAACTTTCAAGGCGAAACAGTTCACGGGCACAGCTAGAGTATAGTGTCACTAATATTATTGTTGTCGTTTCGTTTGTAAAGTGATCCATAGCAACGCCATGCCAACGTACAACGTAAGCAGAAGTGAAAGGCCAGTGTGTAACACTTTAACTGCATATCGCACTGCCTTAGAAACTGCCCACAATTTTGAGCATGATCTATGTTTATTGAGTTATGTTGTAAAACATAGTAAATGTGACTACCAACTTTGACTGTTATGGAATTATAGCTAAAAAACTGAAAGAGATCTTTTAAAGGAATAATCTCGACATGTTTGATTTAAATTAGGATTACGCTTTATGAAAATTGGGTATTAGTTACAAATATGTTTAAATGTACCAAAGTTTAATTTTAGTACAAAACATTGAAAATAAATGATCAAGTAACAAATCCTATATTCATCATGACGATAGCTCACCAAAATAATTCTATTGATAATATGAAACCCTAGTTCATTATTTCTTTTATAGAAACACAGCGTTAAATATTTAACAAGATTCCGTTTGCTAGTGAACAATTTAGAAGCCGCATAATAGTGTCGACCTTCACCTAGTGTCCTCAAAGGCCACCCCGAGTTGCCGGTCCAAGTAACTTATTCACTTGAGAGACGCTCTTTAGCATCAATAATTAACAGGACACAGTTACACTTAAATGCACGGAAAACTAGAATGAGCTTAATAGCTATAGTTACTCTGAACGATGAAAGACCATCATATAATTCCACCAGTTGCTAAGGAAACATAGACTTATAAATCACATTTTATGTATTTACATTCCATTCACAAAGTAATATCAAATTAAAGCCGAATTAAAATGAGATAACTAATTTTGGGGCGAATTGGTGAATTATTAAAATAACCGAATCCTCAACATAGTATACGATGGCGAGACATTTAGCGGACTCTGAAAAGCCGAAGAAATTATTAGCATCTATTTCATAGATAACCATGACGACCAAATCAATCTATTCTAAGAGGAAGGAGGTATATACTAATAAAATATATATTATAGATACTTTTTCAAGTTGGTGCCTTATGATTTATACTGCCCGTGACCCACTACTAGCTGTTTAAATACAAGCAATACCTTAACGTCTTTGACATAATCATCAAATACAGACATAGCATTTAAATGGGCGAAAAGCGTTTTAGTACAAAACGAATCAGCACGTCCAGATAATAAACATAGCGGACAAAACAACGTAGGGCGCAGCGACAAAAGAAACTTCAATGAAACTAGGCGTCCTATACGAAATGTCGAAAGACGAGTGTGAGAGAAATATTAATAGGTTGCAAAATAGGTATGTGGGCGTTCGCGACACTGGTTCAAGGGCGTCTAATGGTGCCCGACTAGACGTTACACGAGGACTGAACTATTATAGTAACGATATGGCCATAACAGTAGTTACAGCAACAGAACATAGAACTTCAAGACCCTAAGCCGACGGCCTTGAGTCTATAATCCAACTAGCAGCAACACATGGACAGTGAAATAATGATAGCCGTGCGGAATCGGGCGCGGTGAGTGAGACGTACGTTGAACTCGCGCATGTTATTTTTCAGACAAAATTATGCGCTGAAAAATTCTGCTCGTGATAAAGATATGATTTACGTAACATACAGCATAGCTACTATGGTACAGCACTTCTTAAGAAATTAGACGAAAACATCGATCGAAGGAATCGTATAAAAGACGATTTTTTTTATAAAATTGAAATATTTGATTAACTTACTGTGGTTTCAACGAGACAAAAAATTAAAACTCGAGTTACTTGTCTGATTCTTCCCACGAAAGCTCTCTCAATTTCCGTACAAGTGTTAGGACAACTTTGGAAGGGTAAATAAGCTTAAAAAAGTAAATTGCAGGTCAGCACAAAGTGAGATGAGGGTGGCAGGTGCAGTGCAGCGCGAGGTCCCTCTCGTACACTATCCATCTTTGTATTCGGACTCTACTTCCAACTACCATCGGGTGGAGCGGAGTTATTTACTATGCTCATGACGTCAATAATAAGTACCTGTTTAAGATCTATGCTGAAGAAAGATTTTGAATTTGAACATTTGCATTTAAATGAAAATTTAAAAGAAAAAAACGGTGTGCTTAAGAGCGTTATGAAAATTAATGTTAACGGTCCAAAATGAGCAACCGATACAAATAAAATTATCATCTTTAACACGATGCCTTCATTATCTCGTCAGATGATTAAGGCTTCCGTGACGGGGCAAAAAGAAACTCTTGTGACTAATTAGTCATAATTAAGGTCTACGTATCGTTTTGATTTTGTTACTTCTCGTATTCATGAAAATGACATCAATTAAAATAAATACGTTACCAATTAAGTAAGTATAGAGCGTGTAACAAAAAAACCCTTAAAAGAAATAAAATAATTTCGCTTGAAGTACAACCCTATTTTAAATCTCATGAGAAAATAGTCTATTCCAATTCAGAATGAGTGAGACGACAGCTTACTAGGGTTAAGAGATGGCTTTATGGACTAATTTATTTCTAAGGTTTTTTTGAAATACGTTGTATAAATAGTAAAAGCAACGGGGAACTTTACGTTTCTCTATGTAGGTAATAATTTGTAATAATGTTCAACAATGTAAAACTTTTTGCTACAGAACGAGAACCTAGTAACAATATTCACTTACCGTCACCCGTCTACTATACGATACGTTACAAACGCCATTCTTATCCAGTGATATCAGCGACAGATTTTAAAACGCGACATCCTCAAATGTGACAAATGCCATCCGGCCGATTTCCGGCGCACCATCACCGTCGGACTCCGGCTCCGCGTAGAGAAACGCGAGATAAAAAGCAACTATCGTTTTATACCGAAAGCTTAATTTAGTGCTTTAATCCCGGTTTTCCATTTAAGCATCACAATTATTACACGCTAACATCAAATGTCTGCCATGTTTTGCATTTCTTTTAGGAAATGTTAACAGTTTTAACCGCGCAATTTTTCGCAAAGGGAACCTAGCCTAAAAATCAAGATATTGTTTTAATGGAACACATCACGTTACATACTTTTTCATAACTAATAGTTACTAAAAATTACTTAAATGGAAATATTTTCTTCCGTGATAACTAGTTATGAAACAGTGAAAAAAAAAGTCTCTTTTCGAAGTTGGTTATCATGCACTAGTAAGAAATGCAGAAAAATCTTCTGCTTTAACAACTAGTTACAAAACAGTGAAAATATTTCTTTTAAAAGTAACCAGTTATCAAACAGTCAGTTATCAATATGGTTGAAGGGTAACATACGATGCCAGCCGTACTAGCGTCAAAAGCTAATGAAACTCGATGATGCTAAAAATGTTGAGAATGCTGCAAATCTGTGCCCAAATGGAACGCGCCTAATATTGAAACAGACAACAACAACGCTTTTACAGCGTATAGCGCCATTTCGCTCTCACTGCTTTTTTAACCACTCGGCTTTTTGATTGCGTGACTAGCGGCCAATTTTGACCTTCTCTTACCCTTAGGTCAATCCAAAGTAGTAAACTGCCACTTCTTGTCAATGAAAAGAATGTGATAGCATGCCACTTATAGTTTTGTTATGAACTTGGCTATTAGAATCTATCGCGAATGCTTCCAATGTTGACTGTCAAAAGTTGCATTCATTCATCTTCCATCTGTATCTATAAAAGGCTTCGTTGACTGACTGAGCTATCAACGTAAAGCCCAAACAAATGGAGCTAGAATCATGAAGTTCGGTATAGGGGCTCGTTGGCTAATGTAGGCGCCTACTGTTGAAGGGTGTTTCAAAATTCCCACAGGAAGCTTAGGAATCCCCAATCCAAAAAATGGAGAAATTACATTGTGAAGCTAAATTAAAGCGAAACGTAATTCGCGGGCATAACCAGTAAATTACTTCACAAGAGTGCCTATCGTATAGCCAGTGATGACGGAACTGAGACGCGACCGCTCAAGGTCACTCAAAGGGCGATGGGGACGGCTATACTCGGCGTTTTTTAACTAAGTTGTTGACCTTAGCCGCCTGCTAACCTAATGGTAACTGAGTAGAGACGCCTAATAGTACATGTCCTGTTAGGTTTGCAAAACTACAACCCATACGAGCAACCCAGTGTACGATGCCAACTCGTGACATAAGCTGCCCGAGTTACCTGAAACAGCAATGCAGCTGCTTGGCGACATAATAGGTTGGATGGAGGTACTCGAGAAGATGACTCTTGTAGTCAATGTCCCTTTGGTAGACCGACCGAGATCCGTAGAACTAATCACCGACATAGCTCAAGGAATTACGAACCCTAAGTTGCAGTAGGTAGGAAACATCGCTCGCAGGACTGACGGCCGTTGGGGCGGAAAGGTTCTAGAGTGGCGATAGAGTAGCGGGCGCACCAGGAACCTTCGTGCTAACTAGGTCCAAAATGCTAGGCTTTGCGCTGTCCCCATTCAATACCTTACGTTTCACCCAAACGTCACGAGCGTGAAAAACCACAGACGAAAGGTTACGTATCTACTATGTATATGAAAAACAGTCGGCCCGTTCAGTATTTTAGATTGTCAGTTCAGATTACAACCGAACAACCATCGAATTTTATAGTTCAAAAAAAGAAGCGCTCTGATGTTTATGACTGTCAAACGCTTAGATAAAAAGCTAATTTTGGGTCATAGTCTATTACGTCAGCCATTAGAGAAAGAGAGAGAGAGAAAATGAAAATTTACGTTCAATACCTTCAAGAGGTTCGAAGAAAGCATTATTATACTCAAAGTAAGCAGCGACCAGCAGTGTCCCTGATTTAGCGAAGCCTGTGGGCGGCGGTTACCGCTTAAAAACCATCAGGTGGGCCGTTTGCTCGTCTTCCACTTGCGGCAGTAAAAATAAAAAAAAATACCGCTGAGCGGGTTAAATAACAATCGAACAACTACACTCCGAGGTGCCTTCCACAAAGTGGCCCGACATTTTGGTCAAGGTCGCGTGAAACCGTTGGATTCGAGAAGAGCAGGATCCTATCGGTATGAAAATCCTTGAGGTAGCCCTACGTCTCTTGGCTAAAATTATGAATTAAACAAGAGCCAAATGTTTTATAGGTGACTGATTGTTGCCATTTACCATAGGGTTGGCAATTCAAATATATGATATCTGTTTGTATAAACTTATCTATACTTAATATTATAAAGCTGAAGAGTTTGTTTGTTTGTTTGAACGCGCTAATCTCAGGAACTACTGATTCGAATTGAAAAATTATTTTTGTGTTGGATAGTCCATTTATCGAGGAAGGCTTTAGGCTATATAACATCACGATATTGTTATTTTCGGACACGAAAATTTCCACGCAAACGAAGTCGCGGGCACAGCTAGTTATTGATAATATTATTCTGGCTTTCCGTCTTGAAGGATTTCAATGATCTTCCCATTGCAAATATAAATTTTTCTTAAGAATTAATTAGTTGAATTTTCAATGATAGTTTACAGGAACGCGATACAAGCGCAGGCGAAAATATTTTGTTCCTTGTAAAATCTCAAAAATATCGGAATCAAACAAATCGCATAGGTATTCGTGTTCAATATGTAAAGAATAATTTTCTTTCTATATTGAATAGTCAATGAGGATGAATTCGCAAATTTATACAAGTCCAATAACACTTTCGTGCTAGTGAAGTCAGCATACGTATTATGGAAAAAGTAATACGGATCAGTTAACGAGGTACAATTTGAGAAAGTTGATTCAGTCTGTATGTAATAAAAAAATTGTACGTAAGTCGGTCTAAGGCTGCTAGCCTACTAGTATATTAGTATACAGCATACTCAGCATAGAATAATCATTTCAACGAGTTTCTGCAAGCCATATATTGAATTATTATATGAAAATTAGGGTTTTTGGCCATAGGTGGCACGACCCTAGGGTCGGAAATAAAAAATTCCGATAAGGGCAAAACTCCGACCGATAAGGGAAAACCCTAAGTCTAGGTGGCTTAGGGCCGAGAACTCGATGTGACAGACAGACAGACGAACGGACAAATGGAAAGATGAGCACATAAGCGTTACTAAAAAAGTTTGGGTCACGCCACAAACCTGCCCCAGTTCAATGTGACCTAATCAAATTGAATGGTCGAGGAGTGGATGTTGAGTGAGGTATAGGCGGCGTGGGCCACAGGTGGGTCACCGGGGCCATTGACTCGGCGCGTGCGCATCTGTGCGCGCGATTCGCCGCTTCCGCTATTGCATGTGACGTGCCCATTGGGTTTTGTTTCGGAATGTCTCCGTGACATTTGAAACGAACCACCTAAAAGTGTACTAGGAGGGTGGTTCCGTGAAAATAGGACTTCTTTCAAGGGGGTTTTCGTCAGTCCCTAGTCAAATATATGCTGAATTTAACAGTAACGTCTCAACATCAATGTCAAAATACAATAATAATATTATTTTTATGTACTTCTATGTGAATTATACTTGAACATTATTCAATATTTTATTTTCTCAATTTTTATTGATGACCAGAGATTGATGCGCGATAGTGAGGACAAAAGTTCTACTTCACAATTTTTTCAAATATTGTATTGATTTCATTGATTGTTTTAACTATGCAATAATATTAACACACTTATTTTGCAATACGATTGTCCGATTTGCATTCTAATATTTTTTACGTAAGTCAAAAAACTGATTTTTAATGTAGAAAGCCGGCCAAGCACTGAGGAAATGATTTGAATATTATTCTCAAAATTTGTTTGTGTTCTTGTAGTATTTGTAAATGTGGAATACCAATCATTTGAAATAATTAAATATACTTCGTTATAATCGGAATCGCCCACTAATAAACTAATATTAAATGCAAAAGTAGCTATGTCTGTGTGTCTTTAACGCCCAAACCGCTGAACAATTTTAATGAAATTAAGTATAGGGGGAACAGAGTAATACTTGATGGGTTCCAGGGTATGCGGGAATCACTGCCAACGAATGTGCCGATGAGCTCGCCAGGGCTGGGGCCGAGGGAACGCAATATGGTCCTACAAGGCATGGCTGCATATGCCAGGACTTAAACACTCTAAGGCACTCATAAAAACCTATGACCGTAGTACCTGCAAACAGATCCCAGGATTAAGCAGGAACAACATACGCACTTTGGTCAGAGCCCTCACTGGACACTGTCGCCTTAATAAGCACATGTCCATCATGGGTTTGAGCGAGTGCAGAGAGTGCAGGGTCTGCCACGAAGCAGAAGAGACGCCTATGCACTTGCTCACAAACTGTGGACCACTGATGCGTAAACGCAGCCTACATCTGGGCAAACACTTACTGTTACCAGATAAGGTCAAGTACCTCTCCCCCAAGAAAATACTGCACTTCTTAGAAGATGCAGGGCTTGTGGGAGAACTGTAATAGGTCACAATAGATCTTATAGGTCGCAGTGACAAACTATAGCCGCTCATATCAATAAAAAATCTTTAGTCTTGAGGAAGGACATAGGTTATTGTTTATACTGTATTTTAACGAGTTCCCCTAGAAATGTGTGATATAACTGAATCTCACGCAGGCAAAGTCGCGGGCGACAGCTAGTAAATTATAAAATTCGACGAAATCGTGATCGTTACCATTTCAAACCGAAAACCGATGGTATATTACCATAGAAGATACCTACGTCACACGCCTACACTTCGACAGAAATGTGCTCCGGTCCCGACTGAGCGACAGCACACAATACACAGACAGTAATAATGTCGCGGCGCTGTGGACTCGGCACTTGCTCTCCAATCGGGAGGTCCGGGGCTCGAGACCGCTGTGTACCAATGTGTTTGTCGTTTTCGAATTTAATATGGACATTTGTCTGACGCTCCTACGGTGAAGGAAAACATCGCGTCGCAAGGCAACCTGCATACATCTGCGAAGAAATTCATAGGTGTATCTGAAGTCGACCAATCCGCACTGGGCTAGCGTGGTTGACTAAGGCCTAATCACTCACTCAGGGTCACTTAGGGTGGGCTCGAGCCCCTCGGTGGAGACGTATATGAGCTGTTATGGCTCTTTTGTCAACTGAGGCCGCTCGAACTTATCCCGCGGGCTACTGATGATGATGTAATAACGAAATCCATTGTGACATTTGGAACGCCTTTTAAATAAAAAAGATGACATTTTGTAGCCCGTTTAGGGTTCCCGCACCTCAAAAGCAGAAAACGGAACCCCTCTAGGTTCAATTCATTGTCCATCAAAACCTATAGGGACAAGTGACCCGGCAAAAGCTTGTTTAAAACTGTTACAAGCTCTAGAAAATTATCCAAGAAATTATGCAAACCGCGCACCGCCACAATGCGGACTGTTCGCACCAAGGAAATAACGAGTTAAAAAATGTTGACTATAAAATATTTTATAGAGAAGGCTGTGAATACGATCAGCAAAAATGTTCAACACATGAACTGTTCGCGGAAGCCACCCAGCAAACGTGTTACGTAAACATCGCCGGCATCACGCAACAACAGGCGGCCTACCGTGGTCGCATTAAATTAATTTTAAAGCCGCGGTTGAAGCGGGATGGCGCTATACACTGCGCTATGCATCTCTGTCTATCCACACACTGTTAACTTTGCTCTAAGCACTCGCGATGAGAACTGTCAGACGAGGTAATTCTCCGAATATGTGTCAGTATGATATGATTACACAGTCAAATATGTGTACATGTGCCTGGGGCATTTCCCGACGTTTGGCTCCAGGAAAACCCCTCATATTTCCAGGATAATGTCAGTCTTATATGTAAATATTGCGGAAAACGATGAGTGAATTGTGTGTTCACATTAGAAGACAATTTAAAGATTATAAATAATATTCATTTATAAATAGACCATCTGTACTGAACAAATCAGATAAAATCTAAAAACATGAGAGAGATGATGGTGCAATATAAAACATGTGTATTTTAAATTTTATATTTTAATTAGTTTCATTTCACAAATAATGTTTCTTTTGAACAAAGAATTAGAAAATTAAAAAGGAGGCTATTCATAGTCAGCTGAAAGCTTCATTAATTAATATTTATTTGGTATATAAGAACTACACATATAAAACCACACACTTAGATTATCTTCGTAGTATATTCGTAAGTCTAATACTAAGTATAATGTAAGTTTATCATAAGGAATCGCAAACAAAACAAGGCAGAGCAGATAACAGCAGCAAATGTTTGGGAAGGACCTTTTTGTTCGATATGATCCAAACCAGTGTTGCCAGATGGGGGGGATTCCCTGCAAATTCGGGGGATTTTTTCAACGTCGGAGGGAATTTTGGGGGGTTAAGTCCGTTAGGGGGATTTTCGGAGGTAAATATTAATGTTAAAGAAATTTTGGAGACTTTTTTCAAGCCAAAATATCACTATTTCCTTACCTCAACTACATGATCATTCATTTATTTTTAGTTTTGTTTAATGATTTGGCTGTACAAGCCTGATCACTCTGTCTGACACAAAGACATTCTACTAGTACAAGTATAATGGTACTAGTTTAATGTCTTTGGTCTGACAACAATACCATAAAAAATCGATTTCTTCACAAGGTTTTTACAAAGTAATTTTTTTGTGGCTCCGCACAATTTCTGAATTATGGCCATGACAAAATTTGGGAATCGTTTGGAATAATAAGGAACGCGGAATGGGAATAGAATCTAGGATCATGATAAAGATTACGTTAGGGAGCTGAATAACTAAAATATATACAAGCTTACAATTTAATATTTTTTACACATAAAAAGGATAAAATAATTTTATAAATATCAATACTATTTCGGCTATAAGGGCTGGAATAGAATTGACGGCGGGAAGAGAACATGAAGGGATTTCAAAGGGGTAAAAAGCAACAAAGTGTGGTTCCTAACTGTTTCGTCTCAAGACAGTATTATTTTCTTTCTCTCTGCTTACTCATTACTTGCTCACTGGTTTACCTACTCATTCTGTTTGAATGATTTATTGTATTCGCAGGTAGTCTAAAATTTATTGGCTCCCAAGTGGCCGCCAGCTATAATATAAGTTCCCGTTTGCCGTGCAATTTAATATCAACTACATCAAAATCCAGTAAATCAAAATATGTGAGAACATACCGAAATGAATGAGAACACATTTCGTTCCAATACACTGTGGGACATCCATAGGTCATAAATCTTAAAAACCTGCTTTCTTGTTTTACATTTTATTCCTTGTCGTTACATTGGATAGTTGCGGTACCTTCTGAAACTATAAATAGGTCAGTAATTAGAGTGCGCCTTCATTATCTATTGTGCATTCAAAGAGAGCGCATCGCCAATCGTAAATACTGTTATCAGTGAGTCATTAAAAAGCGTGACGTCATTTGTTGTCATTGCGGGACCTGTGAGTGCTGTGTGAGTTTTTTTCTGAAATGGATATCCAAGAACAGGGTATGTAATAATTAATATTTTTATTTTAATTGTATCTTAGTATATATTTTCTTTAGTATGTCATTGCTACGAGGCGACTTTTCTTGGAGTATTATATTTTAATATTCAAAGTTTGAATAAACTTTTAAATATGTTCCCACTCGCTCCGACTATGGAGGTATATTGCACCATAATCTTTAGACTTTCTTATCTTAGGAAAATTAAAACTTGGCTGCCCTTATCTGCCCTTTTGGCGATGACAAGGGTGCTACGGTTGCCAGATTATCTCGTAGCATTTGCTACGAAATTAGTTTATTTAGTCTTAGTGCTTTGTGTAGGTTTTGTGACTGAATTTTAACCGTTTTTTTTTTGTTTTAGGTAATTTATATATATGCTCGTTTTCAAGAATGCATATTCTTGAAATATGGTTAACTGTCAATACCGATAATGACTCGGAAAAGTGTCGTCAAGTCCTACAAAGTTTGTTGACTGCTCTGAACGACGATGCTGAGAACATTGATATTCATTATTTAGAGAAAATTGTTAATAATTTATGTAAAGCTATTGCTCGATTCTGGAAAAAATGTAATAGGGATAAAACCAAGCTTTTATATAAGAATTCCGATTGGTTTAATGTTATTGAAAAAATTCAACTTGTGAAAAACAATAAGCAATGTACTCCGTCTGAAACGTCGCCGTGTCATTCACGTGGTCGTCCTCGAAAACCTTTTACGCAATGTAGTAAAAGGACTAAACGTCGGAGAGTAGCTGATTTGTCAAAGTCTGATGATTCTACTGTGAGTGCATTGCTTGATGTTTCAGACTGTTCATTCGATTCGTGTATATCTAGAGTTAGCACTGATGATGTCTTGTCACTTGTGACTGATGCTCAGTTGACAAAACATCAGTATTTATTAATTAAAAACTTTGTTAATAGTAAGATTTCTCCTAATGTATTACCATGTTACCAACAAATTACTAAAGCGAAACAGAGATGTTACCCTTCTAATATAACTGTTTCCGAGTCTTCAGCTGAAGTTGAATTACAAAGTCTTTTTGATCACACAGTTTCTCGAATCCTTGAATCTCAAAAAGAGGTCTTAGATCAGATTCCTGATGATTGTTTGTCTAATATCTCTTTACTTGGGAAATGGGGATTCGATGGCAGCACTGGACATAGTGAATACAAACAATTTTTTTCAGATTCAACTTTAGAAGATAGTAGTTTGTTTGTAACATCTTATGTACCCCTTCAAATTATTGTAAAATTAGCTGAAGATAATTGTAAAATTTTATGGAAAAATCCTCGACCCTCTTCCACTAGGTACTGCCGTCCTATTCGATTTCAATTTTTGAAAGAAAGCACAGCAGTGTCTTTGCAAGAGGAAGCTTATTTTAAGGATAAAATTGAAAGTTTGCAACCTACTTTTATTCAGATCGACAATCGTGAATTGGTCGTTTCTCATAAGTTGCAGCTTTCAATGGTAGATGGTAAAATTTGTAGTGCTTTAAGTGAAACATCTACAAGTAGATGTTATATATGTAATGCTACCCCTAAAGAGATGAATAAAATAGACGAATGTTTACAAAAACCTGTAATAGAGAGTAGATACCAATTTGGATTATCACCACTACATTCTTGGATACGTTTCTTCGAATATTTTATTCATCTTTCATATAGATTAGACATAAAAAAATGGCAAGTTAGGCTAGATAGTGATAAACAATTGTTATCAAATAAAAAACAATATGTACAGTCCCAGTTTAGGGAACGATTAGGTTTAATAGTTGACAAGCCGCGTAGTGGTGGAAGCGGGACGTCTAACGACGGAAACACGGCCAGGAAGTTTTTTTTGGAATCAGCTATATCTGCTGAAATTACAGGTTTGAATAAGGATCTCATAGATCGTTGTTGTGTAATATTACAAACGTTATCTTCTGGACATAAAATTAATGAATGCAAGTTTAAAGACTATGCATTACAAACAGCATACAGCCTGGTCGAGGAATATCCGTGGTATAGTCTTCCTGCTTCTGTCCACAAGGTGCTCGTACATGGATCAGATATTATAAGTTATGCATTGTTATCTATAGGAGAACTTTCCGAAGAAGCTGCTGAAGCGACAAATAAGTATATCAAAATTTATAGACGAAGTCACACTCGAAAAATGTCACGTGAAGTTACCAATCAAGATTTAATACAACGACTATTATTACATTCAGATCCTTATATTACAAGTCTTCGGAAACTTCCCCCTAAAAAGAAAAATACTCTGTCACAAAGTGTAATAGAATTGTTACATGTTTAATATTGTTAGAATAAGAATAATTTATTTGTATTTTGTTAGTTGTTTTGTTTTTTTTGTATTTAATTAATTTTAATTTATTTATTTCTATTATTTTATTATAATTAAATAATGTTATCAATGTTTTGACTCTTATTTTATTTAAAATATATATTTTACATTCCAATTTTTAAGTGTTTGTTCATGATAAATTTAGGTAAAAGTATGTTATTGTTTATATTTGTTTTTTACTGAAGTAAACGTTTTTTATTCCGTAAATACATGTACTTCTTTCATTTTAATGTTCCTAAAACACTTTTACAACTATAAGTCACTAAAATAATACAATGTATTGATAGTAACAGGACTTTAACTATTTATGACCGCCCTTGTATGGAGCGTGTCCCTCTGTGCAATATCTCGAATGCTAAATAGGTTTTCCTGGAAAAAAATGTATGTATCTGATAAATTTACATTTGATTTTCATATCCTAATTGTATTTCTTTAAGTAAGTAGTGCTTGGAGGTTTTTTGTCAAAAATGGTAATTTTCGGGGGGATTTTGAGTGAGATCGGGGGGAAAATTTAAACGGCCACCTGGCAACACTGATCCAAACATGCTCATATTTCATTACGGCGTCGACACATGACCGTGTCGACATGTCTCATGAAAAGCAGCGACAGACGTGAAATTTATAGATTTTCTGTTCTAACTGATTCACGCTTGCTGTTTATACTTTTTACATCTCTCATGTTCGGTAAGTAGGTCCTTATTACCCCCAAATGGGGCTTGTAGGTGACCAATTAGCGCTCTAGGGTAATAATGTAGCTAGAAAAGCCCTAGGGCTGTAAGTATTTTATTGCCACGCGAACGGTCTATTCATATTTAAGCTAAGTACAGAAGTAAGAACTAGGTAAGTTTAATAAACGTTCGAGATGATCTGTCATGTAGTTAACGATTTGATACCTATAACGTCAATGATGGAACGCAAATCCTCAGACACCAAAATTTATTTTCAATATAAAAGTATTATATAAATTAATTTCTTACGGATTATTTACGAAGACATGTCCATCTTTCTGTTTTGTTGCATATCTTGCCAATTTGAAACTCTATGGTCGCGCGCCTGCGATACGATGTCGCCGCTTAGGGCTAATTCACACGTACCACAACCACACCACATCGCAGTGACAAAAATAATGTGTTTAAGCCAACAAGCCTTAGGCCACAGCACACCGAAGGTGGCACGCATAGCGGTAAGAGGTTAGTTGGTCGCTTCGATGACTAATCCCAGTAAACCAACACACTGCACGCTATGCGCGCGGCCCCACCGCTAGCTTGGTGGGACGCTTGGCGCCTCGATAGCGGCTTAGCGGTTAGCGAGGCGAACGGACGCGTCGGTTATATGCTTAGATTACTAGGATGCATTGTGGAGGAATTGATTGATAATAGCCCACTGTTTACAAAAACGAGCCATTGTGAACTCTTCCCACACGTTACGTAAACAATTTATGTGTGTTAAAAAATTGTGGCATATTTTACAGTGATGTTATTATTATGTTTTACTTTTTTGTATAAAATTACGAATTCTCAGTAGACTTTAACAAAATATATGTCTATACAAACTTTTTACTATAACAAAATATATGTCTATAAATACACTTTAGATCACCAGGCGCGCGCTGCCAGTGTGGCCACTAGCTATCGAAGCATTTTGACCGCTAAGCCAGCCTCCTAGCCAACCACTAAGCCTGCCACCTCCGGTGTGGCCTTTGCCTTAGCCGTCGCGCCGCCGATAAGGGGTGAAGACGACAGAGCTAAGTAAATTGAAAAAGCGGCGTAGTGGAAAATTTAATTTTGGATATAATCTGCCCATATTTTTATTAGTGGAGTCGATTCTTCTCTCGATTCTGAACAAACTGTGTTAGAGGTTTTATACCGCATATTTGGGCAGTAGATTTAGTTAGACAGACGTGACTTGTCAATAATTCAAATGTTGACACTCTGCTTTATATGGCTATGCAAATTGTACTCATATTTTCATTGATTTTATAATATACTAGCTGCCCGCCCCGGTCTCGTACGGGTATACTAAAATCCTTCTGACTATACAACAATTTATGAAACCGTAGACTTGGAAGAACATGAATGACAATCTGTCAATTACGACACAGTCTATATGAAAATTTTTAAATTTATAATTTTTACAATTTTGTATTTTTTTTTTCAATCATTTTCTTTTATACAAACCTAGTCCTGACAATAACGAACAGAACAAAATAAGAATGAACTAATTTGGTGCAGTCGTTTTGAAGTTATGCGCGTACATACATTTCGAACATTCATTTTTATTTATAGGTACGTATAAGTATCCACGGCATTTTAATCCGATGAGGAACATCCACAAACTGTATTCAGGTTTTGCACAATTTAATTAACACGTACAAGTACGTACGTACGTTAAGTACTTAAAGTAAATCAGGGTCGTTTTCCTCCTCTTTTCGTTTTCAAAAACCTCTTTCGACCGTGAAAGAGGTTTTTTATCAAGTCATATTTGAAGATTATTTTGATTTTGACTTGCCTAAATTCAGAATCATTTACATTGAGTGCACTGAATCAGCCGAGTGTATACCCGCCTTTATCGTTTTAACTTACAAGTTGTTCTCGAACTTACTTCATCTCGCCTTTGTACATGTTCTCTCATTTATAGACATACTAGCTTTTACCCGCGGCTTCGCTCGCGTTAAATTCGGGGTAACACTGAAGATTAAAAAAAAATAAGGCAGGTATTTTTCGTTGGTAACAAAGAGTCTGTGTACCGATTTTTAGCTTCCTACCTTGAAAACTGCAAAAAGTCCCATATAAAATTTCACCCCCTCTTTTAAGGGGTTGGGGGCAGATTTCCAAAAAAAAAATGTTGCACGATTTTTTTGTTAGTCACAAATAAGTTCGCATACCAATTTTCACTTTCTACCTTGAAAATTGCGGAATGCTCCATCAAACTTCCACCCCCCATTTTAGGGAAATGGGGGGTTAGAATGAAACAAAAAGTAGCCTATGTCACTCTCCATCCATTCAACTATCTCTACTTAAAAAACACTTCAATCCGTCGCTCCGTTTTGCCGTGAAAGACGGACAAACAAACACACACACACACTTTCGCATTTATAATATTAGTATGGATGTATACCTATCTCGACATACAAGGTTATTTTTTAATTATGACAAAAATTTTGTGTGCTTGTTCAGACAAGCAAACTGAACAACTTTCACTATGGCACCAACTTTGAAATCGCAAAAAAAATCAGCTGTTCCATACATTTAGGTTCAGTGAACATTTGTATGGAACAGCTGATTTTTGTTTTGCGATTTCGAAGTTGGTCCCATAGTGAAAGTTGTTCAGTTTGCTTGTCTGAACAAGCACACAAAATTTTTGTCATAACTAAAAAATTTACTTGTATAATTAAGATTGTGCAACTGTATAAAGAAAAATAGATTCGCTTGATTATTTAATGCGACGCAACAGTCGCTGCGTTTGATATTGAAAATCCATAGTTTCGTTGGCCGGCCGATGGGCTTGGTATAAATAGACGAAACGCATGGAAATCGATATTGTAACGGCGCCAAGGTCTCGGCCAGTGGCCGGCCTTCCGCGGTGACGGCCGCAGTGGCCTGCTCACCGGCCGATGCCGATATAAGCTTTCTCACACACGTGGGCTTAGAGCTTTCCCGTTTATTTAGCGACTCCAGTCCCACCGGCGTGAACGCGATATGATAAAGCGGTTTACAAGGAAGTAGTTTTAGTATACCTTCTACATTAATAACATTTTCCTTGATATTATAGGCAAATAATAATATAATATGTCCTCCTAACCGATATTCGATCACGACGGCCAATCTCAACAGGGACTAGCCGTCTGCGCAGGAGATATTACAGTGCACAAGTGACTGCGCAAACGCAATTGCACTCTCTGTTCCTTCACTCGCATAGTCCAATTGTACGGTTAGCCGACACGACCGGGGCGAGATCATTGCGCAGGACCCACTATTTGACGTGCCTATCGAAACACAGAGGATCTCGAGATTTTTCGTATTTTGGTCACCCATCATAGGACTGACCACAGCCAACATTGCTTAACCTTAGCAATCGTTCGCAGAGCCCACACGCCAATGCGCCACCAAGCTCCTCACTGTTATTAGTTTATTGTAATGATTTTCAGTTTATTAAATTATGTATTTATAACTTTTTTTAGAATCTATGTGACATGTCTTTAAAAAACTAGATTAGTACGTAAACTATTAAAGATCATTCAAAATCACTAATACCTCAGTTTCTTACAAGATTTTTTTTGTTATTAAATCCAAGAGCGCTTCATTATCTAACATTGGTGATAATTTCAAAATATTGCTACAGTGCATTTCACACATTAACCCAGGAAAAAAAAAGGTATGTAATGTACATATTACGGTTTTCAAATTTTTTCCTTGACATGACGTGCTATAAGATTCATGCCAGATTTCATGACTCTAGGCCAAAGTACCCCTATAAGTACTGATTCCCTTGTGAAATCGCAAAATTTGCGAAATATATGACAAAAACCGTCTGTCTTTTGATTGTGTTGATTTACAAGTATGATTTTTTCACAGAATGTGCCCGTAATATGATTGACTCGCTTTCCGCTGGCGGCTTCACCGCGATATTTATGTTTTCCCATAGAAATTTTATATTTTCCCGTAGGAAAAATAATTTGTAGCCAATACTCGTCAGGAATAATGTAGGATTCTAAATGTAAAAGAATTTCTTAAATAGGTCCAGAAGTTTCGGAGCATTTTCAATGCAAACCAAAGTTGTATAATAATAATATTATTGTAATGTTGGCAATTTAAAAGGGGAGATAAAAAAATTTACCTTCGGAGTTTCTTACCTGTTCTCCAGAAGGCTCTCCCAATTTCCGAACAGAAGTCAAAGTCAAAGTCAAAGTATTTATTCACACAAGGCATGGTAAAAATGGTAACAAAATGAGTAGCTGAACAGCACGTCTTACCAACTTGTGGCATGTGAATGTCAGTTTACAATTACATAATTTAAATTTTCGTATTATATGTCATTTTACTATATTACTATACCTAATAATTATATTACTCTTACATGTTAATTAAATTATTATAATAAAATGTCAGTAATTTTTAATATTATTTATGCTTATAAGTCAAATAATCTGTAACCGAATAAAAACAATTTGTAACTAGCCAATTAAATAAAGTTTTGTTAAAAAGTTTACCGTTAAGTTCTTTGATGCTTTGGGGTAGGTTATTGTAAATTCGAACACTCATGGCATGGCTATTTCGGCTGTACAATTTTGTTTTCATTTGTGGTATCGCTAACTGTCCCACATGTCTATTACTATATTTATACCGATCTTCAAATTTTTCAAAAAGTTCAGCATTGGCTCTAACAAATTTGCATGATTCGAATATATATAAACTAGGCAATGTTAATAATTTGTATTTCTTAAATATTGGAGTACATGGTGTCCATGGAGGTACATTAAATATGGCACGGATACATTTTTTTTGGGCTATGAATAGACTATTTACTTTTACAGCATTACCCCACAAAACTATTCCGTACCGAAGAAGAGACATAATGTATCCATGGTAGGCCATTATTGCGGTTTCATAATCTGTTATTCTTGATATTTTCCATAAAGCAAATATGAACTTGTTAATTTTATTGTTTAAATGTTCTACATGTGGTTTCCATGAACAATTTTGATCAAGTTTTATACCAAGAAAATTAGTTTCAGTACATTCTTCTATGGCTTCGTTTTCGTAAGTTATGTTAAGATTAGGACATTTACGTTTCCGATTGAAAAAGTGAACAATTTTAGTTTTGGAAATATTAACTGTAAGGTTGTTTTTTGTCAGCCACTCTATACATTTCATTGCTGTATTATATATCTCTTTGCCATGTTCACTAATATCTTTGTTGCCTAATACAATAGACACGTCGTCGGCAAATAATGTACAGTGATATTTAGTAATGTCTGGCAGATCGTTAATATAGATGAGAAACAGTAAGGGTCCCAAGACACTCCCTTGGGGTACACCGTATTTATTTACTCTAAAAGATGTAGAGTCAACATTTTTTTTCATTTTACTTGTATTTGCATACATCTTAATTATGGTTGGGGTGTATATGTACATACAAGGTTAATTTGCTTTGCATTGCTTACCTCAGTTTCTTACATTTTTAATTAATTTGTTGATTGATTAAATTCTTGTATTTGTTGGACGTCAATAGTGCCTGTAAAGGTCTATTTTGAATAAAGATTTTTGAGTTTGCAAACAAATAAGCAAATCTTTCCTATTTATAATATTACTATACACGGTTATTTTTTTATCACCCTGGAAAATTTAAGGGACGCTTCACGACATGGTATTAGAATGATTTAAATACAAATAAAAAAAATAACACCCCTCCTTAATTTTATATTAATTTTTTAAAAAATACAAAAAATGCTGCACTAGTTGAGAGCAGCATTTTTAGAGATTTTTTTATTTTTTTTAAATTTTTTATTTCATTTTTTTTATTTTTTATATAATATTGGATGTGTCCTGAAGCGTCCCTAAAATTTTCCAGGGTGATAAAAAAATAACCGTGTAGATATAAGCTTTAGATTGATATCAATACGCATTCCTGAGAAAAATGGTCTTGACAGACACACAGACAGACAACAAAGTGATCCTATTTAGGTTCCGTTTTTTTTTCTTTCTGAGGTACGGTAGGGAACATTAAAAATGGACTTTCACTACACACATATGGCCTATGTTTCTGTTGTGTTGTCTTGCTGAATTTAAATAATCTTTCAGTGTACAATTATACAGGATGGAAACTTTCAGCGGGGCAGTAAGGAGAAGTACCTTATCCGTTGCAGCTACACGAAAATGGTTTTAGGAGACTATCCATAATTTTTTAAGGAATTTTGATCCCTATTCACAGATTTTCAAAAAAATGTACAGTTGGCAAGAAAATAGCCATGTTACATATGAACATTTTTTGATGGCAATCGATCCTGTTTCTAATACTGATCAAAAACTTCTATGGGGCCAACCATCGTTGGAGTACTCAAAAAGTCACAAGTGGATAGGTTAAGTAAATTTTTTTTATGACCACACAACCGACTTGTGGAACTTGAAACACAGTTGGTTAGGTAAGGAAGAAGTTTCGATAAAGAATTGATTATTTATTGGTTATTATGAAACACTGTGTATAAATACATATAAGTTTTAAATAATAAATTGAATATATTTTACTTAAATTAGATTGTTGTATTTTGTTTTACATCAATTATTGCCTCAATTAGTTATTGAAATTTAATTTCCCTATTGAACAATTTCATACTATCCATACTATTTACAATGCTGTCAGAGATTACTTCAAGGAGGACTATGAAGATTGTTTTCAGTCAATATAGGTAAGCTTTCATACTGTGTATAAAAAAGAAACACGTTTTTATATTGATTTTGCACTTGTTATAACTGATATGTTAATACCTCGAGGGAGGGCCTGGTAACCCGTAACACAGAAATCCTAGAAATCCAAAGGCACGGACCACGAGTCTGTGGAGTTTTAAATAAACTTAAAAAAAACCCGTAACACAGGCTGTATAGTCTATAACAGGATTGTATTATGCTTGTTACGAGATGTCACTAGTAGTCGTTTCTTGGTGTCAAAATAAATTGTAATGCAGCAGGAGACATTTACGAATTAACACTGTAAATACTATTGGAAACTTTCTGCATCAATATCTCTTTTTACCAAAATATGTTAGTTACGAGGTGTCATATCTAGACTGACGATATGAAATCAATATGACTGAAGTTTGGCTACAGTTGGGTAAGTCTTTGGTGATGTACGTGCTAATAGCATTAAGACAGTATGTTGAAGAAGCAGATTCGATTCCTGCCTGATGTGAGTTTTACGTAGCAATGATTTTAATGTTGCAAAAATATAACAACTTATCTAACATACAACATTGATCAAAATGTGTAGTGAGTCATGGGTGAGATAATATTTTAATACCTATTCAAATAATCACAATATACAGTCCCCACATTCTAAGAAGCCCATTTTGACAGCTGCAATCACCATAGTTTATCTGTCAAAACTGATGGACAAACTATGCCGATGATATGATACTATTGAGAATGAACAACAGACACAAGTTTGAACAGGAAACAACTGCAGATAACGTAAGCAAATGACACTGTCCAAAAGTGTTTGACATTGGCAGTTTTGTATTCAATGCCCTTCATGGATAAGGAAATTGTTAATATTGCTAACAGTTTTTTAAGGGAATAAGAACTTCTATCTTATACATCATCTACACTGTTAACCCAAAATTACTTCATAATCTAATGTACAAATGAAAAGTGGATGGTAACTCACTTATGACATTTGGCACAGGTGTACATTATATGTAATTTGACATTACCTAAGACACAATTCAATAAAAATTAAGGGGGGGAGAACTAGGGGCTATGGAAAGAGTTCTTGATGTTCTAAAAGCCAAAAATTAATCCAGGTAGATAGAAAATAATGGTATAACATCAATAGTCTCATTATTTCACGAAGTTCACAATTTCATAACTTTAGCACTAACGGTGAGTATATTTTTTACAATAAAAGTTTTCATATATTATTCATTTGTAAAATGCGAAAGACATTAAGATAAGCCAAGATGGCTAAGAGATGATGATGTTTCAATGGGAGCCAAAATTGTAAATAAACATTTCATTATTTCTCATGTAACTTAGAATGATTCAAAGAGCTATCCTATAATAATGATTAGTCTACCTGCACAGCAATATTAGTCATTTTGTTGTAAATAAGGTTAATATAAAGATTTGAAAAAAAAGTCACCTTCGTTGTCTTTAGTGAGAATGAAAACAAACTTATATTAATAAAATTTTACTCACAGAATACCAGGGTAGGAAATATTATTTACACCTCCACAATAAACAGAACACTGATTATGTTCTAACCTGTGTTTCCTACATGAATAATGGCTCAGAGCACAGCCTATCTGATAGCATTATCAAGGGGAGATAGTATTTATCATATCACACTACATTAGCACAAAGAATCTCGAACATATACACACGTGACGTCACAAAACAACCACCCAATCCGCGAATAAACATTCAACTGAACAGATGCCCGACAGACGGCCTACATACAATCACCTATGGTTATGAACAAGCTACGTCATGCTGGGGTCACTATTTACTACGTTCACTACTTGGGATATTTACTAATGGGGTTAAAAAATGCGTTATTACATGATTACAGCCACATTTCACGGTCTAATTAGTACAAGAAGATTAAAACGAATAAATTTTATGCAAGAAACTTACCGATTTGTATAAAGTCTAACTTATTTCTAATCTTCTTTTACTGTCTAAAGTTGTAAACATGTATAAAACATTATATTCATATCACTTCACATAGAACAACATATCTCGATTTACGTACTACAATTTAACTAATTCTTGTAAAACATCAAACAAATAAGAATTGTACTCTGTGTATTGCTTTTATGAATTGACTTGACAGACAGACGAAAATCAACATGTCTTCCATTAGCATGTCCGGTCAACGAAGAATCTCACTATTTGAATCTTTACAAAACCTAGTTTATAAATTCATATAAAAAAGAAATATGTATTAATAATTTATGTTATCTATCAATTTGGTATATTAAAGGAGTAAAAGGTTAATGCTAATATTAAAGGTACGGTTGTAATATTTCGCGGATATGCTTTTGACATTTAGCAGTGTTTAGCAGGTGACATTAGATTAGCTTTTAAATACAAAGGAGATTACCTGCATAAAGTTTCATCCTTTAAAGTTTTCGCAATATCGCTTAGTTCTGCCTCCCCTGGTTAAACTGTTTAAAAATACTTCATATCCATTACTAGTTTTGTGAGTAAATGCGATATTTATTATAGCAATAGAGGATATGACTTTTACATCATAATACAATGACATTATACAGTGTGACCCTAGAATCTGGATAAAGTGCAACCCCGTGAAACTCATCATAAATTATCGACAAAAAACATAGTTCTTTTTTCTACAAAAGTAATTTGATATTTTTATTTATTAATTAAAATATTTATTACTTTCCATGGACTCTATGTACAAAAAAAACGACTAATAAAATAGTGGTTCCTAAAAAAAAACTCACAGCTCATAAACGTCCCCACCGAGGAGCACGAGCCTACCATAACTAGTTAAGGTGATTAGGCCTTAGTCAAACCACGCTGGCTCGTTGCGGATTAGTAAAGTTGACTTCACATACACCTTTGAATTACTTCGCAGGTGTATTCAGGTTACCTCACGATGTTTTCTTTCACCGTAGGAGCGTCAGATAAATTCGTGAAACGAAAAACACACAGGCCACAGCGCCATCGACGCTCACTCTGACATCCACTCCGATAACCACTGTCTTATGAGCTATTTGATAATTTAGATACTTTGTTCATACGATAAAATAACAAATAGCTCACAAGACAGTGGATATGGTTCTAAATTTTATTTTTTGTCCGAAAAATCTTAGATCATCTTGGATATGGTACGCAACAAATCACAGTATACATTTTTCTGCCACATTTTGCGGGAGGCGAGGTAAACACGCATGGCACACTACGAAAATCTATAATTCAATTACGGATACGCACACTATGAAAATATTACCTCACTATAAAGAAACACACACACACATCGACAAATTAACGTGTATCTACGCAACCGCCCGCAAATCATGCCCGTGTACTGTGTTGAGCTACCAACGTACCATTGTATTGTATTTTTCTATTGTAACGGCATAAAAATTACTTCAAAATTGTACTTTAATAAAACACGTTAGTGTATATTTTATACTTACATGTGATAGGAAACGCCATAGTCTCGCCTCTTGCAAAAGGCTATCCAGTAACTCAAATCTTCGAGAGTCTCGAAGATTTGAGTTACTGGATAGCCTTTTGCAAGAAGAAATTGCACAAGTAACCATTTTTACGAGCTCTTACTTGCGATCCGAAACGACACCTGGATGATTCACCCACTTTTTGTATGGAACGTGGAATTTTATTCTGAACCTGTTTTAACCAGTTTAAAAATTTATGACGGAAATAGAACTTTATGAGAAGGATGTGTAGCCATGAATATTAAAAATATTAAGGCCTGCATTTAGGAGAAAAAAATTAAAAATGTTTTTTTTATTGTTTCTTTAGCAGGGCCACATTTAGTTTTTTTTACTGGCAATTAAAAGGTTGTCATTGTCAATGCCACTGTAGCTGTCGTTTTGACTTTTGTTTACTAGTTGTGTGTATCCACTCGAACGTTCGCCACGCGAAGCGTGGTGGGTTTCAAAAGCAAAAAGTAGTATATCTCAAATATCCACTGGAACGTCCGTGGGGACTATAGTCCCCAAAATCTCGATCTTCTCGATCGACCTGGGTACTATGGTACCCAGTTTGGGGAACATATTCAAGAAAATTATCCATCACATGAGACTGCTGATAAGAGGAAAAATCAAATGAAATCCATGAATTTAGGATGGGCTCCGCACCAAACTCATATAACACCACTGGCTCAATTTTGAAATGACGTTCTAATGAGGGAAGATGTTGAAATTGAATAAATAAAAATTACATAATTTCTGGGTTTTATTTCATACCTGCAACCAGTTTCTATATTACAACTCTTTCACATAGTTTCCACTATTATAATTATTCAACACTTCATATTACATATTGAGTACCCATGATAAAATCGAGGGTATGTAGTCATATAGAATTAATATTTACACTTTGAATTAGCATTATAGTAATCTTAGAGAATTTTGCACTTAGTTCATTATAATGACTTCATTAATTAGTATTTGTTTTGTAAAAAATCTTTTGTTATTGAAATAGTAAAACTGTAGCATTCTTAAGAACAGACCAGTATATTTTATTTATGTTGATATTTCATTACTGTGAGGTAGGTGCTTATCCTAAGAGTAGGCAGAGTTAAACAGGTATCACACACTAGACACTACAGCCAGGGGCTCATTCTAACAAATGCTGCACAAACACACTGCTACAAAGTAAAGTATAGAAGTCATCTGCCACCAACCAATGCATTTATTGTGCTAGATTTCATTTTAATAGCATGGACCTATTGATTACATGTATCATTTTTTTGGTCAGAGTCAGAGATGCTTGTTTGTTACCAGCAGTGACCTGCAATGCTGCTAATTTGCAATCCAATTCAATATGTGGTCACCTGGGGGTTTATTGTCGAAGGAAAAATCTATAACGTCTGCGCTGCCTTTAATTTGACAGTCATTGCGGCAACAACACAAGATTGTGCACTTCTTAATAAAAAGTATTGTGTTGTGATTGCTTAGATTATAAGCGATCACGATCAATAAAATCTATCTATTCTTTGGGTGGTGGCGCTGTCCTTAAGGATTCCGCCAACTTCGAGTATTCCGCTTAGATTTTTGTTGTTACACTATTAAACTCTGCCGTTTCATCAGGCGTATGTGAATTTTAGTCAGAAAGTCACTCACTATCACATCGTTTGTGCACTTTTGTTACTTATTTATTCGTTTGTGACACGTTTCAGTAACTTGTCATTGGTTTCCATACAAAAATCGCATTGTTTTACATACTATGAAAGTCAATCAGAAATTTGCTGTTTTTTTGAATTTGCAGGCCTAAAAAAACCTAAATTTTATTCTAAACCCTAGATTTTTGAATACTCTTTACAATAATACCTGAAACATGTTGGTTAATAAATAATTATATTCTTAGCCCAAAAGAGGACATGTCCTTTTGCCTAATTTCCATGGTATTTTTTTTTTGTTCGTTTCATTTTTTAATTGGTCAATGGATAGAGGAGTGAAAATTGTTTTAATATATTAAAGAGGGGTATTACACAATATTATATAACAAAAGTTATTTGATTATGAAATTCTGCTATCCAAGGAAATTAGGAAAATACCAAGGAAATTATAAAACAGCTCCAAGGATTTTGCCATGGAATGAGTTTGCCATGGAAATTAAAAAAAGTGTTACACATATACTTAATCATTTCTTATTTACTTACTTATAAAACTATAACAAAATATTTTGGTCTTAATACAGTAAAATACAAATCAGTTATTATTCTTACTAAGTAAAATACAGTAAATTACATTACGGAAAACAACTAAATAAAAATATGAAGATTATTTAATATGAAAAATCATATCTGCCAACTGCCAACCTGCAAATTATAAATCTCACTATGAAAACAATCTCTAAGCTTGCACATTGAACAAACATAAAATAACCTCTTATTCGGTGTTAAAACAATAAAAAAAATCTTTATGTTGATTCGAATGATAAATTCAAATTCAACATATAGTATATTCAAGTTGGATTATTACGTAATCACTTTTCCACGTCAAAGAAGCTACGCCAATGGTTGACAAGTCTACGGCGGCCGGGAGACCTTGTACTGGAAAGAACCAGAAAAAACCCAGTAGGGGCTATATTTTTTCCCTGTAATGTTACAGTAGTCAATTGAAAGCTGACCTTAATGTTTTAATTATTTCTGTTTTTCTTTTTGTATTGGTACTTCCTAAAAGTTGATTTTGACACTGTTGAAGAAATACTAGGGCAAGAAGCTGGCGCAGTATCGTAATTCCTTAAGGCAAAGATCGACTCCATCATACTTGAGGGCAAAACGCCTAAAGTATGGCACGGGTGCGTGGTGGCACTTTTCTTCAAAAAGGGCGACAAGGCTCAGTTGAAGAACAATAGACCCATCACGCTCCTGAGTCTGAGTCTCGCACGCAGGTTTGACGACTTCCAGCCTCCCGAACAAGCCGGATTCCGAAAAGACCACATCATATGCTGCGGCAGGTTATACAGAAGGCCGACAAGCATAATTTGCCACTATGCTTGGCGTTTATGAACTATGAGAAAGGCTTCGATTCTGTCGAGACCTAGGCCGTACTTAGTTCACTCCAGAGGTGCCAAATAGACTATCGGTACATCCAAGTGTTGCAGTCATTGTACGAAAACGCCACCATGTCAGTCAGGACCAAAACTCGAAACCAATACAACTTCAGCACGGTGTGAGACAGGGTGACATTATATCGCCGAAACTGTTTACAGCTGCATTAGAGGATGTACCTATTTAAGCTTTTGGATTGAAGAGGACTCGGCATCAACATAAGCAGCGAGTACAGAACACACCTTCGTTTTACTAATGATATCGTAGTTATGGCTCAGACGGTGAAAGATCTTGGCACAATGCTCGAAGACCTCTGTAGAGTTTCCCCACAAGTGGGTCTTGAAAAAAACATGGACAAGACTAAAATAATGTCGAATTCCCATGTAACCCCAATCCTGTGAATGTTGGAGGCTCTAAAACTGAAAGTTGTTGACGAATATGTTTACTTGGGGCAAATCGTCCAGCTCGCTAAGTCTAACTTCCAGAAAGAGGTAAATCGACGAATGTAACTTGGCTGGGCAGCATTCGGGAAGCTACGCAGCATATTCTCGGCCCATCTACCGCACTGTTTCAAGACCAAAGTCTTCAATCCATGAGTGTTGTCAGTGATGATGTACGGAACCGAGACGTGGCCGCTTACAATGGGTATCATAAGAATGCTCAAAGTCACTCAAAGGGCAATGGAGAGGGCTATGCTCAGGGTTTCTCTACGTGATCACATTAGAAATAATGAGATCCGTAGAAGAACTAGAGTTACCGACATAGCCCAAAGAATTACAAATCTTAAGTGGCAGTGGGCAGGACACATCGCTCGCAGGATTGACGGCCGTTGGGGCAGAAAGGTCCTCGAGTGACGGCCGCGTACAGGGAGACACAGCGTTGGTAGACCCACCACAAAGTGGACCGACGATCTGGTGAAGGTCGCGAGAAGCCGCTGGATGCGGTAGGCGCAGGACCGATTGGTTTGGAGATCCCTGGGGGAGGCCTATGTCCAACAGTGGACGTCTCTTGGCTGAAATGATGATGATGATGAAAGATCGACCCCCTTAAGGTACGAGTTGTGGTAAAATGACAGTCCGCTTTCAGGACCAAAACTCGAAACCAATACGACTTCAACGTTAGACAGGGTGACGTTATATCGCCGCAGCTGTTCATAGCTGCGTTGGATGATATAGTTAAGCTTTTGGACTGAAGAGGACTCGGCATCAACATAAACGGCGAGTACATGACTCACCTTCGTTTTGCCGATGATTTATCATAGTCATAGCCGAGACCGTGGAAGATCTAGGCACAATGCTCGAAGTCCTCTGTAGAGTTTCTATGCGGCTATGCTCGGGGTTTCTCTACGCGACAGCATCAGAAATGATGAGATCCGTAGAAGAACCAGTGTCACCGACATATCCTAAAGTATTGCAAATCTGAAGTGGCAGTGGGCAGGACACATAGCGCGCAGGACTGAAGACCGTTGGGGCGGAAAGGTTCTCGAGTGGCGGCTGCGTACCGGGAGACGCAGCGTTAGTAGGCCCCCCACAAAGTAGACCGACGTCGTGGGAAGCCGCAGGATGCGGGAGTCAACGGACCGATCGGTTTGGAGATCACTGGGGAGGCCTATGTCCAACGGTGTGCGTCTCTTAGCTGAAATGATGATGTGTGTAACGTCCATCTATATATTCTTATAAGAAAACTGACGCATTTACTTGACATTACCTTAAAAAGTTTGTTTATAAAAATTTCCATGGCATTACCTAATTTCCTTGGCTAGTTTTGAACAATGGACTACAAGGAAATTAGTACCAAGGAAATTAGATTTAAGCCTAAAAAACACCAGACACAGGTAAGTATTAACCTTATTTATATGCGATTTAAATTGAGAGCTCAGCCCTATGGATACTCCTTTTGTATTAATAAATGATTAAATGAATCCATTCCACAACTACGCAAAAGTGGCCATGGAAATTAACTTTTCAATAAAGCAAAGCCCAAGGAGGCAACTATTTAGAGTCTGACACACGAAACATGAACCTGACATTTTTTCAAGTAGCAACACTGATACAATGTCCCCATGTAGTTTAGTTCAACATGGTGATTTTGATATGTACTTTGTAATAAACAATTTCATAATATTTTTTTTTAATTTCTGTAGAAATATTACAGATATTAAGTAATTTTAACATTCATGAAATCCAAATACAGCGATTTCTTATAAAAGGTTAATTGTTGGAAGTTCATTGAAACTAAACATTACCTAATATTTAATTTAAAAAAAGTATAAACTCCTTTTTTCCTACTATAATCAAGGAAAAAAAGACAATCCTTTCACAAATTTAACATTCTAAATTACTACATAAATAAAAAAATATTAGAATATTTCAAGTATCAAAATGTATTTTACCTTCTGTAGACAGTATTACCAGAGCTAGAATTTTTGAATTTGCCGCTTTTTTCCAAGCTCATGTTTCGTGTGTCAGACTTTACGCGACTAGCGCGAAACCGATGAACACACATAGCTGTCTCGACGGCCCCTTGGGGCGGAATGATTTAGATTTATTTATTTCATTTCATCACAATATACATTATAACAAAATTACAATGGCTTGGAAGAAATGATTGTCCATTTAAAATTACATAGGTATAATATTCATTAAATTACTACAATTGAAATACAATTTAAAATGACACAGAATCAAAATGTCACAAAATTAAAATGTCAATATTTGTAAAATTAATTATAATATTAAAAATATTACACAATGTAAAGTCATAGTAAAAATATGAAATATTATTAATTTATACATTAATATAATGAATGAATGAATAAATCGGTGCAGACCGTTTTTTTACTACAACGTTCAAAATATCGACCCATGGAAATTATGATTTTGAAGAGGACAAAATCAAATCTTCACTTCAGTCTTATCCTTCAACTGTAAAATATGAAAAGTTATACTTTTTTAATAGCTGTATGTTTCTTTAACATAAAATAAGTCATATTGGAGTTAAATATCACAGCACTTAGATGATATGTATCTACATCAATAAATATTATGGTAATGGACATACCAAGGAAATTAGATAATCAGGTTTTGATGAAGTTTTTGTATATTTTGATAATACTTTTTCATATGACACAGACAAAAACAAATCAATTTCAACATATACTATGCGAAAAAAAATGATATGAGTATGAAGACATTAAAAATATACCGTTCACCTGCCCGGACATAAAAAATGCATCATTTTTGCGAAATACCCACCTAATGGCAGCGGCCGCGCATCAACTAGTTTTAAGCTGCACATTGACGATCAGTTTTGCGCGTCAGTTGAACTGACGTCCATCCAAAATTTGATCGTGAGTGTCTAATCATCACTCCGGAGTTTTAACTGACGACGCTCCACGAAATTTCCGGGGCTACCATAAATCCAACCCGGCGCGTCGCGCCAAACTGAACGTGAGTGTGTGATCGTCATGCCAATCGCGTCAGTTCGTGCGCAGCGCCCGCGCCGCGCGGTTATTTAGCGTGCTGTGCTGCTGTGTATGGTATTTTGTTGATACAATGACGGCGTCGCTGTCTTCTAGACGTGTCATAATGACAGAATTTATTGAAAAATATAAAAATTCTGAATGTTTGTGGAAAGTATCGCACAAAAATTATAAAACAAAACAGCATCGACATAAAGCTCTAGATGAATTGCTTCCTATTTTAATTGACGTGAGTTAATTGATTTCTTTTTTTAAGTCATTCCTTCATCCATTGTGTTACGCGCCACACCGCCTCAGCCAATCGCAAGCCAGCCGAAGCCAGCCAATCAGAGCCAAGCACGTGTTGCCATGTGACAGCCAGCCCAAGCCAGCCAATCAGAGCCAAGCACGTGCAGCCATGTGCCAGCCAGCCCAAGCCAGCCAATCAGAGCCAAGCCAAGCTAGCGCCTTACTATCGGAGAAACTATAAAATGCCGCGCCATCTCATATTTAGATCTCTTCTCTGTTTTACTGTTTCTAAGACGGAACTCTGCCCTATTGTAAATCGAAATTAAATCAGTGTGATTCTGCAACGTCTACTTTTTATTTTATCCCGTTACATATCAGAAGTGGGATAAATATAAAAAAATAAACCTAAAACGTAGTTAATGCGTCGAGTGTATGCCGCCTGGTCCGTCCGCATGAATGGGGCAAATCTCCGCGTGAAGATTCATCCGAGACAACTAGTGAAAACGAAGACAAAGTTTCGCCACCAGCCTCGCCTTCAGCTCGAAAAATCCTACGCAAGCTTTTGAAATCAGAGGTACAAAAGGCCATGAGTTCTTTAAATTACGAAATACCCTCCGTCACTACAAGAAAAGAACTCCGTGCAGCCTTGCTAATCCCCGAGTTCGACCCGCATAGCGAAGAGTATACTACTGCGACAGCAAGGCTCAAAAAAAAATTGATCAACTTGGCGAAATTCATATGGATGGTGCGAAAACATGGTCGTTTCATCTGCAAGATAGATTAAGGAGGTCAAGCAAGAAGATGGTACAACCGGCTGGATGAATACGATTACTCTTGGGAAGACTGGAAGCAAATGTTGATACGTGCATTTCCCAGACATCGCAAATATGGATTCGATGACCAAATATTATCAGGACAAAGTCGCCATGTGTTTTCGGTGTAAGTTGTCAGACAGCGCAGTTGTCTCATGCATCATTCGCGGTCTACCACCAGAGCAGAGCCACCAGCTGCACTACTACACCGCCTTCGGAGGTTCAGGTTAGCCCACATTATTTTATTGCACTACCTTTGTAGCCAAAATAATCTATTGCACACTAGCCAAGCCAATATTAGCACAATCGGGACATCAAACATAGAGGAAATCAGTTCAGATCTATTGAATAAAAACCGATTATGATTATTTGATTGCTTTACTAATCAATTTCCCTGATTATTTTGCGAGTAAAACACAAAACTTAGGATGTACAGATTTATTAAACATAAAAATAAAGTTAACAAGTGAACAGCCTATATACCGTCAACCTTACAGCTTGTCGCACAGTCAGTAGTTAGATCCAAAGTGTCTGAATTGCTCGACGCAGGTATAGTTCAAGAATCTGAATTATGTTTTGCTTCTCCCGTAATTCGTAAAAAAAAAGAACGGCGATAGTAGACTTTGTGTTGACCCTTGCCTAATATCGATGATTAGGTTTCGAAATTAGCCGTTAAGAATTTCTTTACGAGTCTTAATTTGGCACAAAGTTACCATCAGGTCAAAATCAACCCTGCAGATAACCACAAAACAGCCTTTATAACGCCACATTGGTATTTGAATATACGCGTGTTCCATTTGGCTTAGATAATGCACCGTCTGTTGTTATACGAATGATGAATAAGGTTGTAGATTCAATACGAAATTCCAATCACAAAAGGCGGTAGTTCAAAAACCCACAATGACTTTCCCGATAAATATGAAATGTTAGCATTCTTAGACAATTTGTTGCTACCCTCTTTTGATGTTCAGTCAGGTTTAGATATTTTACAAAAAGTTCTTCATAAATGAAGATCGGAAAATTTAAAGTGAAATGTGAGTAAGTGTTCAGTCTTATAAAACAAAATTACATACTTAGGACATGAGATATCTTCGAATGGCATTCAACCAGGTGAATCAAAATTGTTAGCAGTGTCGCAGTTTCCTACCCCTAGTAGTGTTCATGAAATACGTCAATTTATAGGGCTATGTAGCTATTTCCGTAAATTTATTAAAAGCTTCGCAATTTAATTGCTCGCCCTTTAACAGATTTAACAAAGAAAAACGCAGTTATGGAAATGGGGCACTGAACAAGTCGATAGTTTTCAACAACTAAAACTGTGTTTGTGTACAAGGCCAATACTGGCTTTATATGACCCTGTATTACCAACTGAGATTATCGCAGGTATTTTTTTTACAAAAATACACTGATAATTCCCTTAGGCCTGTGATGTATTTCAGTAGGGCAACGAGTAAAGAAGAAAGTATATACCATAGTTACGAGCTTGAAACGCTTGCCGTAGTAGAATCTATGTGTAGGTTTAGAGTGTATTATAGTAGGGATACATGTAAAAGTGGTAACTGACTGTACTGCCGTTCGCGCCACCCTTACTAAACGTGACATTATCCCACGTATTGCTAGGTGCTGGCTGTCAATACAAGATTTTGACATGAGTGTACAATATGGTGGGGGGAAAAGTTAAGGCGTATCATTGTTCAGCTTAAAGATCGCTCTGCTGCCCCTGATATAAACAACAACTATGTGCTCTCAGATGATAGACTCTATAATAAGACATTGTATGGTAATCGCCTCGTAGTGTCTGCATTGATCAGATAGACTAGTTCAGATGCACCACAATGATAAGTCATGTAGGCTTTCAAAAATGTATAGATTTAATAAAGAGGGAGTAAATGGTACATTGTTCCCTATTCCGAAACCCACAGAACCCATGGTCATGGTTCATGTCGACCATATGCCCCTTTTGTAGAACAGCAAAATGTTATCAATATATGTTGGTTATTACAGACTAGCTTCTGCCCGCGACTTCGTCTGCGTGGACTTCAATTTTGAACAATTTTTAATTTTCCCTCGGGAACTACCTAAGGAATCGGGATAAAAGGTAGCCTATGTCACGTTCTTTTCCATGTCAAAGGCTACATGCATGCCAAATTTCATCCAAATCCGTTCAGCCGTTTTTGAGTGATTGAGTAACAAACATCCAAATATCCAAACATCCACACTTTCACGTTTATAATATTAGTAGGAAGTAGGATAATTTCTCTAAATTTGTTATTGCCCACCCACGGTCAATTCAGTAAAAAACAATAAGAATACTTTAAAAAATATTTAGTTTAAAAAATTTAACTGACAAGCAATTTAAGTACATTTTGACATCTTTTGCATGTCCACGAGCCAATGGTTAAGTGGAACCGGATCTTACTGAATGCGTTACGTGCGATTGATCCTAGCCAGACTTCTAATAATTGGGCCAATAGCTTACCTGACATTATTTGGGGTGTTAATAATACTGTAAATGAAAGTACAACATAGTCGTATAGCCCTATGATTTGATGTTATGAAAGTAATAATGAATCGGTTGAAATCAGACGTAATAATAGATCTAGTGCGCGATTAAAATTAGAAAGCCATAAGATGAAGCTTAACGTCGATAAAAAAAAGGAAAACTAGTCGAATTTACAGAAAGGGAGATTTAGTTCTTTGGCGGCAAGCACCCACAAGTAGTGTAACAAGAGTGAGCACTAAGCTTGATGATATTTACTCTGGCCCATATATCATTACTAAGGTGTGGGTAATGACATATACAGAATCCTCAGTATCAAGGGGTTCCGAGGCTACAAGGCCTTTACTAGCCTGGTTGCATCGGACTCTTGAGGCCCTAACACAAAATCACAGTACCCTATATCATACAGTGCCAGTAGCTCTGATGACCAGCTTGAAACCGAAGATCTCATTGACCTACTTGAAAGCTAACCACGTATTTTTCTATTGCGGGAGCAATGATTGTTTCAGGCCGGCCGACTGTTACGCGCCACACCGCCTCAGCCAATCGCAAGCCAGCCGAAGCCAGCCAATCAGAGCCAAGCACGTGTTGCCATGTGACAGCCAGCCCAAGCCAGCCAATCAGAGCCAAGCACGTGCAGCCATGTGCCAGCCAGCCCAAGCCAGCCAATCAGAGCCAAGCCAAGCTAGCGCCTTACTATCGGAGAAACTATAAAATGCCGCGCCATCTCATATTTAGATCTCTTCTCTGTTTTACTGTTTCTAAGACGGAACTCTGCCCTATTGTAAATCGAAATTAAATCAGTGTGATTCTGCAACGTCTACTTTTTATTTTATCCCGTTACAATTGCTTTCTTTTTTGCTTTTTGGTAAGTATTTGGCAACAAAGAGTAACCGCAGTAAGAATTTATGTTTCTTCAGAATCAGAATCCACTTTTTTCTCGACACAAATAGGTAGTACACGTTCTTTAAACAGCCCGGCCGGTCGAAAACTGAAGAGCCGGAGTGACGCCAGTGAATGGGCAAATCTAGTTGGTATAAAACCATTGGAGTGACGCTTCAGTTTTACATCTAGACTGACGCGAAAAACTGATCGTCAATGTCCAGCTTTATATAACGTGTACATAATATGGTCAACGTAAATTGGCAGAGGAGTTCGCCCAGCCTTGCCATCTCCCGTCTGAATGCTCTAAGCCGAAAAATGCATATTTTGTGCTGTTTTCTTTTTTCAATAAAACGATAGCGAGTGAGTTAGGTGGTAGGGCCTAACTCACTCACTATTATTTTAGCTCTCGTTCATGACGTCATCTTATGATTTCGTACCGCCTGTGACCTGTGACATTAGAATGATAACGCTCTCATTATGAGTCGCTATAAGTTAGGCGATAGGGTCGCTGCCCTTCTAGACAAAAGCCACACGCTTATTTTACGTAGTCTTTTCGAAAAAAAAATGTATGGAGATGACATTAGCTGCGGATAAAATAGCGTGAGGTCTTAGATCATTTAATGCTCTAAGCGTGAAGTTGTCATAGGGGGTAATTCTGAAGTTACCTGCACTAAAACTAAAACTAAAATTAAACATATAATTTTAAATTAGTTTTAGGTAATTCGTATTCTGAGACGCCGGACTCTCTTAATTTAAACTGTACTTGACAATTTCTTAAATTGAATACACAGATTATAAATACACCTAGTGCTGTAGAAAAACGGGATAATTTAGAAACATTAAAAACAGCTATATTCTACTAACTTTACTATCAGAAATTATTAATTTAAGATTTGATCGTGTTTGTAAATAACAGAAAAGAAATTTTATTATTTATCATTCATTTTATCACAAAAGAAAAATTATTCGACATTTATTCCGCGATTGTGAATTTGCGATGGCTTCGCGCCTATGCTATGAAATAAAAAAATTACGTGGTAGTCTGTAGTTGTATAGATAGGTACTTCGTGACTTCCTCTGAATTTTAAAATTGCGTATTTTGTTTCATTAGTAATTTTTGTTTTCTTTTCATAATAACCGCTGTTATTTATTGACAAATAATAGTAATTGCTAGGCAACAAATTTTAGATAGCCATACTTCTATCTGCAGATAGAATATTAATTTCTGTTGTAAGAGTAAATACATACATACATAGCCTACCTATCATCTAAATGTCAGTACTATTAGACTACTTGGGAACAAACAAATTACAACTCACGACTTGGCAATTGATGCTATAAAAGCCTTTCCTATTGTATAATAAGTTTCCTGGTGCTGTAGGGTTTGTCAGTGGTGGAGCAACAATACCAATATGTGTACCATTTTTTTTAACGTTGGGAAATGCGTTACGCACACCTCGCGCTTGGGTAGGCGCGAGGTTATGTCGGACTCTCCGCGGCCACTGGGGGCAGAGCGCCAGCCAGAAACCGCGGCCTACTGACTAAAACCCAACGACGCCCCCTCACAAACGCCTTAGCACGAGAACGTCCATCACCGCCGCATCCTCCCCGTCATCTGACGAAGAGGATACGTCGGGGAGGGACGCCCCGTCGCCGGACAAGGCCATGGGAACCCTTTCGGACACTTCCATGACCTCGTCAGCGTCTGCTCGCCTATGGCGAGCCCTTCTCACCTCCCTAAAATGGGAAGGCCGGCGATGCTCCTGGGCATTAGGAGTATCGACGACTGGCGGTGGCCTGTGCAATGCAGGACTTGGGCTTCCCGGGCCCGCGTCCCGCTGATCACCGTCAGGAGGAAGAAGGCGGGCGAACTGCCGCCTCCTCCGCCCCGTTCTTCTGCGGCGGCAGGGATCTGCCGCTGCGTCATCTTCTCTGGCCCGTTCTGCCACCTCCTTCTATGTGATTACCTCCACACAGAAGGAGTTTGCTACATTCCAGGCCTCGACCAATATGTGTACCATCAACAGCTCCAAGTGTGTTTGGCATTCCATATATTTGTAGAAACCTAAATAGAAAAAGGACGGAGAATGTTAATGTATTTCTTAATAATTATTTCAAAATATTTTATTACAATGTAAGTAGGTGCTCGCTCACTCTGCCTTGACAAGGTCCTTTTCTATTGCTGTTTTAGGAAATTATTTTTTTTTGTGGAAATTTGCGCAATATTAAATCAGTGACAACAGTGACAACTCTGCATGACCGAAGGCTGGCTAAAACCTTTAAATGTTCCGGTAAGGAGCCAATCTGTACTTCAGTGCAGTCTATAGCTTCTATCAAGTTGCGAGCGGATTGGCGAGGAAAACGAAATATTTTTCTAAAATTATGTTCGGGCATAGTAAATGGGTCTGATTTGTCCGTCAACTTCCTCAATTTTACTTTTTCTTCTCCTATTCTATAACATAAATAAGTCGATACTTTACAAATATATTTTAAAACTATGAGGCAGGTATTTATCCAATTTTTTATATAAAACAAATATTTTACCTTTCTGAAGACTCTATTAATGCCATAACAACCAATTCATCATCCATTTGGCAAGTTGCACAAAAAAAATGCCTTCGGTAATGTTAGAAAATCGTTAAAAAGTAACAAGATAAATTTAGACGGCACCTAAAAGTTCACCTCCTAAAATTAGTTTGACATATTTAAAATTATAGAAAAAATTAGATTTAGGAAGCATGTCAGAATACGAAAATAACATCTAACACTAAATTGAGTAGTTTAGTAACGTCACTCTTAATTTTAAAGTTAACTTGTGAGTTCTGAATACCAAACGGTGATTGACATTTCTATCTCTAATTTTATTTAGTTATAGTTTTAGGTGGTCGCTTCAGAATCACCCCCATAGGCTAAATGCCATTTCCATACATTTTTTTTCTTGGGAGCGACAGCGGAATAATGACCGTGCGGCTGTTATCTAAGAGGGTAGCGTAGCCCCCCTAAAGCCGGGTCCGCAGCGCCAATTTTTTAACAAAACACGTTAACAAAACATGTTAGCAAAACATGTTAAGAAAAACAGCCAGTCCGCTGCGCCAATTTTCTAACAAAACATGTTAACAAAACATGTCAGCCCAACATGGCGCCTGTTTTTAAAATGTTTTTGTCATTATTTATCAAGAACTAAAAATTTATGAAAGGTTCGGTATAATCTATTAATGTAACATCCCACAGCACCGGTCTCTCTATTATTAGTTGTATTAAAATCAAAATATTGTCTTTATTTCACTCAAAAATAAACCAAAAATAATTGTTATAAACTTCAAGCGATACGTGTTCCTCTAGTGAGCGCTAACAAAAAATGCTTAGCTTCACCTCCCCGCAGGCGAACGCGGGGGATGTTATCCATTCGTCGCGGGAAACATGTTATCGTATTTTTCTAACAAAACTGTTAAACCACGCCCCTAATCGGTTAACTAAACAATGTTTTCGTGTTTACAAACACGAAAACATGGCGCAGCGGACCCGGCTTAAGATCACATCATCATGTTAACCCATACGTAGTATCTCTATATAGTTTGTGTGTTAACCATTTTCGTAATTTGAAACGCGGGGTTGGACTCTTCGAGGATGCGGTCCACAATCAGTTAATTTTGCAATCGTTTATGACTGGTCACAGACGTAAACACTTAAAGCAATTTTGGACCTCAGTTTTGGACCGAGCTTTTCTTGTGTAAGTCTGTCAAGTTGACAGTCAATGTCTTTGGAAAAGAAAATTGGATTTATTGTAGATAGTTTATGGAAAAATATAATTAGAACCATGGACCTACAAAAAAATACGGACGTAATGTGGCATTAAACAAATGTGAAGCATGCAAGGTAAGACAATTTCATGTATTTGTACACGACCTACACTCACACAGATGTACCAGGTAAGACAAAAAGCTGTCATTTTTCAAAGAACAAGACACGCACACATACAAATGTGCTGTCATTTGCATGCTTCTCTCATGATTCAACATAGCTCCGTCCGTCTTTTTTTCAGGTCCGTGATTAGAACAAACTAAACTGATAATCCGTAGAAGAACTAGAGTTACCGACACATCGCTCGTAGGACTGACGGCCGTTGGGGCGGAAAAGCCTTCGAGTGGTGGCCGCGTACCGGGAGATGCAGTGTTGGTACTAGTTGGTAGGCCCCCCACAAGATGGACCAACCATTTGGTGAAGGTCGCGGGAAGCCGCTGGATGCGGGAGGCGCAGGACCGATCGGTATGGAGATCCTTGGGGAGGCCTATGTCCAACAGTGGGCATCTCTTAGCTGATATGATGATGATGATGATGATGAAACTGATGGTGACGTTTACATTGACAGTTCAGATCCCTTAGACAAAAGCCACATCTTATTTTTCCGCGCTCGTTCCGCAGAAAAAATGTATGGAGATAACATTAGCTGCGGAAAAACTGGCGTGAGGTTGTCACAAGCCAATGTCACTTTTCGCTCTAACCTCGTTCAATGCCTTTGAGCGTGACGCGCGGCGCGGGTGAAACAACCGACCCGTTCAAGACCTTAGAGTGCCAGAGCGAGTTACAACCGAAAAACCATCGAATTTGATGGTTGTAAAACGCTCTGACGTTTATAACTAAAATACACTTACGTGATTGGATGATATTGGGGACCATAATCTATAATGTCATCTGCTAAAAAGAGAGAGAGAAATAATAATTCTCAGAATAACAACTAAAGCAATAAGAATAACAACTTAAGTGCTTTAGTTGTTATTCTGAGTAATAATTAATGTGAAAGAGGGAGATAAAAGATTTTAAAAAACCAATCGAACCACTACACTCCGAGGCTCTGAATGCGCTCTTGTTTGCATGTGGTTTGCATGCAAATAGCGTACTTAGCTAGTCTGATTTTTAATTCTTTTTTTTATATTTTTAACCGACTTCAAAAAAGGAGGTTCTCAATTCGATGCGTATGTTTTTTTTGTGTGTATGTTACGCGATTACGCCGCCAATTGTGGACCGATTTTAAAAATTCTTTTTGTATTCGATAGAGTATACTCCTAGGTTGGTCCCAAGATCATCAAAGTCAGGATCTGATGATGGGATCCTATGAAAATCAAAGGGAAACGCCAATTAAATTAATTAGGGTTTCATTCACTAAAAAGATTTCAGACACAAAAGTTAAAAATAAAAAATATTTTACAAAAAATAAACACCGACTTCAAAAACACTGAAAAGTTAAAAATAATATAAGAATAGGTACAGACAACATCACACTCTATATTGAAGTCGGTGACAAATTTTAAGACTTTCTAGGAGATCATCGTTTGGCACCGACTTCAATATAGAGTGTGATGTTGTCTGTACCTATTCTTATATTATGTTTAACTTTTCAGTGTTTTTTAAGTTGGTTTTTATTTTTTGTAAAATATTTTTTATTTAGTCTACCAACAATTGTTACACTGTTCCAACGATACATACGATTGATATATGGTATTGTGCTAAGTGTACAACTACTTAGAGGTAAACATAACATGGACAATTAGTACCTTCGACGGAATTCTGACATTTCAGAAGTGTTGCCAACATTGAAAAATTCTCACTATGAAGGGAAAGCATTTTACCAAAATAAAAAATAAACTTTTCTTGAATTTAAATTTTCAATTAGTAAAACTTATACATAAAAATTTACCGATAGTTTCAAAATTAGATTTTTTATTTACATATTATTGAAGTTACAATAATTGTTAAGGAAATTATTTCTCTTCAACAGGAATCCCTGACCAATAATCCATAGGTTACCAACCTTTATTTAGTAAAACCACTTTGTTTGTAAAATCTTTGCTTCTTGTAAGGGCCAACATAAACACGGTTTTTTGTTTTACTTAATTAGATTTTTGTTTAGAATCATACGTAAAATACCATTGTTTTCGTTAATTTTGTACCTAGTTGGTTTGAGTGTGCTTTTATTATCTTTGCGTTATTTATGTTAATGTATGTATGTGTTTTATTTGTAAAATAATTAGCCTAAAAATTACAAATGCTGCCGAAAGTTGCTTTTCTCCGCGAACGATGTCGCGGGCACAGCTAGTGATGATATAAGTGATAATGATAAATAAATATTTTCATTTAAGAAATATGTTGTTTTACTCTGTTTTCCATTCAGCCAATAAAAATGTACATTCTAGTTAGAGTGCATTAAAAGCACAAAACAAACACTGTTTACCATAATATAATTAGCTTGATCTAATTTTGTTTTATATTTTTGATAGGTAATTCATATTAATAAAAATCAAAGCAGAAAATTTTTTTGATATCTGAATTGTCTATGGATGATATCTGTCAGATTGCCGCCAAATAGGCTAGATGACACCTAGATGAATGAAAAAAAATGTTTTAATAGAAGCTCATTCATATAATAAACAGAAAGAAAAAATTGGTTTTCGAATAACTATAAAAACCTCATAAAAACCACCAAGATATAGGTATTAAAGATTTTTCTCCATCTCTTTCTAGCAAAACGGCAATTTACATGGAGATTATATAGCCGTACTCAACAATGACGTCACGGTTGATGTCGGATCTCTCTGTCTAATCGCTTCCAAATTAACAGCTTAAAATGCTTGTATCTAATGTATTTCTAAGCCGATTTTAATTCTAATTTCACATGATTGCATCTTTTTCTACGGTATTTACATATTTTATGACGAGATGTGAAAATTAGAATTCAGCCATCATCCCAATTATAATAAAAATCAGACTGTATGTACATGAGCTGACTGCGTTCGAAAATATCACCTGGATGGAGTAAGTCGGTGGTGGGGGGAGAGTGGCCGGTCAGGGTAGTAGGAGTGTTGGTTGTTTTCGGACGGCATGGATCTTGTCTGCTTGTTTACATAAATAAATACATAATTTGGTGTTCATTGGCGCGTCCGTTCGTTGTAATCCATGGATTACATTCCTCTGTTTCATCTATGAAAACGAAAACGAAGGTGCCAGTAGCTAAAACCAACAGCATATGAATTCAATTAAACCGCGGCCTAACCTGGCTTCAGCAGAGATAAAGGGCAATTTTACAATCTTGTCACTTACAGTCGTCTTTGGCGACTAAAATTAAGTTATTGTCGACTTTACGAAGCGCATCCCCGCTCTCCAAGATGCACAAATTGTGTGTGAATGTGAAATCTAAATTTTCGATTTAAATCACAATTACAAACAACTTTAAAATCCACACAATTTCTCGCCAAACCAAACCAGGTGAAATTACACCTTACTCTATAAGCCGGGTGAATCCACTCGATCGAGTGCACTCCGTAGTGTCCTCGGACAAGCCAGTCCAAATACTCCCGCCAGTGCACCCGAAATGTTCTCGGACGAACTTCGGGTGACTGAGTGCACTCGGAGCTTAGAGCTTTCAGACGGGAGATGGCAAGGCTGGGCGTACTCCTCTGCCAATTTACGTTGCCCATATGACCATACACGTTATATAAAACTAGTTGACTCGCGGCTGCTGCTATTAGGTGTCGTTTCGTGTCGCAAGTAAGAGCTCGTAAAAAATGGTTAATTGTGCAGTTTCCTCTTGCAAAGGCTATCCAGTAACTCAAATTTTCAAGACTATGGCGTTTCCTATTACATGTAAATAAAAAATATACATATTCGTGATTTTTTAAGTACAATTTTGAAGTAATTTTTATGCTGTTACGATAGAAAAATACAGTGGTACGTTGGTAGCTCAACACAGTACACGGGCATGATTTGCGGGCGATTGCGTAGATACGGTTACCTATTGAAACGCATAACGTTTTTCGTCATAAACTAAAAATGCATAATGTTAAATGCCATAATCGTCACTTGCCATAAATCTTAATATCATAACTTCATAACGCATAATATTATTAGGCTGAAATATGTAAGGCATAACCATGAAAAGGCATAATTTGAATAAGCATAAGTAACAAAATGCATAATTTATGTTTACCATAATATTTTTAAAGCATAATATTCAAAAGTAATATTCAAAACATTTGAATAGCATAACTGACAAAATCCATAAATCCATAGCGAACTCATTCAATATAATTTCAAACAGCAAACGCTTGCTATACTTAACAGATTAAATTGTCTTAGTTTTAAATTATTTACTATTGTTTTTTTTAACCTTATTTATTAAGAAACAGTTTAAAAATCTTCTATATAAATAAAAATGGATCTTCGAAATGTATGTACGCCCATAACTTTTTGAAGAAGTTAGTATACCCCAGCAATTGGGAGACCCATAAAAATTTCAAATAAATACTTTATTGCCATTATTGCACACAAAAATACAGAAGCAGAAAATTTTTAAATCAGCACAAATGGACAACACAGGCGGCCTTATTGCTAAAAAGCAATCTTTTTCAGGCAACCTTGGACCAGGGAAATACAAAAAGGGAATTCAAATCGGGTATGGGTGCAGTAGTAGAGCTAAATATGGACAATGAAGGAGTGATTTAGCTAAAGACTTAAGGATAGGAAGTGATTTCGGACTTGATTCTTAAAGGATTCCAGCGTACGAGCCCTCTTAATACTCTCAGGGAGATTATATCATTTTGTATACATGCAGCCGGCATGCAGCATGCATGCAAACATGCAGTCATGCAGCATGCATGCAGACATGCAGAATGCATGCAGGCACGCAAGCTGGCATGCAAACAGGCATGCAGCATGCAAGACTTCTGCCATAGCTCCGGCACTGCGGGGTTCTGGCGGTCCCACGCATGCTAATCGTCGCAGATGTATTTCGCTCACCACCGCAGCCTCGGCTTGATGCCTTAGCGGTTCTGAATAACACTCTAGGGGTAGGGCAGACAAGACTACGTGGAGTCGGGGTTGACTGAGTTGGTTTAAATTGCACTAGTTTTTTTAATAATTAGTAATTCTCGTATGGAGAAAGATACATTTCGGATTATGTCAAAGAAGATTTATGGCTACCTATTTACAGTTATTATTCTTTATAAAACTATGTCTTTAGTGAGTTATGCATAGTTAAATTATGTCAAACAAAATTATGGATAATAATAGTTATGCGTAGTTAAATTATGCGTTTTCAAGTATGCTTAATAAAATAATGGCAAACCAAATTATACCTTTCAAAGATTATGATTTTTAATATTATGCCTTTCGACAATTCTGCATTATAATGTTTATGCCTATTGATATGTTATGCCAAATATTATTATGCTTTTTGATTTTTATGCCATATGATGTATTTTTATGCCAATCGAAATTATGACAATTAACAGTATGCATTTCAAAGTGTCACCGTAGATACACGTTAATTTGTCGATGTGTGTGTTTTTTATAGTGAGGTAATATTTTCATAGTGTGCGTATTCATAATTGAATGATAGATTTTCGTAGTGTGCCATGCGTGTTTGCCTCACCTTCCGCAAAATGTGGCAGAAAAATGTATACTGCGATTTGTCGCGTACCATATATATAGGCTAACTAAATGGTCTAGACTTGGAGGACGTTTTCGAACGAATCCAGAGGCGCGTTCAGACCCCCTAGACAAGATGCCCTTCGATAATCGCTAACGCAATCGCTAAATGGACAATGTATGACATTTGACAATTGCGCCCGAAAGCTCAGCGACAGCTTATGTCAAATCGCATACATTTTCCTTCTAGCGATTGCGTTAGCGATTATCGAAAAACGTCTTGTCTAGGGGGGCAGGGCCTTCGCGCGAAGTACAACTTTTCGCTCTAACCCCGTTCGATGCCTTCGAGCGTGACAACCGGGTGAAACAACCGGCCCGTTCAAGACCTTTGAGTGTCGGCGCGAGTTACAACCGAACAACCATCGAATTTGATGGTTGTAAAACGCTCTGACGTTTATTACTGAAATACTCTTAACGTGATTGGATGATATTGGAGGCCATAATCTAAAATGTCATTGATAGAAAGAGAGAGAAATAAAAATTCATGTGAAAGAGGGAGATAAAAGATTTGGTTGCTGCAATGCGTTCAACGCCTTTAAGCGAGTTAAAAAACAACCGGACAACTACACCCAGAGGCTCTGAGTTGCGTTCCGAGGGTCAGAGTAATGCAACCGAGAGTGATTTTCACACTCGCTCCGAGGTTCAGAACGGGTCGGTTGCTATCTTTTTTTTTAGTTTGTATCTTGCCGATCAAGATCAAGCAAAGGGCAAAATATTACTAATCCTTACTATGAAATTAACAGTCAATATCCATTTTTCTGCTTAAAAATAATTACAACACATAGAAATCACTATACAGGGTGTCCCAAAAAATAGTGTCAAGTGAAAGTCCAGAGTTAGAGCACCTCTTGGAGTACCCGAATCACCCCCATGTATGTTCCGCGATTATTCGTAGTTTTAGAGTAATAATTTTTTTTCTGACTTTTTGAAAATTTCGATCTAAACAACTTAAAAATTTTTTATAAAAAAAAGTTGAACATATTTTAATGTTTTTCTTTATGCCACTGAATTATCTTTAGTGCTTCTTTTATGTCTAAAATAATCAGCTTCGTAACTTTAGTGGAAATTTAGAAAACAGTAGTGTAAAGTCAAAATTTGAATGTTAGTGAATAATTACTTAAAAATTCATCTTTGGATTAAAAATCTAAACAGGCGAATTCATGGTTTCTAAGTATGTGTAAAAACTTCTCTAGACTCTCTGCTTTCATAATAATTAAAAAAAAAAGAGGTGCTCTAACTCTGGACTTACGCTTGACACTATTTTTTGGGACACCCTGTATTTCCCTTGTATTAGACTTAAAAGAGTTCAAAGTAGTGTTATTTAATAAAATAATAAATAATTAACGTATTTTTGACATCGACTTTGACATAAAATCTGTCAGAGTGTTTTTCACCCTACGCTCGAGTTGGTTGTTTGGTTGCATCGCTCGAAGCTTCTGAACGGGCACAGAGTGTACCAACCGTCCGTCAGAGCGTTTTTTACCCCGAGGCTCTGAACGGGTCGGTTGCTGTCAGAGTGCACTCGGAGTGCACTCGAGCGTAGGTTCTGAACGCAGCTCTGAGTTGCGTTCCGAGGGTCAGAGTAATGCAACCGAGAGTGTTTTTCACACTCGCTCCGAGGTTCAGAACGGGTCAGTTGCTATCTTTTTTTTTAGTTTGTATCTTGCCGATCAAGATCAAGCAAAGGGCAAAATATTACTAATCCTTACTATGAAATTAACAGTCAATATCCATTTTTCTGCTTAAAAATAATTACAACACATAGAAATCACTATATTTCCCTAGTATTAGGCTTAAAAGAGTTCAAAGTAGTATTATTTAATTAAATAATAAATAATTAGCGTATTTTTGACATCGACATTGACATAAAATCTGTTAGAGTGTTTTTCACCCTACGCTCGAGTTGGTTGTTTGGTTGCATCACTCGAAGCTTCTGAACGGGCACAGAGTGTACTAACCGCCTGTCAGAGCGTTTTTTACCCCGAGGCTCTGAACGGGTTGGTTGCTGTCAGAGTGCACTCGGAGTGCACTCGAGCGTAGGTTCTGAACGCAGCTCTGAACGCGCCTCTGGCCAGTAAAGCAAAGCAGCCAAAAAAAAATGTTAATGTCAAATTACACGTCAAATTTTTAAATTTCGAGCGGCCCTTGAGAGTGTGTACCTGTAAAATTTCTTTTTGTTGCTTTCTATCAATTCTTATGCTGTTTTGTCGACATAAAAAATGAACACATTAAATTTGTCCACGAATCCAACCTGGGGCCAAAGCTCTACTCCGGCCGCAAACGTGAAAACTTTTGTAAGTTGGTACGAAACAATAACTATAGGTTATATTTGCTTATTCGCTTTTGATAAGCGAGTTTTGTTATTCACAGGTTTTGTCGGATAAATGCTTTGAAAAACGAGTGGCGTGTTCCTGGAGACGAGGAAACAAATTCTGTATCTACCCTCGCAGTGAAGTCGTTGGCAAGCCACCATCGAATATACCGGATAATCTGATTTTGGATATACGTCAAGAGATATTATTGTTTATGCCAATTTTGAGAAAACTAGTGAATGAATCCAATGGCACATTCTTATCGTTGCTGAAGCTGTCTGAATCTTCAAAAACATCAGACAACCAAGTGGAATTTCTAAAGCTGTCGCGTCAGTATCGTTCTATTATAAGAGTATGCATTGAAAACTTACAAGAAGCTGCTAGCAAAGAATCTGACGGAGTTCAAAAGAACAGTTTGTTGACGTGCATCACAATATTTTATTCTATTGAATGTATATGGCATTTATGTGAGATCCTATATATCGATAATATCCCTGGGGAGATTGTTTTGCCATATTTACTAGAGTGGGTACGGTTTCACTTCCCTTGTCATGAGCAAACAGCTGCACAGTTGCTAGAGGCATGTGAGCGGGGCTCAGAAGACAACCCCACCTACTGGGATACAGTAGTAGGTATGGTGGTTCAAGGCAGGGTAGATGTGGCTAGAGCACTACTAAAACTTCATTCATCTTCAGAATCAAATGAGTTTAAACTAGTGGATAACTCCTTGAGAAGCATGCCAACTTATAATGTAAGTAAATTCCAAGTTTAGAATAAAATTATTAAAATTATTAAAATTATAAAAAATTAGAATTATTTTAGGGTCTGTAGGGAAATTTTATCATAGAACCTTTAATAATAATAAGATTTATTTTTCCCAAAAACAATAAAATACAAAAAATATACAAATATTCGCTTAGTATACAGAAGTTGTTTGTTGTTTGGCTACTGAGATATTTTCAAAGCTCTGATATGAAAGTAGTATTTATAAGTCATAATAATGGTAACTAATAATTGCATAAAGTATGGCTGGGTAATATTATTATAATATTTTTTTACAAATGTCAAAATAATAAGATGTCAAAAACTAAGTTATCGAATAACTCACCTCGTATTGAACCAGGTGCAAAGGTGGCCATAATGCTAGCAGCATTACCACACTGTGCTATTCAGTGTGGTAATGCTGCTGTGGTTAGTGGCCATCCTTTACACTAGGAACGAGTGGAAATGGGAGTCTAATAATTATAATTAATTCAAATACTAACAATTTTTCAGGTGTATGGTGGCATTTCAACTGGAGAATTCACAGTTACATGGAAGCACTGGCAAGCAGAGTGCAGGTCGAAACTTACCAGCAGAGTGCTGGCCTCGCAACCTAAGCTTGAATTAATTATGAAGGTAAGCTTATATATGAGTAATTGTACTTCTAGATGTTTTCTGCTTATATAATTATGAGGTAGCTGTATTTCTCATTTATGATTTAATAAAATATAGAATCTTTTTGATGTTGAGCATGAATCAGTAGAAATCAAACTCAATGCCTAACAGATGATTTAGAAATGGGGCTCCAGACTCCTTAGTTGTCTCTTCCCCACTAGTATATTTATTATTTGCTGCAGATATTGATGGTCAAGGAAATTTAGTTTTAGATTTTAAAAAACAACTGCAAACAGAACTATGCAGTGTAACGCGCGCTCGCGCGTTACTGATATTGGCTCTGCGTGAGTCACCACGAAAAAAGGCAGCGTCCATTGTAGTTATATTACACGTAAATTAAAAACTTTTATTTGTTAATAAATATTGATTTTTTCCTTGATGTTTCTTTGGACGAAAATTAAGAAATTATGAAAAAATTTTCAACTTGCGACGTAAACATGCGATGTAAAAAGACCCTTATTTATAATGTACCTCATTCGACCGTAGCTGGTGACGGGTGAGTACTCAGCGTTCGAATCCATCCGCGGGCAGTATTCGTCGTGGTTCGACCTGCTCGGCGGCTGGGTGATGTTCAGCGCGCCGTGGGCCCGCCGCCACGAGCTGTCGGCGGCGGCGGCCGCGTGCGCCGGTATGGGCGCTCCCGTGCGCTCCAGGCTGGACGACACGGTGAGGGCGCTACTGGACGGCGATCTGCACCAGGTCAGTTGGCGATTCGAGATATACAGATTATATATTTTAAATACATTATGACTGGTCTATTTCACTGATGTTCATTCACTCACCAACAGTCTAACCATCTGCCAAGCAGAATACATTGGCATCACCAGGGCGGTACAGGCGATTGCAGCTAGAAATGTTAGCAATCTTAACATAAAGATTATCTCACACAGCGCATCTGTCCTGCAGGCCCTCCAAAACAATACTATCAACTCTGTTCAAATACTGGAATGCCATAACATGCTCCAGGCCATAGCAGATACAAACCGGGTAACTCTGCAATGGATAAAAGGACACAGTGACTCACTTGGCAACGACGCAGCAGATGAATTGGCTAAGAGAGGTTCAAACACGAAGGTGTATGGACCAGAGCCCTTAATGCCCATTCCACAGGCCCAAATAAAAACCTGGTTGCGTGAGAAAACTGAGGAAAAACATCTAACAGAGTGGAGAGCCAATGAGGGATGCAAACGAACAAAAGACGCAATCCTGGTACCATCCAAAAAGCTTGCCCGTTCCCTCATCACACTAAGGAGAGACAAAATCCGAAAAGTTATAGCTACTATAACCGGAAATTGTCTCCTAAACAAACACCTATTCACAATAGGGGTGACAGACAGCCCTCTATGCAGAGGATGCATGGAGGCAGAGGAAACGCTACAGCACGTCCTTATGGAATGCACAAGTGTGGCCGATCAACGGGTGAAACTTCTCCATTCCCCAGCATCCATGCCGGAAGCATGTAGTAGCCCACAGAGGCTGCTGGCATTCTGGGAGGAACTGGGATGAATGGAGTAGGATGGAGGCTGACGTAACGTTAGGACGCACAATGGCCCAATCATGAGGCTAAGTGTGAAAGAGCCCAGCTAAACTAACTATGTCAGAACTTCAGAAGCCTTACTACCAAACGAAATTACTAAGGCAGAATGAGGATTATTCTGACTCACAATGATTTACCATGAGGCGAAAGACACAAGTGATGTTTTAGTGCACTTAGTGCAGTAAATCTTGTCCAGGTGAACAACCTTTGCAGTTAAAATTGGACCTCAGCTCCGAATTAGTCACACAATAGTAATAAACGGTCACCTTCATTAGAAAAAAGTAGCAGAAACACATTGTAAGAAGAGAACCGTAAGGTGTACCTGAACAGGGTTTAAATCTAAATGTGAATAATACCTAACTTCTCTGTTGTGTATGGAATATCTAATGTGTACCAGAGGGAGACTCTGTTCCAGAGTCTTCTGCATGGGTACCTCTGCCTTACCTATTTCTGCTGCCAAGCAGCAGTGCTTGCATTGCTGTGTTCCAGGTTGAAGGGTGAGACAGGCAGTGAAATTACTGGGTACTGTGACTTAATATCCTATGTCACAAGTTGGCGTCCTTGTAGGAAAGTTGTAGATTTGTAGGTCTTTCAGGAACCACACATGTACTAATAAGCGACTGTAGCCACTTACTATGGTGGGCAGCCCGCTTGTTTCCCAACTTAGTTATGAAAAATAGAGTATAATTACTAGTCTGGCACACGAAACATGAGCTTGGAAAAAAGCGGCAAATTCAAAAATTCTAGCTCTGGTAATACTGTCAACAGAAGGTAAAATACATTTTGATACATTGAAATATTCTAATATTTTTTTATTTATGTAGTAATTTAGAATGTTAAATTTGTGAAAGGATTGCCTTTTTCTTTCCTTTTTTTTCCTACTATATTCTACTGAATATACACTCGCGAGCAAAAGTTTGGAATCAGTTACTTGAAATTGGTTGCGCGTTATCTTGAGTAGTTAATACTTTTTTAATAATCGTAAAAATGACATCATTTTAAAGGTTCAACTCTTTACTTTTAAACTGATACCGAATTCATTAAAAACAAGCCAGTATTTATGGAGCCATTCCGCATTAAGTGAAGGTGTATCGAAAAAGACGTGTTTCAATTGTTTGATACGTCACGAGTTGCGACCTATTGACCCCCTATAAAAGCACCTGTTATCGGATTTTCTTTATCAGTCGACTTTCACACGTTGACCGGTACACATCTCCGCCACTTTTGACCCTTTACCTTGTACGACAATGGAGACAACACCTACAGAAGCAACACAAATCGTAGCCCTATTGCAAGAAGGGCTCAGTCAGCGGGTTGTCGCTCGTCGGCTCCACATAAGCCAATCCTCTGTTTCGAAAGTTTATAAGCGCTTTCGGGAGACTGGTGGCTTTATCCCGAGACCAAGATCTGGACGGCGCCAGTGCACATCGGAGAGGGATGACCGTTTTATCGTGTCAACCTCTCTCCGAAATCGGCATTTGACTGGTGTTGACGTCCAACAGGAGCTCCGAGATGTTCGTGGGGTAGCAGCCAGCGAGTGTACAGTTCGTCGACGACTCAAGTAAGCGAATCTGACTCCAAAAAGGTCTGCCACAGGCCCGAAACTCACGGCAGCTCACCGACAAGCACGCCTTCAGTTTGCTCGCACCCATCTTGATTGGGAGGTTGAGCAATGGAGGCAAGTCCTGTTCTCCGACGAAAGCAGGATGTGTTTGCACGGTAGCGACAGAAAAGGACGGGTCTACAGGCGGCCTGGGGAGCGATTTGTACAGTGCTGTGTCGCTGAAACAGTGGCTTATGGGGGCGGCTCTTGTATGATGTGGGCCGGCATTTCCTTCGATGGTAAAACCGAGCTTGTTTTCGTGCCTGGCGGGGGACGAGGAGGCGGTCTAACGTCGGACCGGTACATTTCCGATATTCTCCTGGAACATGTCGTTCCCTATGCGGGATACATCGGTGATGACTTCCTCCTTATGCACGATAACGCTCGTTGTCACACTGCCCGTGTAACAACGGAATACCTCGAAGAAGTCGGTATTGCCACATTGGACTGGCCAGCGCTCAGCCCTGACTTGAATCCCATTGAGCACGTGTGGGATGAACTGAAGAGGAAGGTTCGTTCCAGAACTCCTGCTCCTTCATGTCTGAATGAGCTGAAATCAGCGTTGATTGAGGAGTGGGAAGGTATTCCACAAGAATCAATTCAGAAGCTGATCAGGTCTATGAAGAATCGTCTTGGATCAGTTATTAGGGCGAGGGGAGGGAACACAAAATATTGACACTTATTTTTAAAGATAAATAAAATTTTTATTTAATAATTTTTGTTGTTTTATTCATTCATTATTTTTCCCTATTTCCTTGTTTTCCTACCTCCTTCACTTAATCCGGGATAACTCCACAATTACGGGCTCGATATGAATTAATTTTATATCGATTTAAAGTGGACAATTGCACCTTTAACATGATGTCATTTTTATGATTATTAAAAATTTATTTAGTAAGCAAGATCACGCGGAACCAATTTCAAGTAACTGATTCCAAACTTTTGCTCGCGAGTGTAGTAGGAAAAAAAAGGAGTTGATACTTTTTAAATTAAATATTAGGTAATGTTTAGTTTCAATGAACTTCCAACAATGAACCTTTTATAAGAAATCACTGTATTTGGATTTCATGAATGTTAAAATTACTTAATATATGTAATATTTCGACAGAAATTAAGAACAAAATATTATGAATTTGTTTATTACAAAGTATCAAAATCACCATGTTGAACTAAACTACATGGGGACATTGTATCAGTGTTGCTACTTGAAAAAATGTCAGGTTCATCTTTCATTAGCCAGACTCTAGGTTACTTTTGAAGCAGGAGCCAAATTGTTCAGACAAGCAAACTGAACAACTGTTACTATGGGACCGAGGCCGACTGTACAACTGAGTTATTTTAATTTAAAAATTTGGTTTTAACGTGTGTATATGATCTTGAAGGAAAACATCGTGAGGCAACCTGCATACATCTGCGAAGATATTCAATGATGTATGTGAAGTCGACCAATCCGCACTGGGCCAGCGTGGTTGACTAAGGCCTAATCACCCTAATATAGGGTAGGCTTGAGCCCCTCGGTGGGGACGTATATGGGCTGTGATGATGATGATGATATGATCTTGTAGACTAAACTTTTATTTATTTGGTTTTCCGCAGGTTATACATGAGATCCAGCAGATCTCAGACAATGGCTGGTTCGCGACGCACCTCACTGATATTTTGCACCAGTGCGGCAAACTCAAGATACTAGACAAACATCAGAACAAGTGAGTTAATATAATTGATGGTGTCAGGCGTTATTTTTCGGAAGTCCATTACTAATTGTTAAGGAGTAGGTATATAGCAAAACTTCCGATAAAAATGTCGGTAGTTGGTACTAACTACGCAGGCCAATGGTGCACCGCCCGCCCTCCCTCAATCGCATGCGACAAAGGAATATCAATAATTAGTACCACACCAACATGCAAATACTTAAATTCGACGCGTTTCGCCACTCCACGTGGCATCATCAGGATGTTGTCGCCTTCGCTGCGCTCGGACGACTGAGCAAGCTGTGAACGACCCGGCCTTTTATAGAGCGATCACAACAACCGTCCGAGTTGTGTCGGTATAGGCGCACGTGGCCGCCATTGTAACAGCGCGCACGTGGCGCAGGTGTTGTTTACAAATTAAAAACACGTGGTTATCGGGTGCTGCTATGATCGCATCTATTTGAAAAAATATTAAGTAATGGGGAATAAGTAAAACTGACCTGCTCGTTCAGCAATGTAAGCGAACTATCCCTGTTGTGTTTTGAAATTTCTAATTGTTCCAACACGGACAGTTTTAGACCTTTTTCACACGTATGTAAAATGGAATATGTGTGATTGGAAGGAATACTATGTCCTGTATCTAATAGATGTTTAGCAAAATGTGATTTTTCAGGTTTATTATTTCGATATGCGGATATATGTTCTTTATAACGTGTGTTGAAACTACGGCCGGTCTGTCCTATATATGTAGAGTTACATGCATTACAATCTAATTTATAAACACCAGATTTTTGGTGTTTATCCAACTTATCTTTACCATTACAAAGCCTTCTTAGAGAATTATTTGTGTTGAACGCTGTAAATATATCATGCTGTCTTAAGGGCCCATGGCGCGAAAAATAGCAAAAAGCCCGTTGGCGTTTTTGATATTTTCGTTAACGTTCCAGTTAACTGACCGGGAAAAAATAAATTTAAATTCTTAAATTATGTGTTTACACAATCACCGTCACCATTTTTCAAATTTACATACCATTTCGTTAAAAAATAGCTTCCATTTTACTTGAAATTTAGGTTACACCCACATACCGTTCCTGATTTTTAGCTTCATTAATTAACCCTATTATATTTTAGTTTAATAAATATATAGAACAAAGGTGAGTATAACACTGACACCGTGGTATTTTTTTAAATTACCGTACATTGATTTTTATATGAATTTTTTAACATACATTTATCGATTTTCTTACAAATACTTGGCTCGGGCGCGTCGAAATTCAGTGTGCAATCAAGACTCGAAGTGAGAGCACGTCGCTTTGAGCTAGCTCCCGGTTACGTAATTATTTGTGTATGTATACGACGCGAAGTCCTACGGAGTAATCGGAGAAGTTGATAACTAACAATTTTATTATTTGTGGCTGCCGTACGAAAAACCTTCAACCTTTTTACAAGCTTTTATTTATCTTTTGCATGTTCGGGTCTAATCTTGCGAGTTAAATTTGACTCACTTCCCGGTTTCCGATTAAGCTGAAATTTTGCATGCATATGTATAAATATATTATGATGACGACATGGAGCTGAAAGGTGGCCATAGGAACTCCGCAATAAAACGACATAGTCCCATCGAGTTTGAGCTCGTTTGATTCGTATTGACGAGAACTTTGATCCTATATGGTAACCAGGGTCTGATGCTGGATCTGGAAGGTTGCCATAGGAACTCCGCAATCAAACAATGCTACCCCATTGAGTTTAGGCTCGTTTGATTCGTATTGACGAGTACTTTGATCCTATATGGTAACCAGGGTCTGATGCTGGAACTGGAAGGTGGCCATAGGAACTCCGCAATCAAACAATTCAACCCCATCAAGTTTGGGCTCGTTTGATTCGTATTGACGAGTACTTTGGACCTATGTCGTAACCAGGGTCTGATGCTGGAGCTGGAAGGTAGCCATAGGAACTCCGCAATAAAACGACACAACCCCATCAAGTTTGGGCTCGTTTGATTCGTATTGACGAGTACTTTGGTCCTACATGGTAACCAGGGTCTGATGCTGGAGCTGGAAGATAGCCAAAGGAACTCCGCAATAAAACGACACAATCCCATCGAGTTTGGGCTTGTTTGATTCGTATTGACGAATACTTTAGTCCTATGTGGTAACCAGGGTCTGATACTGGAACTGGAAGCTGGCCATAGGAACTCCGCAATAAGACGACACAACCCCATCAAGTTTGGGTTTGTTTGATTCGTATTGACGAGTACTTTGGTCCTACATGGTAACCAGGGTCTGATGCTGGAGCTGGAAGGTAGCCATAGGAACTCCGCAATAAAACGACACAACCCCATCAAGTTTGGGCTCGTTTGATTCGTATTGACGAGTACTTTGGTCCTACATGGTAACCAGGGTCTGATGCTGAAGCTGGAAGATAGCCAAAGGAACTCCGCAATAAAACGACTCAACCCCATCAAGTATGGGCTCGTTTGATTCGTATTGACGAGTACTTTGGTCCTATATGGTAACCAGGGTTTGATGCTGGAGTTGGAAGGTGGCCAAAGGAACTCCGAAATAAAACGACGCAACCCCATCGAGTTTGGGCTTGTTTGATTCGTATTGACGAGTACTTTGGTCCTATATGATTTTTCTTGATGAGTACTTTGAGCCTAGCCTAGATAATATCCATACGCAACCCCATCAATTCCTTTTGTACGACCTTCCCCAATTTAGGTGTCAAATGAAAGAGCTTGAATTGTAGAATGAATTGTAGAATATAGTATATTCTGAAAGACAATCTAATACAAGATGGCCGCCGTCACAAATTGACAGATTATTTTTATGTATAATCCCCACAATATTGGTCTGTATATGGAGTATCAAATGAAAGTTCGTAAAATACAGTACACCATGAAAAAAACTAAAACAAGATGGCCGCTATCACAAAAGATTTTTAAAAACAAGCTTTTATTTTAATGTCCTAAAAAAAGAAAATAAACTTTAATTTATTTTTTATTACAATCTAGCGAATAGCTTCAATGCACTAAAAAGTGCGTTGAGCACAAGAAAATATTCATTTCATATTTGTTTATTACTAATTTATTATATGTATATTATATAAATTAATTTGTAGATACAACTAACAATAAAGAACTCGGTAGTCATTAAAATATTTCGTATTATTTGAGTAATTTATAAAAAAAAATTTTTTTTTTAAAACAAGCTTATATTATAATGCCTTAAAAGAGGAAAATAAATTTTGATTTATTACAAGATATATTTTCTTATAAAAATATAAAAGCTTGTCCCGAGAATTAGGATAAACAATAAAACAATTTAACTTGATTATTATCTTTATTTTTTTGTAATAAATAACGTTTTGTACAGCATTGTCATACACACATGACAATGCTGTGCAGTTCTGAAATTTAAATGCATATATGATCCCTTTTTTGAAAAACTCGATTTCGTTATAACTGCTGCCTCACGGAAACTCGGTGTCCTGAACAAAGGTGCGTAGGTATTTTGCGCCGGACCAACTATGCCTGTTGTATAAAACTCAGGTTAGGTCTTGCGTGGAATATTGCTCGCACTCCGGCTCCGCTCAGTACCTCCTCGATGCTCTGGACAGATTGCAGCGTCGCGCTATTCGAATAATTGGCGATGTAGAGGCAACTAACACCCTCGAGCCTCTACAACTTCAATGTGACATCGCCTCTCTTAGCGCCTTTTACCGAATGTTCCACGGGGAATGCTCTGAGGAGCTCTTTAACCTTATCCCCCCCCTCTCCATTCCTTAACAGAAACACGCGTAAGGATCTACGGAGTCATCCTTACACTGTATCCTCCTTTTCACACCGTACCAAGAAATTCCAAGATTCCTTCTTCTTTTTTTTTATTGCTACTAGGTTGGCAAAAAAGCAAACTGCCCACCTGATGGTAAGTGGTAACAGTCACCTATAATACATGTGTCTCGTGTGACATTCGCAGTAAAACTGCAACCCCCACAAGGGCCACAGTGTACGTTGCCAACTTGTGACTTAAGATGTAAAGTCACGGTACCCAGTAATTTCAGTACCATATCTTACCCTTCAAACCGGAACACAGCAATGCAAGCACTGCTGCTTTGCGGCAGAAATAGGTAAGACGGAGGTACCCAAGCACACGACCTTGGTACAGAGTCTCCCTCCGGTAAGTCTTATGTCGTTCATCCCACACTTGGAATTCTCTACCTGCGCACGTATTTCCTCCATCCTACAACATGGGTTCCTTCAAAAGAGGTGTGAAAAACATCTTTTAGGCCGGCAAGGGGCGGGCAGGTTCGATAGTGGATGTCCTCCCTCCTCTATCTGTCAACTCATTTGGGCCTCTTTCACCGCTTAACATCAGGCGGGAAGAGGTCATTTGCCAGGCCCTCCATAAAAAAAACTGTTTAAGTACCTTGCCCGTATGTATTTACTTGGCAAGCCTTAAATAAATAAATATTGGTAATTCTAAGAAAAAAATATTTGTTTTTTATAAAATGGGTAAATCTTGCGACAAGCTTTTATATTTTATTAAAAACTAGCTGTGCCGGCGAACTACGTTTCGCCATAATATAAAAAATAGTTTACGACCTATTCTCAGATCTACCGAATGTGCACAAAAAATTTAATAAAGATCAGTCAAACCGTTTCGGAGGAGTTCGGTAACAAACACTGTGACACGAGAATTTTATATATAAGACTAGCTGTGCCGGCGAACTACGTTTCGCCATAATAACTGTATAAAAAATAGTTTACGACCTATTCTCAGACCCACTGAATATACACAAAAAAATTCATAACGATCGGTCAAGCCGTTTCGGAGGAGTTCGGTAACAAACACTGTGACACGAGAATTTTATATATTAGATGTATCATGTAATAAATTAAAATTTATTTTCGTCTTATTAGGGCTTTAAAATAAAATCCTAGTGTGGGGCGACTTTTTATTAAATCTTTTTACTATTATTTTATATTTAATCATTTTGTCACCGCATGGCCGCCATTACGAAACTCGACCAAAGTACTCGTCATTACGAAACAAACGAGCCCAAACTCGATAGGGTTATGTCGTTTTATTGCGGAGGTCCTATGGCCACCTTCCAGCTCCAGCATCAGACCCTGGTTACCATATAGGACCAAAGTACTCGTCAATACGAATCAAATGAGCACCACAAACTCAATGGGGTTGTGTCGTTTTATTGCGGAGTTCCTATGGCCACCTTCCAGCTCCAGCATCAGACCCTGGTTACAATATAGAACCAAAGTCCTCGTCATTACGAATCAAACGAGCCCAAACTCGATAGGGTTATGTCGTTTTATTGCGGAGGTCCTATGGCCACATTCCAGCTCCAGCATCAGACCCTGGTTACCATATAGAACCAAAGTACTCGTCAATACTAATCAAATGAGCACAAAATCAATGGGGTTGTGTCGTTTTATTGCGAAGTTCCTATGGCCACCTTCCAGCTCCAGCATCAGACCCTGGTTACCATATAGGACCAAAGTACTCGTCAATACGAATCAAATGAGCACAAACTCAATGGGGTTGTGTCGTTTTATTGCGGAGTTCCTATGGCCACCTTCCAGCTCCAGCATCAGACCCTGGTTACCATATAGAATCAAAGTCCTCGTCATTACGAATCAAACGAGCCCAAACTCGATAGAGTTATGTCGTTTTATTGCGGAGGTCCTATGGCCACCTTCCAGTTCCAGCATCAGACCCTGGTTACCATATAGGACCAAAGTACTCGTCATTACGAATCAAACGAGCCCAAACTCGATAGGGTTATGTCGTTTTATTGCGGAGGTCCTATGGCCACATTCCAGCTCCAGCATCAGACCCTGGTTACCATATAGGACCAAAGTACTCCTAATTACGAATCAAACGAGCCCAAAGTCGATAGGCTTATGTCGTTTTATTGCAGAGGTCCTATGGCCACCTCCCAGCTCCAGCATCAGACCTTGGTTAACAAATAGGACCAAAGTACTCGTCAATATGAATCAAACAAGCCCAAACTCGATGGGGTTGCGTCGTTTTATTACGGAGTTCCTATGGCCACCGTCCAGTTCCTTCATCAGATCAGCTCCATGTTATCATAATATTGCATTGTCACGATATACATATTATTATGTGCAAAATTTCAGCCCAATCGAAAACGAGAAGTGGTCAAATCTACATACATACAGTGCAAGCTAAATAAAAGCTTGTAAAAATAAAAGTTGATCAAACACATCCCTGTATTTACTATAGTATAACACAGTAAATAATAAACACCTATTAAATTCAAAATTAACATCTACGATATTTTGCTAGGCGGCCGTACCGATTGCGCGACCGAGTGCGCTTGTGTGCGTGAGCGACGCACACAAACAGAGACTAGAGAAATTTACCTAAACTAGCTCGGGCTCGCGCGGATGGTGGGCCCTTAATGTTTTTGATACCCTCTCTGACACTGGACCCAAATAAATCAAACTAGAACCATACTTCTTATCCCTTTCTCTAGGGACAGAGTACAGTAAACCAGTTATGATTTTCCGGGTCTTATTGTTAATAAGACTGTCAATCATGCATTTCTTGTATCCATTTGATATGGCAACGTTGTATAGTATATTTAATTCTTTTTGATAATTTGATTTATTCATTGGAATTGTGAGTAATCTATGAATGTATGAATTAAAAGCTGCCACCTTATGTTGCCATGGATGACAAGAAGATGCATGAATGACAGTGTCCGTATGAGTTGGTTTCCGATAGATTTGGAAACTGTGTTTATCCTCAACCCTCGTTATTGTTAAATCTAAAAAGTTGATACTATTGTTGGTTTCTAATTCTAGTTTAAACTTAATTTTGGGGTGGAAATTATTAATTTTATTTAAATAAATAGTTAATTGACGGTTTGTTCCGGTCCAACAAATCAATATATCATCGACGTATCTGTGATAATAGAGGATATTCTTATCGTTAACTAAGTATTTATTTTCGAAATCATCCATAAATATATCCGCCATCAATGGACTCAAAGGAGAGCCCATTGCCAATCCTTCCTTTTGTTTGAAATATTGATTGTTGAACCGGAAATAATTTTGTTTCATGCATAATGTTGTTAATGACATAAGATCATTAATTTCACCTGGATGCAAACGTTGTTTCTCTAAGTGTTTTTGTAAAATATTTAAAGTTTCATTATAAGGTACATTTGTAAATAAACTATCTATATCTAATGAAATCAACTTTGCATTCCTAGGAAGTGAAATAGACTGGATTTTATTAATTAAATCCAGACTATTTAAAAGAGAATATCTAGGTTGGAATGACGATTTCGTTTTTAGTATAGAGTTAAGATTTTTGGCTAACTTATATGCCGGTGCACCGATATAAGATACTACCGGTCGCATCGGCACGTTTTCTTTATGAATTTTCGGTAAACCATATAAACAAGGACTTATTGGGTTCATTTGTAATACATTATTCTTATTTGATAAATTTGGGAATACAAACTGAGTTGAAGAGACTGCTTCTCTAATCTCGGAAGCCAATCTTTTGGTTGGGTCTGATTGTGATTGAGGAGCAGAGCCAGTGCCCAGCCCTCATACATTGAAGACCTTAGTGTTCTTCATTAGACGCTTAGGGCCTCTTGAGGAAGTCAACTCATTGGCCAGTGGGTTTGGATGCCTGTTAAGGCGATTTTTATGGGCAATCCTATGACGCTCTATTTCTTCGACCACTGTTGGAACTTTTAGGTACTCGTGCACTTCCTTATTTCGAGTTCTTGTTTGAGTAGTCTCTGTGTTCAGTACGTGATGGTGTTAAGCAGAAACACTGCTTAAGCCCACTAGCCACCACCACGGGGAGTACATACCACCGCGTTTCGCGGCTGTGTTAGGTAGGAGGCATGTGAAAGTTGCTAAAAATACCTAACTTGTTAATTAAGATCTGTGTACTCACAGTCCAGCTTCTTTTTCACTCCGTAGATCGGTATCTACACACATCTACACTGGCGTACAAAACCGGGGCCCCATCGCCCCCAGGCAAGTCTGACGATCCACGATTTGGACGTGGCTGGACTGTTCTTCTGGAGTAATCACAATCACAACTCATGAACTCATGCACACTTGAATCTCCACCAAACAAGGGGTCCTAGATAGACCTCCAAGACGCAATAAATAATTACATAATTACATAACGGTCGCCAATAAGCGAGCAAAACCACGGTCAACAATACGGGCGCCCAATCCCGACTCCGATTTGCGAATATCTCTCCCTCACCGCACGCGACGCGGCCGCCCGAGCGGTGTCGCAAACCAGCGCTGCCTAATAACTAACAGTGGGGCCTCATTAAAAAAAAACATTGTATGCAAGGCTCACTAAATTCTTTTGCTGGTATTCCACGAATAACAGTAAGGTTTCGGTGGTCATGTTCGACTCCGCCGTGAACGGAATGTCCCGTTGCAGCGTGACCGGCCGCCTCCGCGACAGCCTGGTGATGGAGTACGGCGCCGCGCTGATGGAGCATCGGTCCCTGTGGCAGGCGGGGCTGTCGTACCTGGCGGCGGCGGCGGCGCCCGAGGGCGCGGCGCGCGCCCGCCTGCTGCTGGAGAGGATGCCCGTCCGCTGCGACCGACAGGCGCTCAGGGTCATAGCCGAGGCCGACAAGTACGGGCTGGACGACGTCGGTAAGGTTGCGTCGTTAGTTCACTGTTGCTCCTTTTCTTCCGGTGGATACTTTAAAGATTGAAATGGGTTAAAGTGATTAAATTTTTTCAATACAAAGTATTTTCGTAATCAAAAGTGTTCAGTGGAAAAGAGAAACAAAATTAAAAAAGTCTAATCGCGCGTCGAGTTAATCGCTATTCGATGACTTTACTGTGTGGTCATCCCAAAGCTGTGTTTATTAAATAAAATTTTGAAATATGTCTGAATATGTGAAATCCCATTGCATGTACAAGCACATTCATAGCTTCATCTAAAATTAAAGAATTATAAGGTCTGTGCCTGGTATTCAAAAATTTTTCCGCCGCTGATCACTTGAGTGCTGATATGGAATGATATGGGTAAATATAAGTATTGATTTGATGCTTTTTGCCCTATACCATGTTCTTTATACACTGTGTTGAATCAAAACATTATCAAGCCAAAACCTGCCCCTTCTTACATAGTCATATAAATGTTGGGTGTGACCTAATAGGTTTGCTTGCACAGTTACATCCGTTAGGCCTGTATGGCCCCGACAGCAGATCTCGAGCAGCAGAGCTGTAGCGCCAATCGGTTTATTATTTATTTTGTCCCGACCGCCACACACACTTAATTTATCAAAGTGAAGCTGAAACAGCCATCTGCGGCTAAAAGCATAGGTCCTTCAAAAAACAAAAGCACACGCTCAGATTGCCTGGACATTTAAACTGCACAGGTATACCAATGGAAAGAACCGCCACACACGCTCAGTTAAACTGCACAGTTTAACTGCAAAAATTTCCTAAGTTTCATATTGTTCTCAATTTTAAATACCCTCCAGTTGCATCTATTTTCTCCGGAGAATCTTTAGCGATACAAGAAGCACTGAAATTTATAATATGCCATAAAGTTGATAAAACAATCATATTTTCTGACTCCCTTAGCAGTCTGCAAGCTATTGACTCAGATTCCCTGTCTATCGGGTCCAGACACCCAAATATTTTAAAGATCAAAGAGCTTGATCAGAGACCTTTGTTCCAGAGAGAACTTAAGCATAACATTGGCTTGGATTCCAAGCCATAAAGGTATTAAGGGTAATGAAACTGTGGACGCGTTTGCTAAAGATGCAGTTGTGACGGGTAGTAAGGACTTTTATCACGCGTTCGCTTTTGACCTCTCCTCCCTTGCAAGAGATGACCTACGTAACCTCTGGTCGAAACGATGGGAACAAAGCCGTAAAGCTAAAGGACGATATTATGGAGACATTCAACCTGACATTCCAATAAAGCCTTGGTTTTTCCGTCTCCGTGGTATTGACAAACACTGCTTGTCAATATTATGCAGACTTAGATTTGGCCATTCTTCTACCCCGGTCCATCTAAATAAAATACAAGTCCGGGATTCTTCTATCTGCGATTGCGGTCTCGAGGAAGGTACAACAGATCATATTTTTTTTAATTGTCCTTTGTACCCTGTGTCCTTATATGAACTCCTTCCTAATAATATCCCCAGACCTATTAATATTAAGAGTTTGCTCATCCTAAAAGATGTCCGTGTTATTAAGGTGTTATGTAAATATATTTGTACTAACCAAATTAAATTATAAATAAATATTTTCATACTTTTTTTTTTGTGGTCTAATTGATCTGCAATCAGTCGCCAGACTATAATCAGATGAGTTGAGTGGCAAGTAGCGACCAGCAGAGCAGTGAAGCCAACGCCTCACTATCCACTCAAAACACGTGGCTTCTTTTCAGCCTCTTAACCATACGTGCGTCAAGCAATCCGGAAGCAAGCGGATTGGGGTGATGAGTAAGACGTTCGATGTGCAATTTTTTATAACGCTCTATTTCTGAGGCCACTGTTGCAATGTTCAGATACTCGTGTATCTCATCGTTCCTTGTGAACCAAGGGGCATTTGCGATACTCCTCAGTATGTTGTTTTGCACTCTTTGCAAGCACATGACATTACTCTTGCTGGCCACTCCCCACAGCTGAATGCCATATGTCCAAACGGGTTTCAGAATGGAGTTGTAAATTAATAATTTGTTATCTAAGGAGAGCACAGAATTTCTGCCCATCATCCAATATAGACTTCTAAATTTGTGGTTGATTTGGTCTCTTTTTGCTTTTATGTGATTTTTCCATGTTAAGCGTCTATCTAGATATATAAGTGAAAGCCAAGATATTTTGCACAGTCAAATATTTTCATACTAACCATATTTTTGTTATGTTTGTATTGTGATTGTCCTTTCAGGTGGTCAAACGACGACGTTGAAAACCTTACCAAATACGCGCGCTATTACTCTATAAGACTGTCTATCCTGGCACTTGACACTGGCAGTAATGGTTGTTCTCTCCAACGACCAATTGCCACATATTAAAAAAGAAGAAGAACTGCAAAAATATCAAAATTCATATTTTTTCGATTGTACAGCACTGTACGAGCAAACCTGTCACGTATGCACACCCCGCCGTGTATGGCTATATACGTTATTGATTCGAAAATGCGTGTGCAGCGCGCGGCGTGTGCGCGTGCATGAGCGCGCGCGCCGGCGCCGCGGGCCGCGCGGGCGCCGCGCTGGGCTGGGCGCTGCGGGGCGGGCCCGCGCTGGCGCCGCTCGCCGCGCGCGCCGCGCACCGCGCGCTGCGCCGCTACCGGGACACGCGCCGCCTGCCCGCCGCCGACCTGCTGCTCACCGTGGGGCCCGCGCTGCTGCTGGCCGAGCCGCTGCTGCTGCTGGGTGAGTGACGCCGCATAGCTCGCCGCCCGCGCTGGCACAGCTCGCTGTCCGTGCTGGCTCAGCTCGCCGCCCGTGCTGGCCCAGTTCGCCGCGCGCGCTGGCACAGCTCGCCTCTCGCACTGACACAGCTCGCCGCCCGCGCTGGCACAGCTCGCCGCGCGCGCTGGCACAGCTCGCCTCCCGCACTGACAGCTCGCCGCGCGCGCTGGCACAGCTCGCCTCCCGCACTGACACAGCTCGCCGCCCGTGCTGACTCAGCTCGCTGTCCGTGCTGGCTCAGCTCGCCGCTTGCGCTGTCACAGCTCGCCGTCCGCGCTGGTACAGCTCGTGGCACCCGCTGGCACAGCTCCCCGCCCGTGCTGACTCAGCTCGCTGTCCGTGCTGGCTCAGCTCGCCGCCTGCGCTGTCACAGCTCGCCGTCCGCGCTGGTACAGCTCGTGGCACCCGCTGGCACAGCTCGCCGCCCGCGCTGGCACAGCTCGCCGCCCGCGCTGGCACAGCTCGCCTCCCGCACTGACACAGCTCGCCGCCCGTGCTGACTCAGCTCGCTGTCCGTGCTGGCTCAGCCCGCCGCCTGCGCTGTCCCCGCTCGCGGCCCCCGCTGGCACAGCTCGCCGCCCGCGCCCAGTGAGTGACGCTGCAGGCCTACCACGGCGCGTGGTCTACGGAAGACAAAGTGACTAACCCTCGTCTCGTCTCGCTTCATTGTTACATGAGAGAGCGAGAAAAAACATGAAAGGTGATGTCTAACCACAACGTACCACTGATTTACTGCGAGCGGAACAGTTGCTTATCCTGGGTGAGTAACTCGCGACCCTTCTGAAATTATGACTTACCCCAACCAACCACTGATTCATTGACAGCGGAATCATTGCTGTACCTGGATGAATGATTTGCGCCCCTTCTGAGATGATGGCTGACCTCTATCAACCGCTGACCTACTGACTCACAACCCTTCCGATGTGATGACTGATCTCCACCAACATAAGGCGGAGTCGCGCCTGTTCTCGGATGAATGTTTCACGGTCCTTCCGAGGTGATGACTGATACCAACCAACCTGTTATTTATTGACAACGCAACTGTTCCTGGGTAAGTGACACTGAAGGCATTTCCGAGAGATTGACTGACCTCCACCAACCTACGACGGAGTCGCTGCTGTTCTTGGTGCTGCTGGTTGTCCTGCCGAGGTGGTGATTGAGCTGTACCAACCGCTGACTTAACGGCGCAATCACTACTGTTTCTGGGTGAGTGACTTGCGACCCTTCTGAGGTGGGGACTGACCTCTACCTACCGCTGACTTACTGGCGGCGAAGCTGCTGATGCGCCTGGGTGAGTGGCTCACGACCCTTTCGATGTAATGACTGACCTCTACTAACCTAGGACGGCACCGGTGTTGTTCGTGAGAGAATGACTTGCGGCCCTTCTGAGGTAATGATTAACCCCGACAAACCACTGATTTATTGACGGCGGAACCGTTGTTGTTATTGGGTGAGTGACTTATGGCCCTTCTTGGGTGGTGTCTGACCCCAACCAACTAGCGAGGGAGCTATTGCTGCTTCTTAGTGCGGGATTCACGATCTTTCCGAGGTGATGTCTGATCATCACCAATCACTGATCTAGGGCGGAGTCGCTTATGATGCTACGTCTACACCTGCTTTGCGTTATGAAACGCGATTCAATCTCAAAAATATTTATAACCTCTATCTCATGACCTCGAAAACCCCCGTACTCCCCTAGGGAAACTAACTTGCCTAGCTTTGGCTATCCTGTACTATATAATACTATATAATATCCTGTAATTTGTCAGATGCCCAGGTCCTGGCCGCGGAGTTCCGCCTCTTTAATGAGCAAATGCGGGCGATGCGCCTGCAGATAGAACAGCTAAACTTAACTGTTTCCAATGTTGCGACTCGGCTTGATGACTGCGACAAGCGCATCGACAACCTATGCACCCGCGTCGATGCTCTCGAGCGCCGTACCGAGAATCAGACGTCGGTAGCGGACCCGATCATGGAGGAAACCATCTCACAACTAAAAGCAGAGATTAATGAACGTGACCAAGAACTCTTGCTGAACGACGTTGAGCTGTCGGGAATACCTGAACTTAAAGGGGAAAATGTTCAACACATAGTTGTAACTCTTAGTCAGAAGTTAGGGGTAGCACTAGCTGAACAGGATGTTGTGTGTGCGTCGCGTGTGGGAAGGCCCCTGGAGGGTGCGGGTCGCCCACGTCTGATCATGGTACGGTTGGCGCGCCGTGCTGTGCGGGACCAGCTGCTGCAGGCAGCACGGGTGCGTCGCGGTGCCACCACAGAGGGGTTGGCTCTGCCGGCACCACATCAGCGTTTTTACGTAAATGAGCGCTTAACTCGCACAAACCGCTCACTCTTCATGAAGACCAGGGAATCGAAGGAGCGGCATTGCTGGCGGTACGCATGGACGCGAGATGGAAGAATTTATGTGCGTCAGAATCCAGGTGCCGGAAGTCCACGGCATCGCATTCGTTCAGAGAATGATCTCGCTCGTGTTTTTGAGGGACAACTTGTTTGATTCTCTGTATATTATATTGTTTTGTGTTTGTATCTTTAAAATTCTGTGTTTTTTGTCTGCATGCATACTAATATTTTTGGTCATACTCATGGTTAATAAGTCACCAAAAGAAAATCACTGTCCCAACCAAGGCCGTAAAGCCATAAACTCCTATCTGTGTGCATGGTTTCAATCTAACATACATTTAATAAATAATTTACTCGACCTAGAAAACAAAAACATGTTTGCATTTCTTTTTCCTATTATAATAATTGTATATTGTTTGCTATCAGGACTATTCCTCCCTATGTCAGTCAGCAGAATTATTACATATCACCCAATTCTATTTTGTAAGCTGTATGTTGTAATTAGTTTTTTTGCAAAAGTGAGCATTGATCAAAATAAGCTATACTTATCATTATGGTATGATTTGTCCACTGAATTGTATTATGGCACGGTTGTGTGTGCTGGCGAAGTTACATATGAGTTTGGCAATAATTATAAAACAATAATACCTCAGTCACTTTTTATGTTTCGTTATACACTCCTACTGGCCCTACAAATATTATTAAATTTTATTGACATCAATTTTACAGGCACTGCGTTAATTCCATTCTATATTGTCTATACTTATTTTTCACTGGTAGATCGTGGTCACTTGGTCAAAATCCGTCGTATTCACGTTTCGGTCGGTAATAACACGGTAATACACTGTCACCGTGATAGTAAGCTATGGAACGTATGTGGGTTGTTTTTATGTATTGGTAATGGCTGTGCCTAGGACAACATTCCTTAAATTAGCGCTTTACGATGCGGGCTCACTGGGTACAGGTCATGACGACTTTCTTGTCGCAATGAACCAATTTAATGCAGATATTATAGCCATAAATGAGACGTGGCTTCGTGACGGCCAGGAACACCGCGCACCCGTTGTGCCCGGCTACCGGCTTCGGAATACGCCGCGGCCGACCAGCATGAGGCGGGGGCGCGGAGGGGGTGTAGCATTCTATGTCAGGCGAGGCGTCCGAGCGCGTTTTGTTTCATATCCCGCAGCTCCCATTGAGCAGATGTGGTTGTCCACGTCTGCCAATGGTAAAACCTTTATAATTGGCACGGCCTATCGTCCGAATTGGATAAATACCGACATATTTTTGGATGCGCTTACCGATACAATTTCCCACTTCTCTAACTATGACTATGTGGTTTTAATGGGCGACTTTAATATTAATATGTTGGAGGTCTCTAATGAAAAGACTATAAAACTGACTTCTTTTTTAAAATGCATGGGGTTGGAACAAATTGTACCTGAACCTACACACTACTCGACAGTCACGGAGACTCTTATTGATGTGATTTGTACCAATGCTCCCATTCGTAAGGTATCTGTAACAAATATAACGGGATCTCTGGGCCATGCAATGATAAATTTAACGCTGCCTATTAAAAGAGCCAAAGCCCGAGCTCAAACAATTTCGTATAGACCTTTAAAAAGCATCAATATTGATGAGTTCAATAGGGATCTCGATAACGTGTGCTGGGAGTCAATTCTGCGCCGCGACACTGTGGATAGTATGGTCGATTTATTTAATAGAACCGTTCTGTCATTATTTGACAGCCATGCACCGATGAAGACTGTCAAAATAAAAAACAACAAATCTTTGCCATGGATTACGGATGTTATTAAGATAATGATTAGGGTTCGAAATGATGCACATGATAAGTTTAGGCGATCTAAGCAGGAGTGCGATAAAAAAGAATATATAGAATTAAAGAAACTTGTCGAACAATCTATACTTTCTGAAAAACAAGCGTATTTCAATCAAAGTATCAACTCAAAGCTCAATAATTCAAAAGTTCTTTGGCAAAACCTTAAGAAGAATATTTTGTTGGAACAAGATAATAATGATGATCTTCCTGATTGCTTTAATGATCCAGATATAATTAACGATCATTTCCTTAACGTACCCGGAAATAATGTGGTTTCACCGTCTGACTTATCCTATTTCGAATCTCACTATCACGGCAATGACAAGTTCAAGTTGAGCCCTATAAGCGAAAGTGATGTAGCAAAATATATTTTATCCACTACAACGAACGCCATGGGTGTGGATGGTATCAACAGGGAAATGATTCTACTAACACTCCCTCAATCCCTTGTTACTATTACGGCTATAATTAACAAGTCCATTGCCGTTGGGGAATTCCCGAGTATTTGGAAAGTGGCTGTAGTGAGACCGCTACCCAAAAAAAATAATCCATCTAGCCTTAAAGATCTTAGACCGATAAGCATATTACCCTACTTATCTAAGCTTTTGGAAAAGGCAGTGCATAATCAGTTCAGTGGCTTCGTTGAATCTAACAGTATCCTGCCATGTGTGCAGTCGGGCTTTCGCAAAGGAATGGGTACGGTCACAGCTTTATTGGATGTCGTAGACAACGTGCTTGCGGAGCAGGATGCTGGCAAGAGTACATTTTTGGTTCTTCTCGATTTTACTCGTGCTTTCGACTGCCTAAATGTATCGTTGTTACTGGCTAAATTACGCTACTACGGAGCTGACCCCTTGTCGCTATCTTGGTTCAGAAGTTATTTTAAGGACCGCTTTCAATCTGTTAAACTTACCAATGATGATGGGACTTCAACAACATCCTCTCCCAGACTTCTTGACCGTGGTGTTCCTCAGGGGTCCATACTCGCGCCTCTTTTGTTTGTAGTCTTTAGCGCGGATATTGTCAACGTCATTAAACACGCCAGATACCATTTATACGCGGATGATATTCAAATGTATTTATCCTCTTTACCGGAAGAATCTAAATCAATTACTGGTAAACTTAATGCCGATCTCGATCGTGTTGCTTCGTGGTCTACACGAAATGGTTTGGTCCTTAACCCAGACAAATCGAAGTACTTGATCATCGGTACGAAAAACCAGTGTTCTAAAGCGATAAGTGGAAATCCTATTATACACATTTCCGATCAGCAAATTGAACGAGTAGATGAAGCAAAAAATCTGGGCGTGTTGATGGACAGTCATTTGCGCTTTGATTCGTATGTAGCAGAGATGGTAAGATCTTGCTTCTACCGTTTGAAAGTTTTGTACAGAATAAGGAATCTTATTGGCGAACAGTTACGGATAACACTGTGTGAGTCACTTGTGCTCTCCAAACTTAACTATGCAGACTTAGTGTACGGACCGCGATTACAGTCGGGAACTCGCCGTCTTGTACAACGAGTACAAAATGCATGTTGTCGTTTTTGCTTCAACGTACCACCCAGGAGCCACATTACTCCCTTTTTGAACAAATCATCCTTGTTAAAAATGGAATCACGAAGACACCTGCATCTAGCCTGTCTATTGTTTGATCTATTAAAGTATCAAAAGCCGAAATATCTTTTCTCAAAATTGAGACTATCGTCTATAAGTGATAGGTTCGGCACGAGAGCTTGTAGAAATCCTTTAGAAGCTCACCCGCACAGGACGGTTGCATTTGCTGGCAGTTTTCGCTACCTTGCTACCAAATGCTGGAATAACGTCCCGCCGCCTTTAAGACTACTACGATCGAAATTGACATTTAAAAAGCATTTCAAATCCTTACTTATAAACAAACAAGTCGAAGGCATTCCTAAGGGGTACTCGGTAGCAGACTTTGCTATATAGAAGCGCAGTCCTGACAGTTAAATAAATATAACACACTTTAATCTTAAATATCTATAAATTTAGTAAAAACTGACTGAGGCACATATTTTATTAATCTTTTATACACAATTTGTCAACAAAGCTTTTTTATTAATTTTACAATATAGTTTTCTTTTATATTTCAAATTGAAGTAGGTTATCAACTCTTAAATAATTTCTTTTTTTTTCTCTTTTATTTCATAAGACATTTCTTTAATATTGCGAGCACAAAGCCCTCGGGTCGTGGCAGAATATCAGCGTTTTGTCCATGTCCTGCGATGTGGACAAAAACTATCGCTGAGCCATCACCCTTTTTGCACTTCGGCAGCACACACAAACCGTGTGATTCGTAGGTATACATATGTATTTGTACTCATAGGGTTACAAATTGTTTGTATTGTTGTTGTTGATTTTTAATTGTTAATATAAGTTTAATTCTAAGATGTATGTGTGTGATGTTGAAGTCGTAAATAAAGTGTTTATCTATCTATCTATCTATCTATTAGAAACAGTCGTCATATTCTCTATTCTCATTCATTTTACTTACTTATAACGTTTCTTTTTATTTTCAGGAAAATATTGCGAGTTCCATCGCTTGTACAAGAGCAAAGAGTTTAAGAAGGCCGCCAAACTGCTCGTGTCCCTGCTGACGTCGAAAATAGCGCCCGATTAGTGAGTAGATCATTGTGACATTTAAATGTAGCTAACGTATACAGGGACGACGTGAATGTCAAATTGGGGAGCTCATTTTCTTCACTGACAATGTGTAAGGACTAGATTTTCGATCTTTTTTCACTGGATGGTAATTAATGGTGAAATTCGATATTGAAGACAGTTTCGCTTGGAACCTCCGTCCACAGAGAAGTTTGCTATCTTTCTGAGATTGTTGGAATAAAACAAAGTGTTTTCATATTATTTTCATTTCTCATGCTCTGAAAGTGCTTATTTGTGCAGGACATAGGCTGCACAAAATCGAATTTTGTGCACAAGTGCACAAAGTGCATATCTACTCATACATAAATGTGTCTGTATTAAGGCAAAGAAAATGAGCCATACAGCCAAACACAATAAGAAGTTCATAGATAGAATTTGTTATTTTATTATATTTACTTAAATATTTGCCTTGTGTGTTTTTTAAGACATAAAAAAAAAAGAATTTCCTTCAGTATTTAAAACTGTACTAATTTTACTTTGAATTTTAATTAAAGAAATGTTATGTTACTGTTTTATTTCCTCGAAATCGAAGTGTAAAGCAGAGTTATAACTCGTCCACCGTAGGATTTATGACGTATTAAAAAACTACTTACTAGATCTCGTTCAAAACAATTTTCGGTAGAAGTTTGCATGGTAATGTACATCATATATTTTTTTTAGTTTTATCATTCTCTTATTTTAGAAGTTACAGGGGGGGGGGGGGGGAAGGAGGGGAGACACATTTTACCACTTTGGACGTGTCTCTCGCGCAAACTATTCAGTTTAGAAAAAAATGATATTAGAAACCTCAATATGATTTTTGAAGACCTATCCATAGATACCCCACACGTATGGGTATTATGAAAAAAAAAATTTGCGTTTCAGTTCTATGTATGGGGAACTCCCAAAATTTATTGCTTTTTTCTGTTTTTGTGTGAAAATCTTAATGCGGTTCACTGAATACATCTACTTACCAAGTTTCAACAGTGTAGTTCTTATAGTTTCGGAGAAAAGTGGCTGTGACATACGAACGGACAGACAGACAGACATGATGAATAAATATGAAGAAATAAGGGTTCCGTTTTTTGCCATTTGGCTACGGAACCCTAAAAATCTGCTGCTATAGGGAATCGACCGCCGGATCTCCAGATACGGAGGTGGTTAAAAGATATTAATAGAAGTGCCACATACCAAACTTTCTTAATGGCACATTGAACTTAGATTTAAAGTAGATCTTCTCAATCGGGCACTAAACCATGAATACTCTTTATTCAAACAGAAGATTGTCTGTGAAGTGTCAACTGTTCCCCTGGCTAATCTGTCAATTACTATTTCGCCCGCCAACAGCTTTTGGGACACACTGCTTCTCGACACGCTTCCGCTGCTGGAATCCGACGAACCGGTTTTCACTGCGGAGGACACCTACGAGATCATGCTGTGCCTGGAGCTGAGGTCGTCCGGCTTGACCGGGGAGAAGGCGGAGATGCTGCGGCTGGCTCTCGTCAGGAACCTCACCAAAGCGTCGCTGGCGGAAGACACTGGCGATCAGCAGTAGCATTTAATGTTGATGCTGGCAATATCGAATCATTATTAATGCTGGCAACATTGAACTGTCAAAGTGTCGGGCGTGGTTAAGGGCCACAGATTATGTCATCTATTGTGTTGAAATGATATGTCATGCATGGCCATGTGCGTATACTATGGGTATTCTTTTATTGGACTCATGGAAAAGTTGCCTTATTGAGAAGTCCTTTGGCAATAAGTCATGGTAATCATTGAAAACTGAAAGCATTGCTCCAATTTTTGTTAGTTAAACAAACCTAAGAAAACTGACTTATATTTTCAACAGCAAACTGTCCTTGTGTCCAATAGAGTACTTAGGGTCAGTTTTTTAATACATGGTCAACTCAATGGTAACATGATAATGAAGTTGTCAATTTGTTAACTTAGCTGTCAAATCTTATACAATTTGACATATTTTTAAGCAGTTTGACATATAAACGTACCATGCTACTAAGTATTGTTAAAAAATTTGAGCATGTATCAAAAAATTCGCCAGAAGTTGAAATACTCAACCTATTTTTATTATATTATTTAAAGTGATATGTAATGCATTTTGAAATCACCCTTGGTGACCAAGGCACTTTGAGCATTGCATAGAAGCTTAATCGGTTTATTGATCGACGTGACTTGGTAATAAGGCGATCTGGAGACCTATTTTTGAATTACTAAATAGTCAGCGATGACTTTGAGGTCACGAATTCCTAAACATCCTATTTTTGAAAGACGAACGCAGAGCTGCCAACATAGATAAAGTACACACATATGTAAGGGTTCGGTTCCAGGCAGAATGTAGCCGTTTTCGGTAAAAATATAAGAAAATAGTGGTCTAAGTTTGTTTGTGACACAAAAAGTTTATGAAAAAAAAAAACAAATTTAAAAGATTTCAAACTTATTTATTTACTTATTTGAGAAATTTTAAAAATTTTAAATCCAACTCAAAATCAACCCACATCAACTTCAAACTTGTCAATAATACTGACAAGTTTGAAGTTGCTGTGTGTTGATTTGTATACGAGTGGGTGCAGGGCACTCGTAATGCAATCACATCCGTGACTAAGGTAGTCACATAAGTGATATTCAAAAATCAGAATTATTGCAAATCGGTGACTATTAGTCACATCGGTGATTTCGGAGTCGCATACGTGATTCATTCAAAGGAGAGCTATTCTCTTGAATGTGGCCTGGACAAAGGGTCTACTAAGTACAGTTTTTTAATTGTCCTAAGTATTCAAATAACCTTTACGATCTTCCCCCATTCGATGCTAGACCCACTAATTTAAAACTTTTATAATTTGTTAATTCCCTATTTCTAATAAACTGTAATTGTTATGCAATTGTGTTCTGTTTGCGTTTATGCAGATAATTCAACCGTCTCAACATTAACTTTATATCATACTAGCTTTCCGCTGGCAGCTTCGCCCGCGTTATCTTCGTTTTTCCCGTGGGAATTTAATATTTTCCCGTAGAAAAATATTCTAAAGTCTATGTTACTCAGTGATATTGTAGCATTCTTTAAGTGAAAGAATTTTTCAAATCGGTCCAGTAGTTTCGGAGCCTATTCAATACATACACAAAAATACAAATCTTTCCTCTTTATAATATTAGTATAGATTCATATAACTGAGAAAGTTACACATTGTAAATTATGACGCCTGAAGCAAAGGCAAAGTTAACGAATTTGTGTCAGAGAAAAATCATAGCAGAATACTTGAAGTTGGCAGAATCCTTAAGTATAGAATAAAGCGATCTCATGTTCTGAAACAGCTTTTAGTAAAAAGCCTCATCAGGAGTTGATTTTAGCATCATTATATTACTTTGATTGTTAAATTACTGTATTTCAAATGTATTTAAGATTTTCTACTTTTTGTACACAAGTATAATATCTAGGCATGTTGATCTTGTGTTTAACCAAAATTGTATAAATAAGACTTGATTCTTCCCATATTTAAGGAAAGGCTAAGGTTGAATTCTTGTTCCAGTCAATTTAGTAAACATATTTTTTTTACAGTAAGGCAAAAGGTGTGTAAAAACCATACAACCTTACCTTTGATATTTTTTATCATAGTCATTTGCAGTATACAGTGCAGGAGTAGCAAGTAATGTTTTTCGAGCGAATGATGCGTTTGTAAATAAAGTTGTAACTCAGATTGTTGAGATAAGTCGGCGATGAAGTACCTACTAATTGATAAGAAAGAAACTAACTCTTTGAAAGAGAATGTTACAAGTGCTAGGTTGTAGTTTTAAGTATTTTAAAGTATTTGTAAATTAAATGTATTTTTTTAACGATAATGCATTTTCTTTTTAAATCAAATATAGAATATACAGAAGTCAGGTTCATTAATGTACTCCACTTTTTCATATATTTCTGATATCTAAAACTAAACAAAAATTTGAAACTAATTTTTAAAGTGAAGTGATGCCAACCCGCATTTGTCCAGCGTGGTTGACTTAGGCCAATCGCCCTAGTTTAGGGTAGGCTCGAGCCCCTCGGTGGGGACGTATTTGAGCTGTTGATGATGATGCCACGTGGAGTGGCGTAACGCGTCGAATCTAAGTATTTGCATGTTGGTGTGATACTAAATAGTGATATTCCTTTGTCGCATGCGATCGAGGGAGGGCGGGCGGTGCACTATTGGCCTGCGTAGTTAAGTTAGTACCAACTACCGACATTTTTTGTTGGAAGTTTTGCTATATACCTATTCCTTAACAATTAGTAATGGACTTCCGAAAAATTATACACTGTGGCAGCCCTTTTTTTGGGCGGAATCTACGATTCAACAAGGGACTGAAAAGCTGACAAGGCCACCCCTTGGATATGCCATTGGACTCGGGTATAAGTCCCATACCTGGCTTAACCACCCTCCAGTAATTTCCACCCCCATGGAGGCACGTTCGGGATCGGCGCTAGCCATTCCCCGAACGCAACACTGTGGCAGCCCTAGCCATTGGCTGTTTGCTTGCAGATCAAGGGTCGACAAAATGGTCTAATGTCCAAACATTGATTTACTAATGTGTCCAAACTACACGGCATGCTTTAAAAGGATGGGCAAATGTCAGTTCAAATATTTTATGATGCATAAGTGCACTCTAAGCTCCGCCCACTTTCAGGGTTGTATATATTATTTCAGGGTTGTATATAGTATATATAGTTGTATATTTAATGTGTGTATGAAAACAAAAATCCGTAATGTAAATGAGTGCATAATAGATTCGCTTCAGTAATTTTTTATTGATCTTAATGTAAAACAATATTGGGTTCATATGATTTAATCAGATACATCACACAAAATCACAGACATAACAGATCACAATCATGTTACATAATTATGTCACTTACATTCTAATTGGCATTTAATTGAAAGGAATATTATTATTAATTACAAAAAGCCTACTTAGTATAAATTGTTGACATTGTAGAAATGGGAAATCTATCTTCGTCCACATTACATTAATGATATAAAGCTTTATTTTGTCAATACAATAATCAGTCTTGGCAATATTTTGGAACCTATTTAATTTTCTATTAGACAATTATCACTGAAAAAACAATCAATAATTAATTAATTTTAGACTTTTCAAATTACAACACAAGAGAAGTAAAAGAGTTCCTAGGCAAAATGAAAATGTATGCAAAAATGTCAGCACCAGCAAAGTAGCAGTGCTTATCTGGTACGCAGGGTTTGTAGGTAGCAAATATTCATCAACTACAAACTACAAAGACAATAATAATATGTCCAGTTATAGACATTCATTCCATATGAAGGTTAAAGAAAAATGGTATTTCACTTTCATAATAGGTACATGTTTGTTTAAAGCTAGTTTTTCAAAAACAGCAAAACATTTAGGAATCAAATACAGAAGTTTTCTTACAACTTCTTTGATGCATAAAACTCTTCCATAGACTGTAACTCATCAATATTAAAATTCAAAATTTTGTCAAACCCATGATAATGAAACCTACCATAAAACAATTTTTCTTTTAACATGTAAGGGAACCAATATTTGTCATCAGGCCACATGTTTTCAAAAGGTATTTGGTCATTAGGATACCATTTTGGCTGCATTTCATTACTTTCTGTCGGTGTGCCTTTGTATATTGAAGTTGAATATACTCTCACATCCATCATGGTATTGTCTCCTTCGAAGGTGAATTCCAAGTGACCTATGTTCCTCAAGTCTTCTGGTTTCACAATCACAGAACACTCTTCTTGCAGTTCACGAACAGCGGCATCAATGATTTGTTCATTTGGTTCCACTTTGCCTCCAAAACCATTCCATTTGTTCGCACCAAAGCCTCGTTTTTTCAAGCCCAACAGTATAGATGTCTCCTTCCTAATGAAAACTAGGGTAAACAGCTTTTTAAAATGCATCTTATTCAATGACGAAAATTTCAACTTTCTGTTATAATTTTTATTTTCAAAACTTCTTCAAAACAATAACATAACCTCGTTCGAACTTCGAACCACGAGGAAGGAGCGCTTGTATTAAGGGAAGGCAAAAGGAACTAAGCCCATGCAGCCTTGTCTTTGGCAATATTTTCCCTCTAACTAAATAATATATAAATTAATTTTTTAAACTTGATATATATTTTAGTCTTTTATTTTTAATAATAATTATTTTTTATATGTTTTGATTTTTAAGTGATTCGAAATCTAAGTAAGGTCGAAATCTAAATCAATGTGGAGTCACTTTGGAATGTCAAAATGACAGGACAAAAAATAAAACAACAAAACCTAAAAAAATCAAAACAAATAGATGCATTTAACAATTTATGAAAATGCGAAGGCTTATTATCATCACAGCTCATATACGTCCCCACAGAGGGACTTTATTGACCCTACCCTAAATTAGAATGTTTAGGCCTTAGTTAACCACGCTGGCTCAGAGCGGATTGGTCGACTTCACATAGGTACATCTTTGAATTTTGTTCGCAGATGTTAGCACTTAGCAGGTTGCTTTACGATTAGGGTTACCATTTAGAAATTTGAAAATCCTGACAAAAAGTCGGCCTTTTCAATAAAAGTCCGGATATTTTGGTCAAACATGCAAACACTGGAGCGCATTCATTACCTTAGAGTCTGTTCGGTTGTTTTTAACTCACTCTGAGGTGTTAAACGCGTTGCAGCAATAATATCTTTCATTCTCATTAATTTATTCACATAAATTTTTCATTTCTTTCTTTTTCTAGCAATGACGTAAATGATAAGGACTCCAATATCATCCAATCCTAAGAGATTTTCAGTAAAATTTTATTACTCTTATTCCATTTAAGCTACAAAAAATCCGGTCATTTTTAAAAGCCGGACAAAGTCCGGACTACAGTCTAAAACTCCGGACATGTCCGGACTAATCCGGACGGATGGTAACCCTATTTACGATGTTTTCTTTGACCGGCGTCGGATAAAATATGTATATGACATTCGAAAAACACATTTGTACATGTATGGATTAGAAGGCCAGTGCCGAGTGCCGAGTTATACCTATTATACCTACATTTTGTAAAATCCGTTCTTCGAGTTCGTCCGGAGTTTTAGACTGTAGTCCGGACTTTGTCCGGACTACAGTCTAAAACTCCGGACATGTCCGGACTAATCCGGACGGATGGTAACCCTATTTACGATGTTTTCTTTGACCGGCGTCGGATAAAATATGTATATGACATTCGAAAAACACATTTGTACATGTATGGATTAGAAGGCCAGTGCCGAGTGCCGAGTTATACCTATTATACCTACATTTTGTAAAATCCGTTCTTAGCTGACATGTCCTTTTCATTATTTAGGTAGGTACCTTTCTACTTTTCATGTTCATAGGTCAAATAGTTACCGAGATTTTGTGATTATTGAATACATTTGGTTTGTCTAACGGTTCATTGTGCGGTGATGTTATAAGACCGTCCGAAGTCGCGGTATGAAACTAAATTGTATAAATTTTATCCAAATACCTTTATCTGAGCGATAACGAAAACAACTCGTTTGATAAATTCTGTACAAAATGAATGTTATCTCATCGGTTTATTCGGCCCCTGTTGCACGCTTAATTTGCTTCAATTAGTTAATTGATTTGAATGCAGCGATTGGAGTCAGATGTGAGTAAAGCTAATAACTCTTTGATTATTCGGTCTTCGTGTAGTTGAACGACACGTTTTGCACGTTTGATTGATAAGTCATTGTTTATTTTCATTTATTTCATCTCTTATTGACTTCGTTAAGACTTCGTTTGTTTGTGTTTTTTCTATGAAATCAGCTTTATTTACTAACGTATAAGGCAATTGGCAATATAGCCCCCGCGCAGATGGCTTGTCCTTCTTGAGATTGGCCGCCGTGACCGATAAATAATCGGTTAGTGGGAGGACATTAATATTATAATGTAATGTATTTAACCGAAAGCAATGATCGGATTGGCTTGACTATCGGCCATTTTGCAGCCGAATAGTCGACTAATTGACCAAAGTCATAGTCGCCTCATTTGACTTTGGCCGACTAATAGCAATCAGACATAGCCTATGTTATCCAGGAATAATGTAGTTGTACCGGTGAAAGAATTTTGAAAATCGCTTCAGTGGTGCCAGATCACATCCTACAAACAAACTTACAGCCTTTTTTGCATTCATATCTTGAAGAACATAACCTATTACAATACAAATTTTAACACCCTGTAACTCCTCAATTACAATGAAAATTCATGGAATATAGTGTTTAAGATGTACGAGGAGAGGTCCAAAAGTTCGTGGAATGGAGGGGATGAAGAAGGGATAGGGGTGCTCGATTAGTGTCATATTAATTGGGGAGTCATGAAGTCAATCCGGAAGAAAACTGAAACTATGGAGAAAATTGAACACCGTGCTGTGATAAAATTTCGAACCAAGCAAGGAAAGAACGCTCAGACCATTTTGAATGAAATGGAAACCGTTTATGGGGAAAAGTGCCCTAGTAAATCAATCAATTACAAGTGGCATGGTCTTTCTAAGGTTCGCGCACACTGTGACGGGCCGTAGCGGGGCGGAGCGAGCCGCAGCGCAGCGCAAAATGCACAATAGCACGGTAAAAGTATATACAGTAGACCGACTTCATAAAAACGGTCGAACGAAACACGCGTCTCGATCTGGGATCGCACTCGGATCGCATCTACAAAGGGCAGTCACGTCACGAATGCAGTTCGCCGCCACCGCAGGGCATACGCACGAGCCAAACCACGGTAATATCTAGAATAATTAATGATTAAACGAACTTACCTGTACGTGAAGTTCAATCATAATTATACGAAGGCTTCGTCCGAAGGGATTAGCAAATAATACTTGTAGTAACGCCTAGTGATACGCCAGTCGCGCACTTTATTTGAGGGTATAAATAAAATTTAAAATGAGTCTCACGTCAACAAGGTGGGCGACCTATCCGCTCGCTTCATTTAGTTTAGAGTAGCCGCATCCGGAATATTTCACACAAAAATGGGGACTTGTAGTTGGGAGGGAGGGTTGCTAATCCCTTCGGACGAAGCCTTCGTATAATTATGATTGAACTTCACGTACAGGTAAGTTCGTTTAATCATTAATTATACTCGGCTTCGTCCTCGGGATTAGCAAATAATACTTGTAGACTTTTAGAGATAATAGTGTGAAATATTTTGTTTATTCCTGAATTTTCATTAATTTATGTTAATAAGAATAAACATCAATCATCATTTGAATTACTCGTATTATTAACAATTGTTCTGGCAAAATAATTATTTCCATTAGTATTGACATTACTTATGGTTCTATTATAGAATCGATAGAATGTGCTTGAAGAGCCGCTCCATCCAGCGGTTCGTCTTATTTGATCTAGGCCGACACCTAGGTGATGAGCCGCGGATGTAGCGGCGTGCTGTGCGCGGTAAATATGTTTAGATCAAAAACGCTATCGCGCAGTGTGTTCTTTATTCACTGACTTAAGGTTTGGGAACCGACAGCATTATAAGGCTTTTTAGCACTTATGAAGAGAAGGAAAGATTTCAATACTTTTAATATTAATCTAGGACAATGTTTGTACTTTGTGTGCTGTCAACAGCGCAATGAGAGTGATGAGTTTTTTCGAAAGTTTTTCAAAAGACAATGTTTCATTGGCGTAAAATTGGCTGACATAATTAATAACTATTGAAGTATCCCACATATTTGGGCAAGGGAGGGCGTAACCGAAATATTCCTTTAAAATATCTTCTTACTCTGTCATCTTCTCGTAAATTATTTTCCCCTAAGCAGGGCGAGCGTGGATCTATAGGAGTTAAGCGTGCCATATTGAGCTCCCTCTTCATAATAGTTTGTTGAAATAAATTATTTGTGGAATTGAAGGATTATACAAGTCACAATTATTGTCGTTACAGTAATTGAACCAGCGCCGTAAATAAACATTATATTGTTTAAAAGAACTTTGGAATATAGATGCTAATATCGGCGGTACACTCCACGCCGTCCGCATAAGTTCCCCGCTATACAATGACAGAGAACGGGGTGAAAGCATAAAAATTAAAATCGGCCCAGGAAATGCATCTGGGTCCCTATGCCAGGAGACATAATCAGTGCATTTAGTATTTATTTGACTAGCGAATAAGTCTACTTGAGGTGCCCCATACGATGAGACAATTTCCTGATATGCCCAGTCCGCTAACTCCAATTTTTTTTTTTTTTTTAAATACGTCGCCCTACACTAGGATTTTCTCCTGTGTCGTGGGTGCAGTTACAAACATAGAATATCACATGCACATACGCCCAGACCGGAACAAATTTCTGTAGGCCATAAAACATTTGTCCCGTACGGGAATCGAACCCGCGACCCGTTGCGCAGTAGGTGATCACTCGACCTTTGCGCTAAACGTGTCGTCGATTCTATGTCAGGATGTACCCGCCTTGATTCGGCAACTGCCGTTATATTATCTGATAGGCTAATGTAATAAGCCATAACATACAAATTGCGACATTCACACCACTGCCATAGTTGACGAGTGATGTCAGTGAAGTGGGGGAACTGAATACCCCCCATTGTATTGATGTAAGAGATTACTGTAGTGTTGTCGATGCGGAGAAATTTGACAACTAGGTACTTACATTTTTGGCGAACACTTTTAATCTTAGAAAAGCAGCTAGAATTTCTAGGTAGTTAATGTATTGTGTTCTCTCCTGAATGCTCCACAACCCGCTAACCTTCTCTTTGCCACGTACAGCCCCGTATTTGAGGCGTCTGAGAAAATTTCCAGATCATGTGTATCATGTTTGATTTTACAAAACGGTATTTGTATTGCGTCATTCCTAGGGATATTTATAAATTTATCATAATTATCATTAATGATGATTTTAAGTTTAATTACTTAATGCGCTCGAATATTTTAGTATAAGGCTAGTGTATTCTACAGCCGGGCAAACTGAGACTAGTAATTCGACTATTTGTGCGAATTGACGTATTCAACATCTTTTAAGAGTTAACCATTTTTTTTTTTTTTTTTTTTAAATTTCTGATTTGTGATCTGGAAATTTTTAGTCTAGATTAGAACGAAACCTTAAAAATGTACATATATTACTAGGTATCATTAAACTTTTGGCCTCGTTAATTAAATCAAAGGGAGGTAATTAATTTTTTGGTTTGTATATTTGGCCAATAATTATCTAAATAATTAGTTGATTTTAGGTCCGCAGAAGGGAGTAATCGGACAATTGGTTTTATTGCCTTGATGGTGCAGTACTCAAGCCAAATAGTTCTTGTTCAATTTGAAATCTTAAATATTTTCTTGAATTAGGGTCAAAAGGCATCTTTTAAATCTATTTTTGTCATGAAACAATTTTTTGTTTTAAATTTTAGCACTGAGCGTAAATTTTCAATTTTTAAATGATCTGCTTTTATAAATTTATTAAAGTTTTACTCTGCACCCTATTTATTTATCGCCTTTGCAGTCTTAATAATTTCTGACAGGTTTTCGCCTAATGAATGAATAAAAAATGGTTAAGTATTTTGAAGCTGGTCTTTCATGTCCTTTTTAAGGGAAGACAGAATAAAATTCCGTCGTATGACTGAATCCGGTATTGTAAGTCACAGAGAATACGTTCTGTGTCCATCAACATTTTTATTAATTCTGGGTCACTGTTATTTTTCGAGGTCAGCGAATTAATAGCTTGGTTCAAGCATGAAATAGCCGTAGAAACTTGTTTTTGCCTAATTTCGATATTTTTATAACGTTTAGCGTTTATATCGGAGATAGCCACCTTAATTTCGGCATTCAGTACCTACGGGAGCATTAATTAGTTTGCAGTTAGTCGGCGAAAGGTATTTCACATTAATGTGTGTTCCAACTTAACTGCAAAGTCTTTGTGAATGTTGGCTCCAAAAGTATTCGAAATAGTTGGATCCTCGCCCAATATTTCAAGTATTGTGGTGTTTAGCATCGCATTAGCTGACCCAGGCTCGTCGGTATCCGTCACTTGCTCAGGCGCGCCGGCGGCGGCGGTGGTGGCGGTGGTGGCGACCACCACGGGGGTGACCGTCATGACGGCACAGAAGATATAAACGGCGGGCGTAGCCACTTCGGCGGGTTCTGGGTCGAGGTCGACCTGCATCTCCGAACGTGGCTCAGAACCAATAATCCCATCGAGCAGTAGGCCAATTATAAATCTTTCATCGTATGACATGGCATAATAAATCATGAAATGCTTCATTTCGTATTACCGATCTCCAATGATATCATTACTATGGCATAATTTCGATGATGTCAATATCATATAACGAACGAATGATCAAAAATCTGACCGAAAATCATAATTTTCGCTTTGCACTATGATATCATATGATGTTATTTGAAAACCGTGAGATCGTAATAGGCCTGCAGGTTTAAAACGTTGTTATTACGTTCTTGCTCTGAAAACCACCGATATCTCCATTAGTCATGAAACAGACCAAAGTACTGTTCGCGAGACTAATTTATAGGGTAGTACAGCTCCAAAGAGAAGTACGCAAACCCGGATATGTAACCATTGCCACTATGAATACACCGATATCTCCATTAGTCATGAAACAGACCAAAGTACTGTTCGCGAGACTAATTTATAGGGTGGTACAGCTCCAAAGAGAAGTACGCAAACCCGGATATGTAACCATTGCCACTATGAATACACCGATATCTCCATTAGTCATGAAACAGACCAAAGTACTGTTCGCGAGACTAATTTATAGGGTGGTACAGCTCCAAAGAGAAGTACGCAAACCCGGAGAGGTTACCATTACCATAAGGTACTACAGCTCCAAAGAGAAGTTCGCAAACCTGGATAGGTAACCATTACCACTATGTATATACTGTATTTGTTCTTTAGTATATAATCATAAAAAGTAGGTGCATGTTACGATTGGATAATTATTATTACTGCTAATCAGTTAAGGAACAATCCTAAAATACTGTTCGCAAAATTATTATTGGGTAGTGCAACCCCAAAGAGAGGTACGCAAGCCCAGTTTAGTGAATAATCACTGTAGCAATAACTATTATTTAGTAAACTTTCTTCTTAGAGATATAGTGTCATAAAAATTCATACAAAATAAGCCCACTAGGTAGGTATGAAATAAATCTTATTTAACAGTTTTCGTAAAACTATTTCATTGGATTATAAAACTTCATTTCAGAGGAAACCAGTAAAAAATAAAAACGTGACAAATTTACCATTATAGGTATAATTCGTCATTAACTAATTAAGTTTCTCTAGTATTTATGAGAATATAACAAGATGGCTGACTTATCATACTTCTGCCCGTTATCAAACGAGCATTGTACGGGCAGCAAATAGAAAATGACATTTTCGGCCATAGTCACTAATAAATGCACTTATTCACACAATGACTAACCTTGAGACTCCGCGTACGGCATCTTCGTAACACTTCGAGTTTTTTAAACTTACACAACAGATTTGACAATCCTCCTCACTTTTCCGCTTAGGCATTATAAATAAGCCTACCTCACTTAAAGTAAAAACTTTTAAGACGCGAGAGTGTGATCGTGGCGAGCACTAAAAAGCGAATGAAGCGAGCGGATAGGTCGCCCACCTTGTTGACGTGAGACTCATTTTAAATTTTATTTATACCCTCAAATAAAGTGCGTGACTGGCGTATCACTAGGCGTTACTACAAGTATTATTTGCTAATCCCGAGGACGAAGCCGAGTATAATAACGCATAGAAGGATAGCCCGGTAAAGAGCGCGATGATTAAAGTGAAGCAAAAATGACACCGCTGTGTGCAGTCTTTTACGCGCGAAACACGCACACTACGATAAAAACAGTATGGAGCTGCCGGCGTAGTGAGCCATATATGGCTCACGTTTAGTTGCATCAAATTGTGCGCGCCGGTTGGGTTTCTATGCGTTATTATTCTAAGGGTAATATACTATTACCGTGGCCAAACGGTGCTCGTGATCATAAAAGCGAGCAGCCCTATCGCGGGCCAACGCACCAAGCGATGCCGAGCGGCCGTAGGTATGCGAGTCGACAATACTGTAGGTATTGTAGTATATACTATTACCGTGACATTAGCACAGTTTAACTATGCATTGTTAAACTGTGACATTAGTGATGGGCCGGGGCTAGGGTTGCCACCTGCCACTTATTAATTTAAGGGTTACTGGTGTTAAAAATACGGGTTATGGTTATAATTTACGGGAGACAGTAAAATAAAACAACAGTTTTAAGAAGGTATTTATTTTTTTAAACTATATCTGTTGAAGAGCAAGCGGCCTTTAAAACATCATCAGAAGCATAAAATTCTGTAGGTACAGTAATTTAAGATAACTAATGGACATCGGCTAACATCGTGTTTCCGAAGATGGCCGACACATCTAGGTTCTAGGCAGTATATGATGGTAAAGAGCTGCTCTTGTGATTGTAAATGATTTTTAGGGCCATGTCAACTGTCTTTGATAACTTAGTTAGACGATTGTTTCCGATGTTTTCCAATATTTATCTTGATGTAGGTACTGTAGGTAGGTATGCTAAAGTTACATTTCACTTGTAATTCCGCTGTTATTGCGTCAATGTTAAGTTTATTTCGTTTATTTGAGATAGGTAGTAAATATGGGAGCATTGTTTACCCCGTATTTTATTTTAGCAATTACGGGTTTCGTAGTTATTATAGCCCGAAAAACGGGGTAGCCGTAAAATCCGAGGCATCTGGCACCCTAGCCGGGGCGCAGCGCATTGACTGATTTTGAGTACAGTCCGCAAAACCAAAAGTCCATCTGCCGAACGTATGTGCAGCTGTAACTTCTTCATCCATTCTTGTGAACACAACAGGAGCTCGCAAATATCAAAATACTTACGCAAATATCATAAAATAAACACGTGCGCGCGTGCACTCCAACCCGCTTGCTATAGCACGCACACTGTGTCGGCGGCAGTGTTGCCATGTTCAAAATCTGGTCGACGGTGATACTCCTCAAAAAATACGGTAGATTCTAGAAAATTACGGTGATAGACCCAGGGAAAAAACGGTGTTAATTACGGTGCAATTACTTAAAAGAAAACATTTATTTTAGAATTCAAATAAAGTTATTGTTTTCAAAAACACAAAATTACAATTAATTAAGTATTATATAGTTCAGTAAAATTTTAGTCTGAATTTCAGTCTGAATCTGACACTATCATTTCCTCATTTTCATTTTTGTAAATATTCTGATTACTTAAATCTTTTTAACATTTCGTTGTCTGGCTTGAAATTAAGGCAGTTTTGACCGTGCCTTTTTTATAATTTCTTAACCAATCACGAAATTCAGGTTTTACTAACCATTCTTCCCGAAATTTCTGCTTGTATTTTTTCCTTTTTTTCTTCGGCACTTCCACTTCAGATTGAGAATCAGAATCGTTTTCTTGAATCTAAATTTAAATAAATTACAAACGTCCACAGCTCGAGCACTCAACATATATAAAACAGCCAGACAATAATAATATTATGATGCAAGTACAGCAATCCAACCAAATGTAAATCTCGTCCTAAGAATTCTAAAATGAATGTAGGGTAGTCCGACCGGTGAATGAACACTTAAGGATTTTTTCAAGTTCGAAAGAGACGCACTAAGACAGTGATAGCTTTAGTTGCATTTTTATAGCTTTTATGGCATCTATGTTCAATAGAGAAAAAACTAATTTCTGGATTTCGGAATTTTACTTTTACTTTGGGAGAAATGATAAGTTTTGTAAAAAAAGACTCAAATTACCAATGAATGAACATTTTTTTTAATGAATGAACACGAATACAGCTAGTCAATGAACACATATTATTTAATTATAAATCGGTCACTATAACCATTCTAAATCAAGTTTGGCTGCATCTTTACCTAAAAATTATATTTTTGAATCATAGAGTACGCTTAATACCTAATAAACCTGCGTTATAGGTATAGGCACATAAAAAATAACTTTAAAAAAACACGATACGTACATAATTCAAAGTCTTGTACCTATCAATGACTGTTCTACATATCATATATTTCTGAGATTAATAGTTTATTAGTACTTTGTAGTCTACTTATTCAATATCTTGAAAATTAATATCACTGAAAGAGATAAGTCCGCATCTCGAAATAATTGGTTCACTTAAAACACGCTGGACATCGTCATATTCAATACTTATTTGATATGTCTGATATCTGTGGTTTGACAAAACTAACAACATTATCTTCCAAATCAACCTTACATTTCATGTCTTCTTCATTTAGCATCGGAACTTCGCCAACAAAATAACGCATTTTTTTCAGTTTTAAATCGTAGTTACTGACACATAGTTACCACAAATATTTTCACACGTAACCTACCTACCTTTTCGCCTATGAACTTCTACTTGTAGATTTTTGACTTTTTTTGCTTGACTTTTCTGTTCAATGTTCTTTTTTCATTGTTCAATATATTTCTTGTTTTCGCTTCTTTTCTATTTGTTAAGTTTTCCTCTTTTTAATCTTTTCGTATTTCTGCTTCTTTTTTCCTTTTACTTTTAACTTCTTCATCCTTTCTTTGTTTTTCTTCATCTTGTTTCCTCATGAAGTCTTTGTATCGTTGACCAGTATAACCAAATGGGACAGACTCTTTTGTTTTCAAGATTTTTTTATTTGTAGAATTAGCTTCAGGATATTTTAGAAACTCCCGAATTGGATTGGAAGCACGATTATGGTTAGTTAGTGTAACTTCAGCGGGTGTCGAAGGAAAGTGATGTATTTTAGTATCAGAAGAACAGATATCGAGATTTTGATCAATAGTAGGTACTGATGTCATCTGTAATTAATATTTTAACCTTCAGAGTGCAACGAAGCATTTATGAGGGTATTAGAATCAGGCGTACCTACATTCAATATATTAGCGTAAGTTTTTGGTTCCACACGTAGCTCCAAATGGGAAGCACCAGTAACGGAATCGCTTTTGGATTGTAAGAAGTTCACATCAGACTTTTCGGTTAACTTGTTATCAGTCAAATATAAGTTTAAAGTATCGTACCGTCGTAATGCTAGAGTGACAGGTGAACAGGTAAGGTAATTCTATGACATCATCAGTATTCTACTAAAATGAGTAGCTGTGTAGTAGCAGCTGCAGTGAGTAATGTTTCCGAACAAGTCAGACAGAACTATTGCATATCAAAGTAACTGACTCGTTTGACGAATTTTTGTGATTTATTTGGAGGGTGCTATCATCGGTCACATTATGAATTTCAGCTACTACATCAGTTACTTGTATGGCTGATTCATTTTCAGATTTATAATTTAAATAACATTTCATGACACTGCCGGTCTCCGGGCTTAAAAATAGTAGATATGTCAATAGAAAACTGAGTTAGATAGGTCCCCTCTGGACCTATGCTCGCGTACTGTCGTATTTTGATTTGATAACATTTTGTTATCTGGATTTGCCTTACACTTGTGCAATATTGTAAAGTAAGGATGAACATGCTGTTTATTTGCATTGTAGCTTGCTATAAATTCATTACGAATAACCTGGCCTACTTCTGCCTTTATAACCTTTATATATTATGGCACTCCTCATGTCATCTTTCTTTTCTTCATTGTCACCATTATTAACAGATGTTGATTGCGCTGCCATTTCTTGTCTGCGAGTATTAATGCATTTGGTGTAATCAAATCAACTGCATCAGCATTTATAAAAATAGGAAAAAAATACTACAAACAAATACAATAAATTAAAAGCTTTCGCTGTTAATTTATAGTCTACAATCGAAATTAGTCAGTCACAATGCGCGTAGTTCATTCATTAAAAAACAAAACCAATGAATGAACTTTGTCGAAAGTCTATAGTTCATTCACTAGTTTTTCAAAACCAACGAATGAACACTGTTGTTCCAATACTGGCTAAATAAATCAAAACTATTTTTTATTCTCACATACCAAAATCTGCAAAGAAGAAATGAGTATAAGCCTTAATTTATGAAAATGTTCATTCACTGAACGTGTTCATTCACCGGACGGACTACTATAATGTGCCTTCTTAATTTTATAGTATATTCGATATAAAACATGATGCAAGGGGAATCCCCGAGTAAGAATGTAAAGGTGCGTAGAGAATGGGATGCGTTCACAGATATTAATATTGTCTTTCGAAGGATGCGTTCATAAACCAAAATGTGACGTTTCATTTGTAAATTCCAAGAAATTAATTTGTACTATAAACATTTCTTGCATGGGCAAATAACGGTAGATTTTGTCACCGTTGTTATGTTCTAACGGTAGGTGGTAGATTTTTGCTGAGTACGGTGCATTTACCGTAATTACGGTGCACATGGCAACACTGGTCGGCGATGGCGCAGCGGGGCGGGGCGGGGCGGGCAGTCCCCCTAGACAAGATGTCTTTCGATAATCGCAAACGCAATCGCTAAATGGACAATGTATGATATTTGACAATGAGGTCCCGTAATGGTATGGCTTTTCATAATACAACATACATAGTAACATTCCTTATTGTATCACAATAAATATGTTTTTTAAATCACCCAAATCCGTCCATCCGATGTAAAGTTATAAACCAATTTGCATCAACTGATTTTATTAAATCCGCCGCTGCCTACGGACAGGCTGTGACGTCAGTCGACACTATCCGCCGCCGCCGCGCGCCGCACTATGGGATGAAAGCGTGAGTTGCGTTTCAAAAATCTGCAACTTTTTTCTACTACACCTACGGATACAAAATTTTGCTTACAGGATCTCCAATATATAAGCTATGAAATGATACTAGAATCTTTATATATTGAATTTATTATTACACATAAAAACATACAAAATAAAAATCGCTACTTTTCCATACAAAATTACTTTTCCCGTTTCATTGTTTGCTTATTACGAGAATATGAAGGTGATTTTAGAGGAAATAATGATATAATATTGTTATTATATCACTAAATGACGTGATAGTTGACTAAAATACACTATAAGAGCATGGACCTACAAGAATCTTTTATTCAGGTCTGTTTATTCAGGAGACATGTTTCCCTCAAAATGTATAAAGTTAAATATAATATTACCTTAAAGTTTATCGTTGTTTGTATTCACTTTGCCCCGATGAACCAACACATCCCCATTTGCTAAACCTGAGACGTATTTGAAAAGGTCTGTAAACACCTTTTATCATCAAAACACGGCCAATAGTATGATCCAGCAAATCTTGTAGCTTTACTTTAAGCACTTGTGTCTGTTACTTCAATACTCGAAGCAGGCAGATAGTACGTTTTTTTTGCGTCAGATACTTGATATGTTATAATAATGACGGAAACATGACTGGGTTCTTTTCTATAAATTTTAAATCTTAAAAATGTGTACTAGCTCTTGACATCCAAATCTTAAAAATGTGTACTAGCTTTTGACAAATCCAAATCCCCGTAGAGGGCCAAAGCTTCATCTGCAGAGAAACTTTTCATATTGATGGTTTCATGAAATATATTTTCTTCATCACCTTTTTCTCGTTTGTATTAGAGCTTCGCATTCGGGCAACAATCGAAGCTTTTTTCGACCCGCCTTCGTCTCTCAATTCTTGCACATATGCGTTATTCGAACCTAATGCACTGTTCAGCCATGTTGAATTTTTAGTTACAAAACGTTCGGCTTGTTTTGTTAATGCGATCTTGAAATTTCGAAAACAGTTGTTTTTGTTTCCTTACATAATAGATTATGGTGTTTTTTTTATTAATTTCCTTTATGTATTTCCCTGGTCCAAGGTTGCCTGGAAGATATTGCTTATTAGCAATAGCTTTCCGCTCATAGCTTCGCCCGCGTTATTTTTGTTTTCCCGTGGGAATTTTATATTTTCTCGTAGGAATATAACCTTATGCCCTTCCCCTGGTCTCGATCTATCTCTATACCAACTTACATCACAATCGGTTCAGTACTTTCGAAGCCTATTCAATACAAACAAACAAACAATTAAATCTTTTCTTTTTCTTTCCTCTATAATATTACTAGCTTTCCGCTCGCGACTTCATCCGCGTTATTTTTGTTTTCCCGTGGGAATTTCATATTTCCCCGTAGGAAAATTACCCTATGTCCTTCCCCTAGTCTCGAACTATTCCTATACCAACTTTCATCCAAATCGGTTCAGTAGTTTCGAAGCATATTCAATACAAACAAAAAAACAATTATCTTTGTGGCAGGCAGGGAGACTTGTATCCTACTTACAGTAAACGAGTAGAGAGAGACTAACCGTTGTATGAGTCCATGCAATATTAGACCGTATAATGATATAGTGAATCTATTTATGTTCAGACGTTATTCTGGCTTTAACAGTGCACAATGTGGCCAGTTCTCTTTACTTGCACCTAACCTACGGCTTCATCGCCATAAGCTGCACGCCCAGATTAATAAAAATGGAAACATTCTATGTGACGGTAACATTCATAGATAGGTTTACATACATAATAATATGCATAAAATCACGCTTATAATCCCAAAAGGGGTCTAGCAGAGCTATAGGTAACACTCTGTTAAAACTAGGTTTTACACTCAAAGCCACATCTGGCAGTATGGGCCATACAGTACTCGCCTACACAAAACACAAAACGGGCACCAAAGCCAAAAATTATAAATTTTTCAGTACACAAATCAACTAAAACCAACGACCAGGGCCCTAATTCCGCTAATCTTAACGTCGTTGTCGCGTCGTGATAGCGTTTCAATAACACTGCTTTTTGTCGCTTTGATGCGCATTATCTGCTACAATTTATTTGTGCTACAATTTCTTGATAAGTCAGTAGTTACAAATGTTTTAGTTAGTATTCGGTTAACCAACAATAACTGTCTCAAAAAGCGATGCTATTGAAGCGTTATTGACACGCCACATTGCATTAACGCTAGCAGAATAAGGCCCCAGGATATATGTTACACTCAAAATCATCTCAGCAGTCCAGGGGGGCTACTGCCTAACTCATAGCGATCACTCGCTATCGCTTTCGTGACATTAGAACAACAGTTTAAATGTCACCTGTGACTTGCCGCGGAATAATAAAAAATGCACGCTCATAGTGTAAATAAAGAATATATTCCGCGCCACGCTGCACCCTCATTGTGTGTTTCGATCATAACATCACCACCATACTATGAAATCCAGACCGCCCAAAACTGTCACGTTGCGATCCTGAAGACAGCCCTGTCTTCATTTGTTCGTACATCTTACGAAATAGACCTACCTACTCATTTTGTGCTCAGAATACCAACCTATACCTACCTACATCAAAAAATATCTATTTAATTGATTTAAACATAGATAAGAACCAAAGAAATACTCAAAGGTAAATATTACTAATTTATAACTTAGTGACATAACTTTATAGGTCAATAACCTACATATTATTATTTTAATTTTAAAATATATAGCTTTATTCACTTACTTACCTTTGAAGTTTCCAACCACTGATTTCCTCACTGGTGTACCAGCTATAACCAGATTCCATAAAAATGTCAAAAATAGGAAGTTTATCCGATTGACCTTGCACAAAACCGATTTCTAGTTTATTACTCATTGCTCAAACTGTACTGAACCTCTTGAATACTACTACCACTATTACATAAAAAAACAATATAGGTATGTAATACTATTTCGCATGAAACGCTGCGCGCGGCTACTAAGGGCTACTATAACGAAAACTCGGGAGCAGTGTTGCCAGATGCCTTGAACCTTTTATCTGTAGTAAAAACTGCTAAAATCTGTATAAAATCTGTATGCTATTTTAACTTGAAATCTGTATAATCAAGTTAACCATAATTGAATATTAATCCCAAAAACAAAATAGAAAATTATCATCATTGCTTCTTTTGAAAAACAAGCGCTATGAACTAGTGATTAGTCGTAGCATGAACACTAATGGCCTTATTCATAAAAATATTTAAGCAATGTTTAAGTTAAGTAATGTTGCTATCTCTTTTGATGTCCTTTCTTTTGTAATGAGATTGAAAGTGACAGCAACATTATTTAACTTAAACATTGCTTAAATATTTTTATGAATAAGGCCATAAAAGACGATAATTATGATAAAGCGGTTTATCGCGGTGAACTGTCAAAATACCTACTATAAAAATGTATTGTGTTTTGACAATTTACGGCGATAAACCGGTATATCATATCGTGTTTTGGTGGTCATGCTACGGAGGCTGGTTTGACTATAGTAAATTAAATAAAAATATAAACAAATTAATAAAATTAACGTTTTGTTTATGTATGTAGGTATGTACTGTACGTAGTAAAATTGATAACATGGCAAATTGAAACAAAAATTATTTAAATTTCAAACATTTGCAACAAACTAACTAATAATTGTGTGTATCACGGCACATGATCATATGATTTTGCTTTATTCTTTTTTATATTGGCCACACACGGTCCGCATGTAGGAGTCCAACGGCAACCGCAGTCTGCGGTCGGACTTTCCTTCGGTCGGATCGTGTGTAGTTAGAAAATTCTGTATAAAAATCTGTATCCAGTGCTAATCTGTATTACACATCGAAAATCTGTATAAATACGGAAAAATCTGTATATATGGCAACACTGCTCGGGAGTGATAGCACCGATGCAGAGTCTGCCTAGAACGTGTCGTGTGACGTCACACGCCTGCCAGGCGGTCGCTTGACGGAGTGATCTGTTTTTTCGTTATAATTTCGTCAATTTTCATCGTAAAAAAAAAAATCGTACCATTTACATTGTTTTTAATTGTCTACAAAGCTACATTTATAGTTAAAATCGTTACGGATCCTCATTGCGCTCGAAAGCTAAGCGAGGGCTTATGTCAAATCGCATACATTTTCCTTCTAGCGATTGCGTTAGCGATTATCGAAATGCGTCCTGTCTAGGGGGGCTGCATCGCACGAGCGATTTGAACTGATTTTTGCGCTGCACACGACCAGTTGCGCCCCGTCACAGTGTGCGCGAACCTTTAAACATAGTCGGGAGTCGTTTGAAGACGACCCCGCTCAGGAAGGCTAGTTGAGGCCACCACATCAGACATCGTCGAAAAAGTGGAAAAAATTATACTGGAGGACCCGTTTGAAGAAAAACAGTTATCTGCATTAGTTGGAGTATCAGATACCACCATTTTGCGAATCCTACATGACCACCTAAGTATGACAAAAGTCAGTGCAAGATGGGTACCGAGAATGCTCACGCCGCTTCAGAAACAGGAGCGTGTCGATGCGTCAAAACAATTTTTGGAGTTGTGTGGAGACGAACCTGCACAGATTTTGGACCGGATTGTTACCGGAGATGAAACATGGACTTATCACTTTGAGCCTGAGTTCAAACAAGAGTCTATGCAATGGCATAAAAAGGGGACACCCACCACCGCCAAAGGGATTGTAAGGGGATAATACTGATTGATTACAAAGAAAAGGGAAGGACCATAACCGGAGAATATTACGCAACGATACTAAAAAAATTAAAGGAGGCCATCAAAGAAAAACGTCCAGGAAAATTGACCTAGGGTGTGTAGTTCTTGCAAGACAACGCGCCGGTTCACAAGGGCAGAGTTGCAATGGCTGCTCTGCACACGCATGGCTTTAAAACACCAGTCCACCCACCCTACAGTCCATCTGGCCCCAAGTGATTTTTATTTGTTCCCTCCCCAATTTAAAAAAAGACTTAAGGGGAAGGAAATTTTCCAACGACGACGAGGTAAAAGAGGCACTTTTGGCTCATTTTGAGGCAAAAGAAAAAAAATATTTTTACGATGGTTTAGAAAAATTTATTCATAGATCTATTAAATGTATTCGGTTTAAGGGTGATTATATTGAAAGGAAAAAATAGATTTATTCTTTCATTTTATTTAAAACTCTTTCATTCCACCAACTTTTGGACCTCATCTCGTACCTATAACAAAGATAAATATGTTTTTTTAATGTCACCAAAGGCGGTGAACGAGCGGACGAGCCACCTGATGGTAAGTGGAACATCGTCGCCCATGGACATCTGCGACATCAAGGGTGCCGCTTATGCGTCACCTGCCTTGAGTTTAAGGACCCATTTACCTTCCGCTTGAAAAATACCATGTTGTAGCGCGTTGGAAACACCTCCGGAGGGAGCACATTTTGCATGTTCGCGGGAGAAACGAACAAGGTATGCTGATGCCAGGCGTCCAATATGTGGGGGTGGTTGAGGTGAGTTCTACTTCCCTGACGCGCGGAGCGGTGGCGAAATAGCAATGGAGGAATTAGTTTGAAAAGTTCCTCAGAACACTCCCCGTTATACAGACGGTAGAACACGCACAGAGACCCAACATCTCTCCGGTGGCTAAGAGGCTCTAAACCATCTGTGAGTGCCGGATCGTCGACGATACGAACAGCCCTGCGTTGGATGGAGTCAAGAGGAAGAAGTTGGTATTTTGGAGCACCGGACCATAAGTGCGAGCAATACTCCATGTGGGGTCGTACCTGGAGACCTCTTTTTGAATTACGTATGCGATTTAGAAATCACCGCTGACTAAATAGTCAGCGATGACTTTGAAGTCATGAATTCCTAAACATCCTATTTTTCAAAGTCGAACGCAGAGCTGCCAACATAGATAAATTACACACATACGTAAGGGTTCGGTTCCACGCAGAATGTAGCCGTTTTCGGTATATACCGGTTATTATACGGCTAAAAATTCATTGCAACTAGGCCAAAATATAAGAAAATACTGGTCTAAGCTTGTTTGTGACACATATTTAAAAGATTTTAAACTTGTACACGGTTATTTTTATCACCCTGGAAAATGTTAGGGACGCTTCTGGAGACATCCAATATTATATAAAAAAATAAAAAAATGAAATAAAAAATTTAAAAAAATACAAATAAAAAAATCTCAAAAAATGGTGCTCTCAACTAGTGCAACAGTTTTTGGATTTAAAAAAAAAATATAAAATTAAATAAGTGAGTTATTTTTTTTTATTCATCATTAAAACATTCTAATACCATGTCGTGAAGCGTCCCTAAAATTTTCCAGGGTGATAAAAAAATAACCGTGTATATAAAAAATAAAAAAATCTCTAAAAATGCTGCTCTCAACTAGTACAGCATTTTTTGTATTTTAAAAAAAAATTAACTAAAATTAAGTAAGTGAGTTTTTTTTAAATTTATATTTAAATCATTCTAATACCATGTCGTGAAGAGTCCCTTAAATTTTCCAGGGTGATAAAAAAATAACCGTGTATATTTACTTATTTGAGAATTTTTTTAAAATTTTAAATCCAACTCAAAATCAACACAAATCAACTTCAAACTTGTCAATATGTTCTCTAAACAAAACACAGATAACGTTTCCACAGTTATGACTTGTTTACGAGTGGGTGAGGGCACTCGTAATGAAATCACATCCGTGACTAAGGTGATATTCATATACATAAGTGATATTCAAAAATAAAAATTATTGAAAATCGGTGATTATTAGTCATATCGGTAATTTCGAAGTCGCATAACGTAATTTAAAAATAGCTCTCCTGCCCCCGTAGCACGTCCACCAAAACACGATATGATAAAGCGATTTATCGCGGTGAACTGTCAAAATACGACGAAACCCTTTTGTATTTTGACAGTTCACCGCGCTAAACCGCTTTATCATATCGTGTTTTGGTGGACGTGCTAGGGGGGCAGGGCTTTATATAATAAAAGTCGGTGACCCGGCGTGAAGTACCGTTTCGCCTTATTAAGTACTCCTAATTTTTTGGATGCCAGCTTTGCTTTATTCTCCAAATGACCCCGAAATTGGACCTCGTTCGTAATGCCGACGCCGAGGATCGCGATACTCTTAGATATGGTAAGGGGAGTGTTCTGGAACTTAGGCGTCACAGCAAAAGGTGTTTTCTTTGCAGAGAATGCACAGACCTGCGTTTTGGTGGGGTTAAATTGGACAAGATTCCGTCGACCCCATTCCGAAATTTGCTCCAAGGACGTGTCAATGTCTAGTTGTTCTCTGCTCTTTTGTACTGCTGCAGAAGGCATGTTAGCACGGCCTGTGTATCGCGCATCGCCAGTGCTGTCATCCGCATAGCAATGAATATTGCAACATACTCGTATCACTGATATGCAGGTTAAACAGTGTCGGCGATAACACAGATCCCTGAAGAATGCCAGCATTTATGGGCATGGAATCCGAGCACATTCCATCGACAACGACTTTGATGCTACGCCCAGATAGAAAGCTAGCAATCCATGTGCATGTCAGAGAAGTTTCAAATATTAAATCGGCATTTTTTTCATACAAACATGCAACTAAAATAACATTCTGCATAGGAACAATGTGGCTTATGTGAGTGCCATGTTTCCCATACCTTTTTATAATAAGACATACCTACAGTCAAGTTTCAATTTCCTCATCCCATAATTCAAAAAAGTGTCATACTAATCAAAAATGCGCCCTGTATAATAAGAAAAATCAAATTTCCACACCTATTGATCATGACCACCTACGTCATCAGGGGTGCTTATTCCCTAAAAAGTTTTCCTGTTTATAGCCGTGCAGTTGACGCTATTTGAGTAGAAGTTGATAGGAATTATATCACATTGTTTGACGACCGTAATAAAAAAATTGTCAATACGTACAGCTGTAGAATATGAGCTGCCTGGGACAGCCGTGTCCGGCGAGCATGCAGGGAGCAGCAGGGCTGGCGTTCACCAGGCTGGTCACCCACCTGCTCGCTGCCCAGTGCCTCACCGAGCCCTGGCCTCAAGACAGGCTGGGTGACGTCTCAGGTGGGTTTAGTTCTTGGGACAGCCGCGTTCGCATCACGAGTTGGACTAGGCTGTGTTCGAGTCAGCAGGTGCTCAATTTATGAATCATTAAACCGCCTCCGTAGTCATATGGTTGAGATCACACGGTATTGTGTAGAGATCAGGGGTAAGATTATCTACCCATAGCATTGCATAGGCTAATTTCTATATTGGGATCAATCCAACTAAGTAAGAAGAAGTAAACTCAGGTAAACAATCCACTCAAACTCCCTACGGGGTAGTCTGAGAGTACACAATACGATGGCAGCATTTAGATCCACCAAATTATGACTATCAACTTTGGCCCACTACTAATTACCTAAGTTACCACTTGACGCGCAACGCGCAAGGGCAAATGCTCTAACTAACAAGCAAATTCATTTGTTGATAAATCTATACTAATCATCAGTGGCGGAGCTAGGCGTCGGCGACGTCGGCCACCGCCGACGAGCTCGCGCCTCGCAAAAATTTTTTACAAGTTTCGTCAAGTTTCAAAATTATTTCCTCAAAATCAATAGCTATGTCCTTTACAAGTAGTAAATACTCGTAATATTAACCAAGAAATAGGTACCTAAGGTAACCAAAAGAGAAAAGTGAATACTTACCTAGTTTTAAAGCTGCGCTAGTGTTTTTATCGAAAACATGAATTTTTTGCCTTTCGATCAATGCCTTCGAGTATGTTTTGTATGCGTCAAAATTCGTAACAATTAAGTACCTATTTAAAAGAGCCGAAGGGCCGAGGGGGCCGAGGGCGAAGTAAAATAGGCCTCGCGAACTTGATGTCGCCGACGTCCACATGTGGTCTAGCGCCGCCACTGCTAATTGGCCCACTACTAATTACCTAAGTTACCACTTGACGCGCAAGGGCAAATGCTCTAACTAACAAGCAAATTCATTTGTTGATAAATCTTTACTAATCATCAGTGGCGGAGTGACGTTATATACGTCAATGATACTAATATTATAAAGCTGAAGAGTTTGTTTGAACGCGCTAATCTCAGGAACTCCTGGTTCGAATTGAAAAATTATTTTTGTGTTGGATAGTCCATTTATTGAGGAACGCTTTAGGATAATATAACATCACGATATTGTTATTTTCGGACATCCATGCGAACGAAGTCGCGGGCACAGCTAGTTTTAAATAATTATAAAACAATATGGTTTCAGACGGAGACACATTCGATTTCATCGTCGTGGGGTCTGGAACAGCTGGGTCTATAGTCGCGAGCAGACTCTCTGAGATCGAGGATTGGAAGGTCTTGCTTCTCGAAATCGGCGAGGATCCACCAATCGAGGCAATTGTACGTCACGTGACATCTCTTGGCTGTGCTTGAATTTATAAAAAGTGTGTTCATCATTAGAGCTCATATACATCCTCACCGAGGGGCTCGAGCCTACCCTAAGCAGTGCATATTGGTCGATTTCACATACACGTTTGAATTTCGTCGCAGATGTATGCAGGTTCTCAGGCCTCACGATGTTTTCCTTCACCGTAAGATCGTCGGATAAATTGAAATTCAAAAAACCATGAAACACATTGGTACATGGCAGGACCGAGCCACGGACCTCCCAATTAGAAGGCCAGTGTCCAGTACACAGCGCCACCGACGCTCACTTTGGTGTGAAAATGTGTATTAAGTACCATAAAATAAGTATGAAATTTTCTTTACAGATTCCAAACTTTTCTGGATCTTTATATAAAAGTGATTCCGTATGGCAGTACTATACTGAGAAGAGCAATTTGACTAACAGAGCCAGCATAGACCAGAGGTCCTTCTGGCCTCGAGGAAGGGTCCTTGGTGGTACAGGCTCTATAAACGGTCTATATCACATGCACGGCAGCTATGGAGATTATGAGAAGTGGCAAGTAGAGTGGAAAGACGGCTGGGAATGGGAAAACATAAATAAATATTTTAAGAAAAGTGAAAAAATTGTTGATCCATTTATTTTGAATAATCCAGAATTAAGGAAAAATTACGGAACAAACGGGGAGTTCGTAATAGATCAGCTTAATACCACCTATCCGGATATTGCCGATAAATTGATAAAAGCTTATCAAGAAATGGGTTTGAATTACTTGGATGACTTCAACGGTGATACACAAATGGGTGTTGGTAAAATGAGAGGTGGTATCCATAAAGGCAGGAGAGTGAGTACGGCAACAGCGTTCCTTAATTCTGCGAGAGAACGAAAAAATTTATATGTTCTTAAATTAGCTTTTGTCACTAAGATACTGATTGACGACAAATATCACGCCAAAGGAGTAAACGTTATTGTAAGTCCCGGGAAAATGATCACTTTGTATGCGTCAAAAGATATAATTTTAAGTGCAGGTGCTGTCAATACGCCTATACTTTTAATGTTGTCAGGCATAGGAATGAAAAAGCATCTCGAAAAATTTAAAATCGATGTTAAAGCACATCTGCCAGTTGGTAAAAATCTTCAAGATCATGTGAGAATACCAATTCCGGTCACTGTTGACACTGGCGCCAAACCTGACGATGAAATGTTTTGGATAAAGGCTGCTGCTCAATATTTGCTTGACCAGTCAGGCCCATACGCCACCAAGCATGACCAGCCGAATATCAACGCATTTCTATCAGTTCCTGGCAAAGACCTTCCGGACGTGCAAATAAATCACGGTTACTTCGTTCCCAATACATCTTACATCTACTCGATGTGCACAGATGCCTTATCCTTTGAAGACAGTATATGCAAACAGTTGGTCGATATAAATTCGAACAAAGAAATGTTGATATTTTATGTTTCTCTGTGCAGACCACATTCTAGAGGTAAAATATTATTGCGCTCAACGAATCCTACAGATTTTCCAAAGATATACCCGAATTATTTTGGCGATGAGAGAGATATGGATATTTTTGTAAAAGCAATACAGAGACTGACAGATATAGTGAACACTCCAACCTTTAAGAATATTAATGCGGAAATAAAGAGGATTCACCATGCGGATTGTGATGCTAAAGAGTTTGGTGGCGATGATTATTGGGAATGCATGGCTAGGATACTGACCAGTAATGTCTACCATCCAGTGGGCACAGCAAAAATGGGCAGTGAGCTGGAGTTCGACTCGGTTGTAAATAACAAACTCTGTGTGTTGGGTATAAAAGGACTTAGAGTAGTTGACGCAAGTGTGATGCCAACTATACCCAGTGTTAATATAAATGCAGCTATCATGATGATCGCTGAAAGAGCTGCGGATATTATCAAGTCAGATTATGGGGCTTTCAATATACTCGTAAAAGATGAATTATAAATACGATTTCTATAATTTTTACTACATGCAGATGAATTTTGGAAATTTCATTCTTTCTCTTACTGTATTCTACCCCACACCATTCCCTTATACTGCTACATATTTTGCTCCTCAGCAATCACCTAACTTAAAAAAAAAACAAAAGTAAATGTTGTTCCATAGCTGGGAAACATCGCAAGACAGTATTGAAATAAAAAGCATTGGATAGACATTTCTTAAAGCTAAATATAAACTGTTTAAAGTGGTTACTGATAAAAGCAAAACATTGTTTTTTGTGATCTTTGCCTTCATCTTAACTGCATTACTTCGCATTTCTGGGCATGGACCTCCCTGAAAAGGGGGATACACTAAGCTGTCCTATTTCCACCATTTTCAATATTACTGTTCGCTTTAAATAGCTAAATAACCCGACTGATCGATTGCCAGTTAGTATCTGTTTTCTTTTTAATATTTTCGTTAATCCGTTTATATTTATTTTGTCTGTTGTTTTTTTAGTTAAATTTTTTTGGGATGCTTTTTAACTGACTTGATTATTTCAATAATATTATTGTGTCCTTTGGGAATAGGTAATTCCACTTTGATTTCCTATCTTGTTTCTGTACTCCCCGCTGGTATTGGAGAGCAACTCAGCCTCGCAACAGGTGTATACGAGTTTGAATGGATGTTTCACGAGTTCATACAATGGCGGTAGTGTGGGATGGTAGTATAGTGTGGGACGTTGGGAAAAATAAATGTAAGTACATAGCACCCAACAACACTACATCGCCGGGCGACATTTCAACAACTGACTACTAACGTGGAGCTCGGAGCGCATGCGTGGGTGCTTGGCTAACGATTGCTAAGTAATGTCGACCGTGGTCAGATCTACGATGGGTGACCAAAGTGTGAAACATCTCGAGCTTCTCTGTGCTTCGGAAGGCACGAACAGTGGCTCCGGCGCCTGATCTCATCCCGGTCGTGTTGGATAACCGGACCAGAAGAATTGGTGACAGGAGTCAACAGCATTGAACGATAATGACTGACCAGTATGATAAATTTCCGATATAACGAGCGTTATCTGAACGTGTGGGTAAACAAAGGTTATAATTGTTTCGCCGGACAATGCAGCGTTATGAAAGCATCTCTGTTTTGTGAATAAATTAGTTATAAAATACAATAACACATGTTGTTCAGTGGATATTTCCAGGTGAGTTAACGCTTTTTTATTTTTTATACTACGTGTCTGCCCACTTGACGGCAAGTGGCTGCAGTAACAAACCCTACAAGAACCATAGTGTGTTGCCAACTTGTGACGTAAGAGGTCAAGTCACAGCATCCACAGGAATTTTACTGTCTGTCATACACATTGATTTCAAACCAGACCACAGCGATGCAAGCCCACTGCTTGGCGTCAGAAATAGGTAAGATAGTAGAACCTGCCTAGACGTCTCTAGTACTCAGTCTCTCTGTGGTCTTTATTTTCTCAAAATCAGGACAACAAATACATAAAACAGAGGATCCCAAACTATTTTTTCACATAGACCACTTATAATTTTTTCTGGCTGGTACATTTCTACCAGAAATGGTAACTAATAATATTCCTAAAACTCGACAAAAAATTTTAAGATAAGGTCTAACTATGGAAATTTGCGTTGCGGCTAAGTTCCAACCACGAAAAAAGTGACAATTTATTGCTTAATTAATCAATTGTTTGTGCTATAATTAATTGAATATGCAAGTTTTTACGAGAACCAATTGCTGAGCTTCTTAAAATTTGGTGGTCATAATGCGTCATGAGGTCATGCCAAAATTGTAGTTCTTCACTATCGAAACCAGATAAATTTTCGTGGACCCCCACTTACGAATTGTGAACCCCGGTTTTTTTGTCTCGCCTACCTAGACCCCCGTCGAGTCTCCCGTGGACCCCTGGGGGGCCACCTGGACCACTTTGGGAATCAATGGCGTAAAACAATAGTGAGCAAAGATGGAGAGTAATAAATCTGGAGAGGGCCAGTCTTATCACCTAGGGGTATTGATAGTTTACGACCTATTCTTAGACCTACCAAATATACCCATACACAAAAATATTCATAAAAATCGGCCGAGTTGATTTGGAGGAGTTCGATAACAAATATGAGATTTCTATATATTAATTATAACATTATATTAGGTATGACTTACGACTAGGTACTTTTCACTCCTATTCTAAGATGAGTTGTGTATTGCCTATTCTAAGAGAAAAAAACAATTACAACTACAATAAACACATACAAGAAATATGTTTTATTTACAATGAGAAAGCTCTTAGCCCAAACGTCACCTGATGACAAGGCCGAAGATGGAAGCGAGCTTCATCTGGACTCCTCAACAACCGAGGAACTGGCTATCTTACCTCTAATTGTCGGAATATAACAATGCTATAAACATTGTTATTATAGCGATAAACTTAGGTAAGACGGTAGTAGCTAGCCAGGCGGGCTCAGAAGCCCTACCACCAACCAAAGCAAGCATGAAAACTACTGCCCCCATGGGGATTGAACCCCGGGCCTCCAGACCAATATCGGATGGTTTCAGCAATGGTTGAGACCAGACCACAGAGGCTTTTTAAAAAAGTCATTATCATGTGTGTTATTTTCAGAGTAAGTAGGAAGTACCAAATAACTTTCTACTATGAGCTGCTTAGAGCAACTGTGTCCGGCGACCGTACAGGGTGCAGCAGGGCTGGCGTTCACCAGGCTGGTCACCCACCTGCTTGCTGCCCAGTGCCTCACCGAGCCCTGGCCTCGAGATAGGCTGGGTGACATCTCAGGTGGGTCTAGTTCTTGGGACAGCCGTGTTCGCAGAACGAGCTGGACTCAGCTCGGTTATTTTTTTCCAATGGATGGTTATTTTTTCCCAATTTATGATATTATATTCGAGATACCCTGGGTGACGTCACAGGTGGGGTTAATTTTTTTATACAACTTTACATCAGTAATCATCACAAGAACTTGTGCTTTAAGATGTCCAGTCACAGAACTCAGTAATTTTACTACCTGTTTTACCCACCAAACAGGAAGAAAGCGATGCAAGCGCCGCTGCTTTTGCAGTAATAGACAAGATTGTTTGAAACAACTAAGTTGGCAACGAAAAAGGTTAAAGAGGTTACCCACCTGATAGTAAGCGATTACAGTTGCTTAAAGTACACGTGCTTTCTGGTTGATTTCCAAATCTACAATTTCAACAGGATGCGAATGCACGTTAACAATTTGTGACATTAAATGTCAAGTCATAGTAGCTACCCAGTAAATTAAAGGTTGGCGGAGTGTCAGAGCCTCGTTGGTCGGCAGGGTGTAACGTGAGCGTATTACCGGAGGGAGGTTCTGTACCAGGGTCGCAATCGCAAGCTTGGGTACCGAAGGAAGACCTATATGGCAGTGAAATTACTGGGTACCGCACTTTACATCTTATGGTTACAAGTTGGCAATTACTTACATGGGGTTCTTGTGGGGGTTGCAAATTTGCTGCGAATTTCACAGGAACCACACGCACTATAGGTGACTGTTACCACTTACCATCAGGTGGGCAGTATGTTTGTTTGCCAACTTAGTTGTAAAAAAAAGGTAAGGTTTGCTTGCGTCTCGTAAGCTGTTATTTGGAACCCCCTTAGTCCCTTGTGTGTCTTTAGTAATCTCAATCATATCAAGACAAATTCTTTAGTCTTTCATTTCTATAACCTTTGCAGACGGGGACACCTTTGACTTCATCGTCGTGGGTTCCGGTACAGCCGGCTCCCTTGTCGCGAGCAGACTTTCGGAAGTGGAGAGTTGGAAGGTGTTGCTGCTGGAAGTCGGCCAAGACCCTCCGATTGAATCTATTGTACGATCATTCATTTATAAAAGTTGATAGTGATTTTTTATCCCTATTAATGTTATTAAATGCAAAAGTAACTTTGTCTGTCTGTTACGGCTTAACCGCTGAAATTTTTACTCAAGCTTGGTTTAAAAAAAGCTTAAGCCCTAATTTAAGAAGATAAATATTACTATCTCAAACTTTTTTTTGTTCCACTGCTTTATTGGATTGGATACAAGTCCTTTCAGACACTTTATCATTGACATAATGCCTCATGTCAATGTCGCAGTGGCCATTGGCGATCGCTCTCAACTTTTTTCTCCGAATAAAAAAGCAGTTACCTTATCTGTTTGGACGCTTGCGACTACTTGCGTCGTGTCGCCAACCCATGCCCAAGTCTGCCAGCACAAGAAACCAATTATCTTTGGCGACGTCATCCATGCTTCCGTTAGGTTTTTATACAACCATAGTTGGCAAACAAGCTTACTGCTCACCTGATGGTAAGTGGTAACAGTCACAGTACATGTGGTTCTTTTAAGATTTGCAGCAAATCTGCAACTCCCACAAGAACCACAGTGTACGTTGCACAACTTGTGATATAAGATGTAAAGTCAACAGCAATATAAGCACTGTTGTTTCGGCGGCTGAAATAGGCAAGACAGAGGTACCCAAGTAGGCGACCCTGGTATAGAGTCTCCCTCCGGTGATGGAAGGAGGAAATACTTCCACAGTCAGGCTGTTGGAGCGATAAATATAGTGGCCTACTTTTCTTACCATACTATCAAGAGGTACCCAAGTAGGCGACCCTGGTATAGAGTCTCCCTCCGGTGATGGAAGGAGGAAATACTTTCACAGTCAGGCTGTTGGAGCGATAAATATAGTGGCCTACTTTTCTTACCATACCTACTATTAATTTGTGTGGTAATCAAAGTGATCGCGAGAAAATCTTAGATTGCTTATAGTACAAGGATTTAGTTACTGATACTAGTTTTTGTAGCTTATTTTATTATGTCCAGGCACAGTAATTCGTACAACGAGGCAATACACTCACCTTTAACACCGACAACTTGCATTGGTAATCTTGGTATGGGCCGATTCTTCTGATCACGTTTAATCCGGGTTTAACAGTTCCACAGACATTTTACTAATGCATGTTTTCAGTGTCCTAGAGTGATAGTACTAGAGTTGAACAGTGTCTAGAGACTTGGCAAATAAATTTGCCTTCTCAAAACCTTTGAACCCTAACAACTAGATATTATTTCTATAACATTATTGTTTACAGATACCAAATTTTTCGGGGCATTTACACAGAAGTCATCATGTATGGCAATACTATGCAGAACAAAACAACAGCACTAACAGAGCCAGTCGCAATCGGAGGTCTTTCTGGCCCCGAGGAAGAGTTCTTGGAGGCACTGGTTCCATCAACGGGCTCCTTCACATGCACGGTAGTGCGGGCGACTTTGAAAAATGGCAAGTGCAGAAAGGTGACGGCTGGGATTGGGAAAATATTAAAACATATTTAAAGAAAAGTGAAAAAGTTGTCGATCCATTCATATTAAGCAACCCAAACTTAAAAAATAATTATGGTACCGACGGAAACTTCACAATCGATCAACTCAATTTTACACACCCAGAAATAGCTGACAAGTTGCTGAAGGCTTATCAAGAAATGGGTCTGAAACAGCTTGACGACTTGAACGGTGAAACACAAATGGGCGTGGGTAAAATAAGAGGTGGGAATCAACGAGGCAGAAGAGTCAGTACCGCAACAGCTTTTCTTAACACTGCTCGCGAAAGGAAAAATTTGTTTGTCGTGAAATTAGCATTTGTTACTAAAGTATTAATCGATGACAAATATCAGGCTAAAGGTGTAAACGTGATAGTCACTCCGGGAAAAATGGTGACATTTTTTGCATCCAAAGATATTATTTTAAGTGCGGGTGCGATCAATACTCCTATGCTTTTGATGTTATCAGGAATAGGAATGGAGAAACATTTAAAAGAGTTAAAAATTGACGTCAAGGCACACCTGCCAGTTGGTAGGAATCTCCAGGACCATGTTAGAATACCCATCCCTGTGACTATCGATACAGGCGCGAAGCCCAAAGATAAAACGTTTTGGATAAAAGCCGCAGCACAGTATTTGTTTGATCAGTCCGGTCCACACGCCACTAACTTCGACCAGCCCAACATAAACGCTTTTCTGTCAGTTCCAGACGGAAATGGTCTACCGGACGTGCAAATAGACCACAATTATTTCGTTCCAAATACATCTTACATCTACTCCATGTGCTCAGATATATTGTCGTTTGAAGATAGTATATGCAAACAATTACTCAGTATGAATTCAGAAAAAGAATTGCTAATATTTTTTATTTCATTGTGCCGACCATACTCTAGAGGTAAAATATTGTTGCGTTCAACTAATCCTAACGAGTTTCCGAAGATATATCCTAATTATTTCGGCGACAAAAGAGACATGGACATTTTTGTCAGAGCTGTACAGAGAGCCATGGAAATTGTCAGAACTCCAACGCTCAAGAGTATGAATGCGGAAATTAGAAGAATATATCACGAGGATTGTGATGGCGCTGAATTTTGTAGTGATGAATACTGGGAATGCATGGCTCGGACGATCACGTATAATGTTTACCATCCAGTGGGTACATCGAAAATGGGCAGTGAATTGGATTCTCAAACGGTTGTAAATAATAAGCTTCGTGTGTTAGGCATAAAAGGTCTCAGGGTGGTTGATGCGAGCGTGATGCCAACTATACCGAGTGTTAACACAAATGCCGCTGTCATGATGATTGCTGAGAGAGCATCAGATATTATTAAGATGGATTATAAAGTTGTCAATAAGAAAGGTGAACTATAACTATTTGTTGTATAGAACTGTTTGGAATTTTGATTCTAATAAAGTGTTGTATCATGTATCATATATTTTAAATAAATTGTGTTACTGTTCCTATCACTTCGATAGGCATTTCTCTATAAAATCTTGTAGGGTTGAAAAATATTATTGCAATGCTGGCATTTAAAAGGAGGGGGACAAAAAATTTGACTTTCCGAGTGTTTTGCCTGGGGACCTAGACAAGTGGCAATCGTTTTATAGTGAAACGATATTTAAATTCGTCATCGTCTCTGAGATAACGAAAACTAATTCCTAGCCAACGTAAGGAAGGATTAGCGACCGCTGTGACGAATTGTTCTTTCTGTTAGAAAACAACATATTTGTTACATAATCACTCAAAACTGAGAAATAGAAAAGAAATGGTAAAATAAATGATTAAAAATTAATATTTCCATTTCATTTTATGGATAAATGTTTTGTTTTGAGTAATATATTATGAAAGTAACGAAAAAACAATTCGCTACTTTATCGATTCGTTGCAAATCAATTTGTCTACAAACGTAATATCGATGACCGTGTTCACGACTTGACCTTTAGTGGTAACTGAGAACTGAGTGGTAACTGAGAACTTACCCAATCCGAGAGAAATTTCAACTACTTATATTTATTTCATTTTACCTCATTAAGCCAAAGTAGACCTTATTTCTTGTTAATAACTACGTATGTATGACTAATCTATGAATATTTAGTGTTTCGAATACTTCCTTCCCGCGCGCCGGGCGCGCCCTCTTGTTAGTGTGAAAAGAAACGCCATGACAGTTCAGTCGAGTTGTTGCCCTCCCGACGCAAGACGTATACCTAACTGACCACGGTACTCGCGCACCTACCTAGAACTAGTGATAATAGTGCAAGAAACCTAATAGAAGAATCCCAGAGTCTACGTGCATATCCTATGGTCGACCTAGGTAACACCTAAATCGAGGAATAGCGGTAAAGTACCAGACTTGACTACATACTATAAAACCTTACAGTTATAGCCCAGCATATTATAAATAATTAAAATTATATTGTTGTTCCCCCCTTAACATTTATATTTGATATTTCCCTAACATTTAGAATTTATGACATTTGGTTAAACTTACAAATTTTTTTATTTGTTTGGTCGGGCTTCTCAAATATCCTCGCAGGTATCGTAATGGTATAGTTTGTCTAATGTTCGTCTACTACGATATTTAAAATTCCAGGAATCAAGAATAATAGCTTTAAGAGCAGGTAAAATATCTCACGGACATTCTTTAAACTAGATATTGTCTATGTAAAAATTCTCGGATAAAAATGTCAACATGTCAGTTCAGTATACGGCGATGCTATGTCAGCGAGAAAAATATTACACAAATATATTGTACGCCATACAAATTTTACTTTTTAGTTCCAAGGTTACCTGCACCATTGCCGTTGTTGATAAAGGTGTTATGCAGTTAGAAAGAAACTCTGTAGGGATACAATTTTATGTTGATGTGGAAAATAGAGACAGATCAAATAGTTGTGGGGTTTCGTCGTGGATGAGTGAATGTTGTTTGAAAGGCAGTGCTGATGAAAACTGTCACACGATGCAAGTGTTTGGAGGATATACTGCACTGGGACCGAAAGATACAGACACATTGATACTTATCTACCCAACATTATATCAACACGATCAAGTCGGGCAATGTGCTTTTATTTTGGAATATCACTGTGGTACAAGAGATTTGAAAAAACTTATTGTCAACATACCGTTTGATACTACAACAGTTCGAAATAAAAAGAACGATTTCCTGTCACATTATATAAATGGTTCTGAAAAAACTAAATGCGCTAGCTTAGACCAGGATTCCCTTAATGGTTGTGAGCCAATTGATTGTGATTTGAAATATTGTGGTGCGCTTCCATTTTACGATAAAAGTAAGTGTGTAGAGGCTTTAGTATGCGTGGCTGATCCAGAGAAAGATCTCCCAGATATAATCTATGTTCCAAGTGCTAATTTGTGCAGGGATTTCAGTCAGTCTTTGACCGTAGCAGATATATACGCAATAAGCACCGGTATAGGAACCGGGATAGAATCATCAGAAAAGGATGAAGTTAAAGTACAACTGAAATCCAACTGCTCAACCATATCGCAAAATTTGAAATTATTACGCGACCTGGCGGAAGGCAGTTTGTGCCCAGTTTGTTGTGCAGACACGACAGATTACAAAAAGTGCTGCAACTCGGCCTTGCTATCGATAGCGGGATATATTGTTGAAATTGGCTGTTTCGTGTTGATGTTTATCTGCTGTTTGCATTCCATCTTATGGTTGCATACGAATGAGAAAATAAAGGATATAAAGTTTGTCTTGAAGCGTTTCTGGAGTAGATTTAGAGGGGCGAAGGTGTTTTCTGGGGGCAATGCGGGAGTGAACAGTGAAGTGAGAAATGCTCTTTTAAGAGAGGTGATTGTTAAAGATATACCGATCGAACTAAGAGACAGTGTTGTTGACGTGTGTCAGCGGATAGATAGGAAAGTACGGAAGAAGAAAAGATATAGAAGGGACGACATTGGTAGCCAGATAAGTTTGTGCAAAGCGGAGTTTGATTCAAATAGATCTAGCGATACATCAACAAATTCTTAAATAAATGTTCGTCATTTACTACGCATGTGTTTTATTACTTATAATCATAAATGAACTAATTATGAAGGATATAATGTTCGATGTAGTATTAACTTGGTCTAAATGCTGCGTGCTTGGTCACTAGGTATGTAGGATGACTTTTAGCCTTTTAGCACAGAAATTAAAAAAAATAAAATGTCTAAATACTTTTATTGTTTTACTTACTACAAAAGTTTACTTACTTTACTTTACTTTACTTTGAGCGAAAACGAACAGAGTGTATAACAGACCTATTGCAGAAGTTTACAGTACTTCAAGATAAATTATAGGCATCGTCTATCTGAATCCGAAGCTGACCGACACACTATTACTGCGGATTGACTAGTAGGTCTATTTTGACAGTCCTGGCGCCGACGACGATAGCCTTAATTATAGTAAGTGGGCTATTCAGACTTCGGGCTTTACAGGCAATGAGGTCACGGAATACAGGCGAAGTAATAATCTGTGGTTTCCTAAAACGTGTATAGTAGGGTGGGTTGGTGATCGGTCTATTTAATCAACTACAGCCGTGGTATCGTCAGTGGCAGTTGTTCGCTGTGGAGGCCGGGCGGTCTCTCGCAGATAACGGCGAATGTGTGCAGGTTGCACCAGATGTCGTTCAGCTTCCCGGACCGGTTGACGCCCACGCAGTACTGGGTCGAGCTGTCCGGCTTCCCGCCTTCCCATACAGCGTAGCCAGCTTCTTCCAACGTATCACCTGGAACATGCCAAAGTATGACAAAAATCTTGTTAGGCGAGAGATTTTACTGCTGCAAAAGTGTCTCCGTAAGTAGTAAATTCTCAGCTTCTTCACTCGCATAGTCCAAAGTACGGGGAAGGGAAGGGAGGAAGATAAGGGGCTGGCATCCCCTCAGGGGAACAGCATGATTTGGTACATAGATGGATCGAAAATGAAATCTGGTACAGGGGCAGGAATACATTGCATACATAAAGTTAAGTACTTGGGACATCTTTTGACATCTGACCTCAAGGACAATGACGACATTGAAAGAGAACGGAGGGCGCTGGCGGTTAGAGCCAATATGATAGCCCGTAGGTTTGCCCGTTGTTCAAGGGAGGTGAAAATTACACTCTTTAGGTCATACTGCACATCTTTTTATACCTCCACCCTATGGGCGGACTACACTCAGAAATCTTACAGCGCCCTCCGGGTTCAATATAATAATGCGTTCAGGGGGTCTTGTACCCACTGGACCTTCAAGATTCGACCCAAAAGCAAAAAGGGCTTATTGGACCTCATTTACAGGGCCCATTCGACCTTCCTAAAAATATTATATTCAATGCGGCCATTGGACCTCTTTTTTGAATTCGACTGGTACCTACTGGACCTTCAAGATTAGACCCTATTGCAACAGTACCCATTGGACCTTATTGGTATGCCCCATTCGACCTTCCTAAAATATTATATTGAATGTGCCCATAGGACCTTTTTTATGGGAACCATTGGACCTTATTGACAGTTTTATTCAAAAAAGTACAGTCATATAGAAAATTGAAGACTAAAATGAAATTAATATGAGCTGTAAATGGCTGTAATAGAGTCAATATCATTGAAAAGTAAGTAAATACCATTGAGCTGTTCTAGCCTATGTATGTACCTACTTATATCTCAATCGGCACAGCCACTAAGTCCGAGCAGAAAAAAATATGGAGAAAATCGGACGTCCTTTTTTTTCTTACAATTAGAGTTCTATTGATATTCACTCTCACGACATTCATCCTGCTCTCACCTCTTGTATTGTAGCGCAACGTTCAGTGGCAATATTTCTTTCTCGTTCTTGTCTATTGTTTATTTTCCAAAAAACTGAAGGGTTGAAAAAAGGCTACTTTAAAGGAGTAACAAAAAACTGAGTTATTGTCAACTATTGATTTTAAGTAATATGTAGGTAGGATTAGAAGTTACATTACTCCTATATTGGTTCTGTCGACATCGCACTTTAACATAATATTAAATCAAAGACAAAAATCTTTATACAATGTAAACCTTCACAAGAATACTGTTGATAGTCAATGTACATTTGATTAAATAAAATAGTTAAAACTAAACTAAAAAAAACACCCATATTATAGTTTTAAAAAATGGGAGATCAACTCAGAACTGAATATTAATTAACATAATTAATGACATGTAATTGTGTTGATTATTCTCCCATGATCCAATCTGGTGGTCGTCATTTTTTTTCTATTAATTTTTAATTGTATGCATGCTTAATCTGTTTTTATATAAATCAATTTTTTTCTATTTTAAGGTACCACTCGTCAAAGCTATTAAAATGGATAGAATAGTATACTAACTAAACTGAAGTCTTTTTTTTACCAAAAAGTAAATAATGTAATATTTTAATATAGGTTATAAATCACAGATCGATTAAATTTATGTGATAATATGTGATTCATTTAAAATATTTTTATAATTTTTGTTTGGCAATTTAGGCTAACTTATAGTTATAAAAAATATTCTCTATTGTCGTTAAAAGTAAGGTAAAAAAGGATCTGTGGTTATGTGATTATAGTAGGTTATCTATATTTTATTTCTTTTTGATTTGTTGCTGATGATTAATATGTTGAATTTTATAAATATGTTGATTAAATATTTTGATTTATATCTTTTGTTTTTATTTCTTTAACAATTTTACTTTTCTGCATGAAAATATTCCAATGGGACACGTCTTTTTGATAAAAGGTCTGATGGATCCAATGGTGTAGGTAATGTGTGATTTTGAAGGTCCAGTGGGTACCATGTTTTTGATAGGAGGTCGAATAAGACGTATCGTTAATTTTGAAGGTCCAATGGGCACCAGATTTTTGATAGGAGGTCGAATAGGTCCTATCGTGTAGGTAAGGTCCAATTATGAAGGTCCAGTGGGTACAAGACCGTTCAGGGTGCTGTTGGGTCTGCCGCGGCACTGTTGTGCCGCGTAGACTGCTTCTATACAACAATGCGCAAAAGATGCGTGTCCCTGGTGCGTAGGGTGCGTGGTAGTCCTAACAGCATCTTGAACATAATCGCTAGTAGGCTTGACTGCCTGTATATAAATCATTGCTGCGCAATTTCGCAAGGATTTGCACTGTGATGATTTAAATATTTAATTCCCTTTTTCCTGTTTTACCTATATGTATAATATACTAACCCTAGGCTAAGTGTTGTTTTGTTTAACTAACCAAATGGACTCATTTGTCTGATAAATAAATAAATAAAAAAATAAAATAAAATTGCAACAAAACTGATATATCGCTCAATATGGGTGAGCTGGCAACTGTGTTTCAAGCTGAAACATATGCTATCCTAGCTTGTGCATAGCAGAATCTAGACAAGGGTCGCAATGGCCTAAACATCTACATTCTCAGTGACAGTCAAGCGACTCTCAAAGCGCTCCTGTCATACAAAGTGGAATCCAAACTAGCGTTGAATGCAATCGAAGTACTGAATAAATTGGGTAAAATCAATACAGTATGTCTAGTTTGGATACCAGGTCACAAGGGTTTCGCCGGAAACGAGAAGGCTGACTACCTGGCAAGAATGGGATCGGAAGCACAATTGGTAGGACCGGAACCATTTGTCGGGATCACTCCAAAAAGAGTCAGTACAGGTCTAAGAACTCAACTGCAAATAAGGCACCAAAAAGAATGGGCCCATCAAAAAGGAATGATTCACGCCAAGTTCTTCATGGGTATGGATAATTGGCTCAAATTTACACTGAGCTCAAGCAGATCCTAGATTCGCCTACTGTTGGGTGCTCTAACCGGGCACTTCGGCACTACACTAAGATCATGCTAACCAGGATGGGACACGCCAGTTTCAAAATCTGTAAGGCCTGCAAGGAAGAAGAGGAAAGGATGGAACACCATCTGTGCCACTGCGATGCCCTAGCCTGCAGGAGATTAAGGCTGACGGGAATTAGATACCCAAAACCGGAGGACCACAGAGCCATACCACCAAAGGACATCGTCGAGCTCATGGGCACGATAGACTGGACCGTAGGTGGTGATGGCTTTACGGACTAAAGCTTTGGGAAGCACAAAAGATTCATGGTGGGTCGAAGTGCGAAGGCTCAATATTTGGGCCGCCACCATACGAAGTTAAGATAAGATATATGTTTAAAATTGTTGGCCACTCATCTTGGACTTGACCACAGCGAACGAAGCTTAACTTTAGCAACCTCACGCAGAAACCACACGAGCCATTGAGTCACCGAGCACCTTATATACAATATCCAGTTTATTCAACAGAAAGCTGTACTTTGAAAATATATTTCGTAACTTTTTAGGGTTCCTTACCTCAAAAACAAAAAAACCGGCCGAGTTGGACTTGCGCATCGAGGATTCTGTACAAACTTATCTAAGTATACAAGTCCCTAACTATACAGGGTTACTCTTTTAGCACCTCGGATAACTTGGGGACTATTATATTATTTAAAAAATCCTAACTACATATTTATGGTTTTCAATTTTTTTTTATATGTGCTATAAGCATTGGCGTAGGTAAGGGGGGGGGGAGGGGCTTGGGGTCCGGACACCCTCCATAGTAAATCAACATACACTACATAGAATGAAGTTTTCAGTGTACCTACTACATATACATTAGGCAAATTTCAATCTTCAATCTGGACACCCCTCATCGAAAAGTTATACCTATACCTATGGCTATAAGACCTTGCTTTGTGCCAAATTTCATGATTCTAGATCAATGAGAAGTACCCTACAGGTTTTGGTTCCCTCGTAAAATCGCAAAATTTGCAAAAATATGCGACGTAAGCGGTCACATATTTTAATCGCGTTGACCTTGATTTTTCCACAGATGAATGAAACAGACCGGTAGACTAGTATTTGATATGAATTCCTGTTTGATATCTCTACGGGTTCGTGAGATAGACAAGGGAAGAAGTGATTCCCTAAAGAACCAAAACCTATAAGGGTACTTCCCGTCGACCTAGAACCATGAAATTCGACAAGAGGCAATGTCTTACATACAGCACAGGAAAAGGAAAATGCTGAAAACCGTAATTATGTACTTAGGAATTTATATACTTAGAAAAGTTTGTACGAAACCATTCGTAGGCGAGTCCAACTCGCACTTGTATACGAACCATGAACAGTCCACCAGGAACCTCTCTCGCCCCAGTCCAATGCTCCAATGCTGGCGACGTGGGTGAAGTTCGCTAAAATAGCGCCGTCTGGGTAAGTTGCGAACAGTTCCTTGATCACCTATTAATGGACAAAATAAATGGTTAACCATTACAGCTTTTTTTCGGGAGGAAATGCGTGGCTGCACCGTACCCGCCTTTGGCTAGACGGTGGGCGTGTGTGAGGCTCTCCCGGCAGAGTGCCAGCCCTACCCATTGAAACCTCCTGGTGTTATCTCTGCCCTTTTGGGCGCAGCTAGTAGGGTCCACAACGCGATACAATTGCTCACGAAAGGCCTTAGGGTAGCGTGCATGGGGCCAACCGTGCACGCAGGCCTCCACGGCAGGGTCATTAGACAGGCATCGCTTGTGCTAATGCCCGCCTTCTCCTGCCTATCTGTCAGCGACGGAGGGGAGCGGCTTGGGGATCTTCCTCTTGTTCCCGTGGCTGCATCCGTACTAGATGATTTTCACGCAGAAGGAGGCGACAGTCTCCCATTCCGCCTCGCCGCGGAGCATGGCCACGACAAAGCTTGGCAGCGAGAGGTTTCCGCCTCCCAAGGCGGCTACAAGTTCACCGTGCTGTCGTCGCCAGGGCGGGCACACTAATATGGGTGTGCTCGGTAAAGTCGTCGGAAGCGTCGCAATGGTTACACTGCGGCGTTTCCTCTCGATGGGAGAATCGGTGCAGATAGTGACCGAAGCAATCATGTCCGTCAGTACCTACACCATGCGGAATGAGAGGTTGCCCTGCCGGCGCCCAACTTCCAACTTCCAACACCGGACTGATTGCCTCGATCGTCCGGTGGCCGGCAGTTGGGAGGGCGAGAGCCTGCGCGTGAGATCATCCCCTCGTTATCGAACGGCAACCCGATGCCAATACACCTCCGAATGGACGCGTGCATCGACATCCCACGGCGTTTGGACCGCAAGAACGCAGGCTGCGCCGTGGCTGACCGTGTGATAGGCTCGCACGGTCCGGGTTGCTATGACCCTCTGCGGATCTCTTAGCAGGGCCACCGTACTGGTACTATTACAGACCTTAGAAAGACTTTAGACAAGAAGAATGTCATATTGGCAATATACATTTTCGTTAGTAGACTTTCGTCAACCATATAACAGCACGACGTTTACTTGTTTTGTAAATTATTGGCAGGTAAGTGTTTCAAAACTGGCTATATTGTCCAATTATTTTCGCCAAGGATGATATGATTCTTCGTCTATGATTTTCGCACATAACATGTGTAAGGTTGTCTTGTATTGTAATTATAACATGCGCTACAGGATAGGTGCCATTTACAATATATTATGCAATTTTTCATTTTTTTAACATAGTCAATTATTATATATTGTTGTTTAATATTATGTTATTTTATACTTGTTCTTAGATTTTTAACATGTTATATTTCGCTTTTTTACGTTTGTGTACGGTATAGGAACTTGATCGCTTTTTAGCAATTCTATGTTATGTTATATCTATTAGTGGAAACCTATTATTGACTTTTTGTTACATATTTTTAGCGTTATCTGTGTTTGTGAGCTGTTGGTTTTCCTAAGATAAAATAAATAAATAAAATAAATATAATACTCTTAATTGCGCAAAACATCGCAAGCAAATAAATAAAACAATCTCACTATGAGAAAAGGTGAAAGGACAAACTTTAGTCATGACCTTGAGTAATCGAGACCCGGACCTTCAGATCACAACACGGTGGTCTCAACCAATATACCACGAAGGCGGTTAAAACAATAAATTTAAAAGGTTCATTAAAAATTGTCAGTAACCTCACTGATGATCTTCCTACCTGGGCCTCCGTAGGGCTGTTGATGATGACGGGATACCCCTGCTCGGCCATGCAGGTCTGATAGCCGCGTCTCCAAGTGCGGCCTGTCGTGTGCACCTTGTAGCAGCTTCCCGTGCGCTCTTCGTATTTATATCCTACAAAACTCTATGATGAAAATATTGATCATGTTTGTTTGGTTCTTCCAACAGAGACTCAAGTTCCACGCTGATGGGTGTAATCGCTACATACTCATAAACGATTCACTATTGCCGAGCGTAAACTATTGAAGTTTTTGAAGTGAGAACTTCTTTAGCGGCGTTGTACACTTTTTTTGTAATGGGTAAAAAATGATAAACTCGCGTCAGGATCACGTGACACTGATCGAAAATGCGTAAGACCAATTAAAATTGAAATGGCCGCAGGAACTGTCGAGGTGCGGTGAGGGGTCCACGTAAGCCGGCCGAGAACAATAGCGGCTGGCAAAAGTACTGGAAGTCACACGTCACTTGAGACAGTTTTAATCAATTTATTTACTCTGTTAGGAAAAATCTAAATTGTGCTTTTATTTGATTTTGTTGTAAATATTAATTAGGTAAGTTAGTATAAATTAAATATTATTTATTTGTTATAAAATTACGTTTTTAAGTAGTATATTAATGTCTGTTTTGATCATATTTTTAATTTAATTGTAAACATTTTGATTCATTATTACTAGTTATATAATTATGTACGCACAACGTTACAACAGGAAGTTGATTTTTCTGAGGGATAAACTTTTTAAAGTAATATAAATTCAAAATCAAAATCAAATCAAAAAAAAATCAAAAATAAATTTATTAACTACACGTAGCTTTTAGAATGTGTGGGTCTCTTCTTTTAAGTTTAAAAAAACCTGTATTAGAAAAGACCCCTCTCTTTTCTGTACAACAATATGACAATTATTTATAACATAGGAAGTTTCTAGTATATTTATAAGGTTTATAATTTAACTTAATTATAATAACTTAATAATAAGGGTGCATACTTTATATAAAACGATTAATTTTCTTTAACATCAACAGAAGTTGTAAAAATAAATAAATAAATAAATTAATTAATTAATTAAATTAAATTGTCATGTTTGTGTACGATAGCGCAATAAATAAATATTGTATTCTACCACATGCCAGCTTCCTCCACGAGCGTAGAATTCACGTTGTCGTTGACGGCTGCGCTTCGCGGTTCGTGGCAGTGAACGCTGGAGTTCCGCAAGGCTCCGTTCTATCCCCAACATTGTTTCTTCTGCATATCAATGACATGCTTTCCTTGGGAGCTATACATTGCTATGCAGACGACAGTACAGTGCATGGGGGATATCACGGAAGCTCAGGGGCTGCTCGTGGTGATATTGGTAGGGAGAGGCAGAATCTTATCATTGAGCTCAACAGGACGCTGGACCTCGTCTCCGAATGGGGCTCCAACAATCTTGTTGAGTTCAATGCTAAGAAAACACAGGTGTGCGCGTTTTCGGCGAAAAGGTCACCTTTCCTCCCCCTTCCTTCTCTTCAGGGCACAACCCTTCACACACAGAGCAACATCACCTTGCTCGGAATGAACATTCGCTGCGATCTGAACCCCAGAGACTACATCAAATCCGTCATAACTACTGCCTCACGGAAACTCGGTGTCCTGAACAAGGTGCGTAGGTATTTTGCGCCGGACCAACTATGCTTGTTGTATAAAACTCAGGTTAGGTCTTGCGTGGAATATTGCTCGCACCTTTGGGACGGCTCCGCTCAGTACCTGCTCGATGCTCTGGACAGATTGCAGCGTCGCGCTATTCGCATTATTGGCGATGTAGAGGTAACTAACACCCTCGAGCCTCTACAACTTCGTCGTGACATCGCCTCTCTTAGCGCCTTTTACCGAATGTTCCATGGGGAATGCTCTGAGGAGCTCTTTAACCTTATCCCTCCCTCTCCATTTCTTAACAGAAACACGCGTAAGGGCCTTCGGAGTCATCCGTACACTGTGTCCTCCTTCTCACTGTTGAGGTTTCAACAGATTTGTGTATAAGTTTATGGTTTTTTATAAATATATTTGATGTATTGAAGTGTGTCAGCCGAATATAATTCTAAAAAGCTAATAGCTGGTCTTCTGATTTTTCCCCTGACGAGGTAGATCGAAGCCTTCGATCTACCTCGTTGGACGCCCAGTCTGCATCGCAGAATCCCACTATTTCGGTTGTAGTCCTTTTATAATGTAAACAATAGTTTAACGTACCTTTCAGATAACGAAGTACTCTTTTTGCAGCCTTGAAATGAGCTTCTGAAAAAGGTATCCGGTGTACGACCTTCGATTCGAAGGTCGTACACCGGATACCTTTTTCAAATAGGAAGTTCAATTATCAGCTGGGAAAGCCGCAAGCAGCGAACTGTTGCACTGTCTAGCACTGAGGCCGAATATATGGCTCTCAGTGACGCTTGTAAGGAAGCTGTTTTTATTCGCTCGTTTTTGAATGAATGCTTTGGACTTGATTGTAATATTAAATTATGTAATGACAATCAGTCTGCACAAAAATTGTGCTTAAACCCAATACATCACTCACGAACCAAACATATAGATGTTCGACATCATTATATTAGGGAGGTTGTAAAAAATAAAAATAAAAATATTTCTTACGTGCCTACTGATGACATGTTGGCGGATATACTGACTAAGCCTTTAGTTAGAGATAAGCATTCTAAATTTGTTTCGTGTATATATTTACTATGAATAGAAATCTGTTTAAGGGCCAGTGTTGAGGTTTCAACAGATTTGTGTATAAGTTTATGGTTTTTTATAAATATATTTGATATATTGAAGTGTGTCAGACGAATATAATTCTAAAAAGCTAATAGCTGGTCTTCTGATTTTTCCCCTGCTCTAACTCTCACACCGTACCAAGAAATTTCAAGATTCCTTCTTCTGTCGTTCATCCCACACTTGGAATTCTCTACCTGCGCACGTGTTTCCTCCATCCTACAACATGGGTTCCTTCAAAAGAGGCGTGAAAAAGCATCTTTTGGACCGGCAAGGGGCGGGCAGGTAGGATAGTGGATGTCGTCCCTACTCTATCTGTCAACTCATTTGGGCCTCTTTCACCGCTTAACATCAGGCGGGAGGAGGTCATTTGCCGGGTCATACATAAAAAAAAACATAAAAGATAGTACTTTTATTCTGATAATTAAAGCAATTCGTGCAAAATTATTCCATAACCATTCCAAAATATTCAAAACGCACAACGTTAATTCTTAAGTTTTCACTTCTGCCGGCACTCCCGGAGTGCAACCCGTCAATTTTTTTTTAATATAATTATATCACCACAGACTCGTGGTTCGTGCCCTTTTAATGCTGTATTTTCGTTTTGATCTTTTTTAAACTCTACTAAAGTCCGACTACTCTACTCTATATCTGTGAGCTGCGTGAGTATATCGGTGAGTTGCGCATCACCTAAAGTGTAACTATCCTACATGTTTATATATAATACACACACGCTTATACGTCATATATATTTATACTCATACATACCTATTGAAGTTAGACCCATTAACTTTGGTCAGTAGGGTAATTTTACGGCGTAGATTTTTATTAAGGAATATTCTTTTTATTCTACCCCTTAAGGGGTGGAATAGGGGATAAAAGTTGATATGGAAATCCGTCATTTTTGAAGTTAAAAACATGAAACTTAGATATAGTCATAAGTGTAATGTAGACTTAATGCTACCTATATAGACAACTTGAGACAGATCCAATAAAGTTGTATCAAGCAATGCATTTTGTCAAAAGTTATGCTTTGTATTGAAAAAAATCTGATGTGCAATACGTAGGTATATTTGATAAGCTAAGTAATATAGTAGTTTTTGCACCACCTGCTCAAAAATGACATATTCTAGGTCATGTAAACCCAATATTATAAAGTACCTAAATCATTTCGAGCCTGAATACAGAGACAGAATATTGCACTGAATTAAACCCATCATACAGAGTGGAAAAAAAGACCGTGGTTGGAGGAAAAGTACCCTTAATATTGATAATGCCAAATTTTGCTGAAAGGAAACATTCCTTTATTTTCAAAAATAATTAAAACTGCATTTAAAGATTTTTGGAAAATCACCTACTTGAGCCGGAAATCGAACCGGTTAAATGTGACAAAAAAATATCCTGTATTTTATGGTACCAACCGAAAGAGTATCTACTTCATAAGGATCAATTTCTTTTAAACAACATAGTATCTTAAATTAAAGAACGACCAAGAAAAAAAATTTTTTTTTATTGTAAAGCTTACTCAGTATCTTCAGAAAATTGTTCACTTAACTTATGAATTACTCTAAATGAGACCCATTTTCACGTATGCACAGACTTATTCTTCGACTAAATTCGCTACGTGTCGCCTTTTATATCGAGTTGATAGAATATTGAAAATATTAGTTAAATTTTTCTGTGAATGGGCTTTACAATAAAGAAATTGTTTTTCTTGTTTTTTCTTTAATTTTAGATACTTTGTTGTTTAAAAGAAATTGGTCCTTATGAATGACTCTTTCAGTTGGTATCGCAAACTACAGCATGTTTTTTTTTACATTTCACCGATTCGATTCCCGGCTCAAGTAGGTGATTTTTCCAAAAATCTTTAAATGCTTTTTTAATTTTAATTATTTTTCAAAATAAAGGAATGTTTCCTTTCAGTAAAATTTGCTTCCATCAATATTAAAGGTACTTTTCCTCCAACCACGGTCTTTTTTTTCCACCCGGTATATTGTTAAGTGAAAAAAATAATGATTTTGAACCGTGTTTGAACCGACAACATTATACGTAGTAACTATCACAATATAGAGAACGATACAGTAGCCCGACTCCATACAATGGGACGAATCGGCGCACGCACACATACAAACGTCGTTTACACGGCCGCCAAGCATGCTCTGTGGGGCGGGCTAGCACGCAGGAGAATCGAAAATCGAATCGACATCCGAATCGAGGAGTTTGTATGGCAATTTTATTAGCGCCACGGCGGTGAGTAGCAGAACTAATAAAATTGCCATACAAACTCCTCGATTCGGATTTCGATTCGATTTTCGATTCTCCTGCGTGCTAGCCCCACTGAACGCATAACGTCCGAACGGCATAGTAGCAATCACAGAGTACCTTTTATATGTAGCAATGCAGTGACACGCGGCGTGACACTGCATTGCTGCTGCAACAATCTCGGCCGGCGCGCGGCGTGAGACCGCCGGCCGAGATTGTTGTCCCGTCAGGTTATAGTGTTCTGTGATTGTTGTGCTCTGGCTCTACGTACACAACGCTCCGCTCACGCGCGGCGTGTATGTAATAGTATGTATACGTACGTTCACCGATTTTTTTGTAGGTACCAACCCTAGCGCAGCGCCCAGTTCAGCTTTAGGTATAAATTTCAAAGATACGCCTGAGTCGGGCTATACAGTAGACGACCGACTCAGGCGTAGGCGTAGGCGTTCTCTATATTGTGTAACTATTATCTAATCTGTGACATTATGCTCAAAAATCCGTCAAGATCTTAGATAAAGCACAAACAGCCATTTCTACTCTATGTAGGTATATCTATTGAATCATACCTATTGAAGTTAGACCCATTAACTTTGGTCAGTAGGGTAATTTTACGGCGTAGATTTTTATTAAGGAATATTCTTTTTATTCTACCCCTTAAGGGGTGGAATAGGGGATAAAAGTTGATATGGAAATCCGTCATTTTTGAAGTTAAAAACATGAAACTTAGATATAGTCATAAGTGTAATGTAGACTTAATGCTACCTATATAGACAACTTGAGACAGATCCAATAAAGTTGTATCAAGCAATGCATTTTGTCAAAAGTTATGCTTTGTATTGAAAAAAATCTGATGTGCAATACGTAGGTATATTTGATAAGCTAAGTAATATAGTAGTTTTTGCACCACCTGCTCAAAAATGACATATTCTAGGTCATGTAAACCCAATATTATAAAGTACCTAAATCATTTCGAGCCTGAATACAGAGACAGAATATTGCACTGAATTAAACCCATCATACAGAGTGGAAAAAAAGACCGTGGTTGGAGGAAAAGTACCCTTAATATTGATAATGCCAAATTTTGCTGAAAGGAAACATTCCTTTATTTTCAAAAATAATTAAAACTGCATTTAAAGATTTTTGGAAAATCACCTACTTGAGCCGGAAATCGAACCGGTTAAATGTGACAAAAAAATATCCTGTATTTTATGGTACCAACCGAAAGAGTATCTACTTCATAAGGATCAATTTCTTTTAAACAACATAGTATCTTAAATTAAAGAACGACCAAGAAAAAAATTTTTTTTTTATTGTAAAGCTTACTCAGTATCTTCAGAAAATTGTTCACTTAACTTATGAATTACTCTAAATGAGACCCATTTTCACGTATGCACAGACTTATTCTTCGACTAAATTCGCTACGTGTCGCCTTTTATATCGAGTTGATAGAATATTGAAAATATTAGTTAAATTTTTCTGTGAATGGGCTTTACAATAAAGAAATTGTTTTTCTTGTTTTTTCTTTAATTTTAGATACTTTGTTGTTTAAAAGAAATTGGTCCTTATGAATGACTCTTTCAGTTGGTATCGCAAACTACAGCATGTTTTTTTTTACATTTCACCGATTCGATTCCCGGCTCAAGTAGGTGATTTTTCCAAAAATCTTTAAATGCTTTTTTAATTTTAATTATTTTTCAAAATAAAGGAATGTTTCCTTTCAGTAAAATTTGCTTCCATCAATATTAAAGGTACTTTTCCTCCAACCACGGTCTTTTTTTTCCACCCGGTATATTGTTAAGTGAAAAAAATAATGATTTTGAACCGTGTTTGAACCGACAACATTATACGTAGTAACTATCACAATATAGAGAACGATACAGTAGCCCGACTCCATACAATGGGACGAATCGGCGCACGCACACATACAAACGTCGTTTACACGGCCGCCAAGCATGCTCTGTGGGGCGGGCTAGCACGCAGGAGAATCGAAAATCGAATCGACATCCGAATCGAGGAGTTTGTATGGCAATTTTATTAGCGCCACGGCGGTGAGTAGCAGAACTAATAAAATTGCCATACAAACTCCTCGATTCGGATTTCGATTCGATTTTCGATTCTCCTGCGTGCTAGCCCCACTGAACGCATAACGTCCGAACGGCATAGTAGCAATCACAGAGTACCTTTTATATGTAGCAATGCAGTGACACGCGGCGTGACACTGCATTGCTGCTGCAACAATCTCGGCCGGCGCGCGGCGTGAGACCGCCGGCCGAGATTGTTGTCCCGTCAGGTTATAGTGTTCTGTGATTGTTGTGCTCTGGCTCTACGTACACAACGCTCCGCTCACGCGCGGCGTGTATGTAATAGTATGTATACGTACGTTCACCGATTTTTTTGTAGGTACCAACCCTAGCGCAGCGCCCAGTTCAGCTTTAGGTATAAATTTCAAAGATACGCCTGAGTCGGGCTATACAGTAGACGACCGACTCAGGCGTAGGCGTAGGCGTTCTCTATATTGTGTAACTATTATCTAATCTGTGACATTATGCTCAAAAATCCGTCAAGATCTTAGATAAAGAACATATTAAAGCACAAACAGCCATTTCTACTCTATGTAGGTATATCTAGTTTTTTCAATACAGGAGTTTCGTGACTTTTTAACCGATTTCGAAAAAGGAGGTTTTATGTTCGACTGTATCTATTTTTTACGTATGTTGTATGTTTTTATGTATGTAGGCAACAATACTTTGTTACCTACGGGCAATGAAAGATTTATCAAAAGTACGTTTGTCACTACATGCGACTCCATAAAGTATTTAGTTTGACTATACATCATGTAGTTCTTTCATTCTTTGACAAAGTATTTAGTATAGGTAAAAAGTAGTTAAATTAAGCTTTTCGTCGTTTGTTTTATTGCTAAAGGTGGCAGACGAGCATGTGGCCCACCTGATGGTAAGTGGTAACCACCGCTCATTGACATCTGCAATGCCAGGGGCAAAGCTCGGTTGCTGCCTACCTGGAGAGAAGTGCTCTTTTTAAACCTCGTTTGAAGTTGGACATATCGTAGCGCTCAGGAAACACCGTAGCTGGGAGCTTGTCCCAGAGTCTACACGTACATGGAAGAAATGAACGCTGAAACCGAACTGTGCTAGACAAGATCGGTTCCAGGTGGTACGGATGAACTCTATTGCGGTGGCGGGTGGTGCGATGATAAAAAGGTGACGAGGGCACCATTGCAAACAGTTCCTCAGAGCACGCTTTTTATAATAATATTTTTTTTGTTTATGTAATATAAAAATTTAAGATTTAATATTAAATTAGTATGATTTTGAATAAATGCTTTATTTCTTTCGTATTTGTTTTTTTCACGCAGGTGCACAGTGGTCCCTTCATCGCCATAGGACAAAACTCCAAAAACTCACTGTCGAATATTGACTATCCATAATGGATAGTCAATATCCGACAGTGAGTTTTTGGAGTTCCATAAAGCACGATGTCATTGTTAGAGATATGAAAAAGTTTAAATTTAATTTATGACTTGTCTTTGAACTATATGAAGAGATTTTGGTTTGAATATAATTATGTCAGAGGAAAAAATAGATAAACTAGTTTTTCATAAGAGAATCAGCTGAGATTTTTGAAGCAAATGTTAGGTGCAAAATGTTTGTTTAGAAAAATGTTTATATAATTTAGCATATTATGTGTTTTTGATAGACTTGTAATGTTTGGAACTGGGGATAAAAAGTTTATGTAAAGGAAAAATCTAAATGTGAAGTGATTATAAAAAAAAGGTAACATGCTGTGAAGACTCATGTTTTAGTTTGTAAAGGCCCCTCCTCTCAGAGTTACACCAACAATAGTCATCACTACTTTCGTACCTGCTTAGGAGTATAAATATCAGGGTTATTAGCTTCAGTAATCACTTGTGTGAAAACATCTCATGTTGTTGCTCGCTGCTTATCGGTGACCTATCCGTCCGGTGTGTGTTTTTGGCGATTTCTAAAAAACGTTAATAATTTTGTTGTTTCTGTACAAAGGAATTCCAAGAGCAGGGTAATTGTTTTGTAAATAATTAAAGTTTTTAGCACCTTATTATTATATTTTTCGTTTTATGTGGGTGCTACGCCAACCTATTTATCTTAGTATATTTTTCCGTTACTGTAACTTTATCAAGAGCTACAAATTTTTTTAGTTTAATATGTTAGTACATCTGACTATTTTTCAAGGAGGCATTAATTTGAGCTGTGGTGTTCGCAAGAACCTTCAGATTATAAAACATAATGTTTTAGAAGCTATTTAACGTTTCTTAAATATGCAAAAAATATCTCGTAAATATTGCACCGTTATCAAATCGGATTATTAGTTACGTAGTCTCGGCAAATTGTGGGTAACTCAGCACGTAGAAAAAATAGTCTTAAATAATTATTCAAAATGGATAGACGAAAATGAATGTGTAGAGCTGATCAGCCATTTTCCAGGAGGAACAACCTCAACATCATATAGAATAGAATAGAAAATTATTTATTTCAGTAATGTTACACAAAAATACAAACAGATAAAAAAGATACAAAAACTTATAACTATACTGAAAAGGGTGAACACTCAGCATAATGTCAGGCGCTATTACAGCACCCGACGACGCTGGTCTTCCGTGAACACCTATAGGGAGCGTAGGTGAGCGCAGCCGCTAAAATCATTATTATCATATCCTGGCGCTAACAATTACGACAGTAAATTAAGAAGAAGAAATGATGCAAGCGAGATTCAAATATATACTACATATATAAGTAAAATAATTATTGAATAAAATAAATTGTAAGGCAGTAAAAAAAATTTAATCAAAGTATCATTACCCCGAACATAACTTTTGCTCAGCAAAAAAAGCTTTTTTAATTTAGCTTTGAAGGAGTGCAGCGAAGTGACTTGCTTGAGGCGGAATGTTGTTCCAGCATTTCGTGGCGGTGTACTAAAACTGCCTCGAAATGCTGCTGTTTTGTGTTCAGGGCACACAAGGAAGGTGGATAATCGTTGGTGTTGTAAAAATTTAAGCTTCTCGTATAGATATCGTGGTGCTTGAGTCTTCACAATTCCGAACAGCAGGCAAGCAAAGTGGAGGGAACGCCGAGACTCCATATTCATTAGGTCACTTCTATTAAGATATGGAGTTACGTGAGTTCTAGGGGGAATTTGAAAACAAAAGCGAGCACAGACATTTTGCACCCGCTGAATCACTTTCTTGGTTTGAGATAAGAGACAAGGGCCTATAACTGTGTAAGCATAATTAAGTTTAGAAAGTATAAGAGATTCGCATAAAGTGACTCTCAGATCAACTGATAAATATTTGCGTACTTGGTATAAAACCTTAAGCCTATAGAAGCAGTTTTTAGCAACATCACAAATATGATTATGGAATCTCAAGTTGTCGTCCAAGACGACTTCCAGATTTTTCGTTTCTGTAACTTCTTCAATAACGTTATCGACAATTTTCAGCCGTGGGATAGTCTGGTTGATTTTTATTCTTTGCTTTCCTGTACCTAACACCATAAATTTCGATTTCTTAGGATTTAAAACTAGATTATTACGTGAACACCAATTAGATATACGATCCAGATCCTGATTCAAGGCCTCTACTGCACATGGCGTTTCACCGGGTTTACATGGCAAATACAATTGTAGGTCGTCGGCATAAATGTGATAGCTACAGCTCTTTAGACAGTGTACAATATCGGCGCTGTATAGAATAAATAATGGTCCCAATATTGAGCCTTGAGGAACTCCGCGGATAACCGGTGAGGCTACAGCACAAGTGCAAGAACCTGTGTCATTGGACAGTTCAACTTTTTGAGACCACAATTATTTTTATTTTAAGTTATAATAGTATTTTTATTTATTAGGATAATGCATTTAGCTTTAGTTATTCAAAGTTCAGTGATTGGACAATAATTAATTTTAACACCAAATTGTAATAACAAAACTGCATTAGATTTATATTAATTTTTGAAAGTTTTTCCGATACTTGTATATTATTAATTATAAAAATTTTCAATAAATTTGTTTTTTTTAAATTACAAACTTCTTTAAATAATGTTTGACGTCATTTAACATCAGACGTTAATCAGGAAATCACACTATTACGGAATCCGTGGTACCGCTTTGGATTTTCTCACTTCCTAACTAAGTGACAGGATTCAAAAGGTGATCATCACTGGAGGGCAGTCACCTGGATCATTTGTAAAAATGGGGGTGCCGCAGGGCTCAATATTAGGTCCATTTCTATTTCTGGTATATATGTATTAATGACCTCCCTCACCTTGTAAGACACGACCATGAGATAGTCTTGTTTGCAGAAGACACGTCTTTAGTATTTAAAGATAAACGCGGAGAAATTAATATTGACGAAGTAAACATTGCACTCTCCAAGGTCGTTTACTGGTTCGGCGCCAATAATTTGTTGTTAAATGAAAGTAAAACAAAATGCATTAGATTCACTATGCGAAATGTTCGATTAGTTAAAGCCAAAGTCAAGGTTAGGGATGAGGAAATAGAGCTGGCCAATCAAACTGTATTTCTGGGTATAACTTTAGATTCTAAGTTGCATATGGGGTCCTCATATTGAATGCCTATTGAACAGACTAAGTTCTGCAGCATACGCCGTAAAAATGATTCGTCAAATAACAGATGTGAAAACTGCGCGGTCTAGTCTATTTTAGCTACTTCCACAGTATTATGTCATACGGGATACTACTGTGGGGAAATGCCGCCGATATTGGCTGCATTTTTGTACTGCAGAAGAGGGCTGTTCGGGCGATCTATGGGATGGGCTCCCGAGAGTCTTTAAGAGAAAAATTCAAAGAAATTGATATTATGACTGTACATTCACAATATATTTATGAAAACTTACTGTATGCACACAAAAATAAAGATATCAAATTCAGTAAAAATAGTGACTATCATAATTTAAATTTAAGAAATAAAGACAAGCTAGCAATGCCCACATATAGGCTCCATAAAATAAGCAACTCTTTTGCAGGTCACTGTATACGAATGTACAACACGCTACCATGTAACATGCATGACTTGTCAGTAAATAAATTTAAAATTTTAATTAAAGCTCAGTTAAGCAAAAAGGCTTATTAGTGTTAAAAATTTTTTGAAATAAGGCAGCGTGGCGGTAAAATAAATGAATTGCTCGTTCTCTGAATAGTTTTGTAATATTCACAATTTGTAAGACATTTGGCGATTTTAAAAGAGTTTTGGCACATGAGCTTCTTGCCCGATTCTTCTCATGTTAGCCCCTACATTCGGAATCGGGTCGCTCTTGGCGATTACATGCGCGGCATCAACTCCGCGGATGTACTTGCGCACGGGTTAGCTTGATTTTAGTAGAATATTTTTTATGTTTTAATAATTTTGTAAAATGTGTAAAATTGACGATTTTAAGTGCCCGCAAGGGCCTATGAAATAAAGTACTTTTGATTTTGATTTTTAAAATAACAAAAAAAATATTAAAATCAATTTTAGGGAATTTTGAGCGCGCTACCTTGCACGCGAAACTACCGTGAGGTGGTGCTAAAACACCGAGTAAACTAAAGCACGGTAAACTATTACCGTTACTAAAGTATGCCAATTGACCTATTTTTTAATACAGATAATAAAAAAGAAAATTAAAAACAACCTGTAACATGACCGGATAACCAGTAACAATAAAATCATCGGTTCGATTCATTTTATAAAAGGTGAATATACAACTATGTATATCTTTAAGATCTTAATTCGAATATAAAAACACGGGTGTAGATATTTTATTGGTGAATATAAATTGATGGGTGATACGTTCTTTGATGTAATAAATTGCTGTAATAATCGATTTATCTAATAACAAAAAACTCACCATAACTATTTGGACCACAGATAGTTAAATTCATGCTCCCGTCATCTTTCTTATAGCACATAAAATGCTGGGCCCTTTCACAGTCCGCTAGCTGTAAGTTACTCTTGTCATAACAACTGCATCCAACATCGTCCCGTGACCCTTGGAATGGAACCGGTATCTCTTCCAAAGAAACACCTAAGAAAAGGAATCAAAATCAAAATAATAAAAACAAAAAAAGTGGTAGAAAAAAATATTGATAATTTTTTTTAGGGTAGGTAGCTCCCATACAAGTAAAGTGGGATTAATTTTTTTACTCGACTAACCCATTGTGTGGGTTATTGTTCAATAGGGTCTTTAAAAGGTAAGGTTCACAACACCATTTTTCAATTTAGGAATCCGTTTCTGAAATATTTGCAAATTTTTGTGAGAGGTATGTGTCCCCCCTCTCTACCTGCTAAACGGTTAAGCTTGCAGTTCAACTCTTAAAGTGCTAACAGACGATCCGATTTGGTTGGATCCAACGTGATCCAACCAAATGAGGAGCCGACGCGCCTACAGACGTTCCGACGCGGTTGGCAATCCAACATTAGGGATGCCCTAAAAAGTATTATGTACCTATATCGATATCGATACAAAATACTATTTTGACCAATACAAAAACATAATTTGTCTTTGCGAAACTCAAATAAATTAACACCTTTTGTTAATATTTTATAAAGTTTATAAACAAATTTATAAGAATAAATAAATAGGTACAGATAGATTTCATGGTTGTCCTTAATTTTTTGAGGTAATGTTTGTTAGAAATATTTATTTCCTGTGATCCGACTCTATCGATCGGTATCATAAAAATCCCGATCCAGACAGGTGATTATTTAGCAGTCTTTGAATGCGGTTGGATTTGTTTTTGAATTTAAAATTATGAATTCTTTCCGCAAAGTTATATCTACGGTATTTAATGTACTTTTCCTCCATGTTGCATCGCCGTCGGATGCCTTGTATTGTATTACTGAATAGGACCATTCGTTCCATTCGTTTGGGAACTATGAAGCCACAGCCAGACATCCAGCCAGATACACAGACACACAGATACCTAAAATAAGACCTATACCTATAGATTAAAAAATTATCGTACTCGTAAAAATATTGAAAGAAAAGTATCAATACTTCAAATTCAAAGTGTAGAGTACTTCAACGTCAGTCAGTGACTTGAAAACAGCAAAAAATTAAGTAGGTGTGTATAAACAATAATAAAAAAGCATCTGTAAATTCACAAATTAAAGTTTATTATATTAGGTAGGTAGTCATAAATAGGGTAATGTCTGTTATTGATTATATAAATAATCAACTAGCAGGATGTACAGTAAGCTCCTATTCAAGCTTTACATTGACACTACGAATACCGCCACTATTACAAGGGACATAAGAACGATCCCAAGGTCAAATAGCTTGACAAAGAGCTTACTGTACAATGCGTAACTAAACGTGCGAAAATAAATAAATTATGAAACACGGTTGCCCTGTTAAAACACAAACAAAAAGTAAAACAACATTTTTGCAACATATTTTTTTCTCTACTTTGTGGTTTGGCAGGACAGCAGTCGAATCATTTTAGTTTACTAAATTATCAATGTATTACTTTAAGCACACATAATTAAATTAAACCACAAAGTATCGATACTATTGTCTTTTGTCGTGTCCCTACTTGTCGGATGAGCGATCGGGCTGTCGAGCATCCAACAAGCTAATAATAATTATGTCGGGCCGACAGCCGTACACACGTTCCAATTTGGTTGGGGTCGGGCGGTTGGCTCCAACCAAATCGGATCGTCTGTTACGGCTATTATGTAGTTAAAATAGCGCGATACCAATTTTGTCCAAAGTTGAATTGAAATAAGAACTGGACTGGAATTGAACCTCAGCGGTCCGTTCGAACTGTAAAGTAGCCCGATTCGCCCCCCGATCATGTCCCCCATCGTGAGATCTTACATGTTGACCCTGAGATCGCCCTTATGTCTTATGTCCTTACGCTTAATGCCCTTTTGTAAAGCTCGACGCGTGGTCGAATTTAAGTAGAAAAAAAAACAGACTCGCCACCTGTTCGGAAATTGAGAGAGCCTTCACGAGAAAAAAAAGGAAAGAAACTTGGAAGGTATTTTTTTTTCTCCTCCTTCAAATCGCCGTTTACAGAGTTGATTTTCACATGCATTACCAGTAGTGGCAGACCTTGAACAAGAGTCGTCTGCGCAAGTAACTTCCTCTATCTTACCTCTTTCTGTCGTCAAGAGGCAATGCTTGCATTGCTGTGTTCCGGTTGGAAGGGTAAGACAGTCAGTAGAATTACGGGTACCGTGACTTGACATCTTATGTCACAACTTGGCCACAGATTGCGTTCTTGTAGAGGTCGAATATTTGCAAATGTTACACGACCCATATGCACTACACATGACCACCAGCCAGTAGCGTAACTATACCCTCCCAGTAAAATTGCACGACGTCTTTTTGTTTTGAATGGGTTGAAATAATGATTAGTTTGAATTTGTATATGGTCTTAACTTGTGTCTCTCTTTAATTGATTTTAAGTAAGTACAGAAAAAAAATATAATTGTGATGAGTACTTAGGGACAATTTTTTTTTATGTTAGGTTATTTCTGAGCTCGCAGCCTCTTTGGACAAGGCCTGCTAAGGTCGGGGGCCCGTGACATTTTGGCAGTCCTGCCGCCCTATAGTTACCCCACTGCCACCAGGTGGGCTGCCTTGTTTGCCAATTTTGTTATATGAAAAAACACCCACACTTATTTAATTAGTCGAGCCATTACCAGCCTCCGAACACTTACCACAGAAGTTATATGCTCTTACTGAGAATGTCGTAATCAGATATAGGTACTCAATAAACTATTGCCTGATCCGGAGATCAAATTCTGAACCTCGGATTACAGTCGTACTTGTAGCCCGAACCTGTGTGTTTAACGTGTTGTGTTGACGCTATGACAATCAGGCCACCTAAGAACTTATTCAACCCAACCTCCTCGTGGTGCACTCCAGGCAACCTGACAGACTCTCTGCCGCAGGCTAATAGCCTGACGAGAGCTCCCCATAGAGGGGGGGGGGGGGCGTGGGGTAGCCGTGTTCAACTCGGCGGGCCACGTCGTGGGGCATCTTGTGTTAAGAAGATGTGTGGCTCTCGCCGGAAGCCGAATGTTGCCGGCTGTCTTTGCGGTAGGTAGTTGAGGCAAATTTCTCGCAATAAGCGAGTTTCTCGTAATAATAAATAGTAAAGAAACTGAAAATTCTGTTCTTAACAATGTATTGGAAAGCCCACTTGGATATACTAAAAATGTAAATTTCATCAATCTGGTGCACCTGAATATACAAGGAATTATGGGCAAAGATCTGGAAGTTGAATTATTCATGAACTGTAGAAAAGTAGACATTTTTTGTGTAACCGAACATTGGCTTAAAAGCCACCAGTTCATGTTTAATTTCGGCAATCACCAGATTGGTAGTTCATTCAGCCGAGAAAATGCGATTCGTGGTGGCTCTTTTATAATATTGAATAAAAAGCTTAAATTTAAAGATCGTAAAGACATTGTGAGCCTCTCCGTTGAGCGAGCAATAGAGATAGCCTGCGTGGAGCTGGAGCAGATTGTTGTATTAAGCGTATACAGGCCTCCTTCGGGATTGTATGATCTTTTTGAAAATACAATGGACGAAGTTTTGAAAAAGGTTCATAAGCCAGGAAAACAAAGTGGTGATTTCAATATTAATTTATTAGAAAGTTCTAATTTATGTATAAGAATTAAAAATTTGTTTCAATCATATAACCTTGAAAATTTATTTTTAGAGCCAACAAGGACTACTCAGCTGTCTGCCACATGTATTGATAATATCTATACCAATATTGTGCCTTTAGAAAAAAATATTTTTAATAATTTAGAATCTGACCACTCTGGGCAATTTGTTACTATACCTTTTAAATTTAAGCATGTGGAGAAAAAGAATATCACTGTTGTACCAAAGACTGCTGGTCGATTGGAACGTTTAAATAATAATCTGGGTATTAAATTAAATTATTTAGACTATGAAGAGAACCCAAATATATTGTATGAAAAGTTTTTTAACATATTTTGTTCAGAATTTAAAAATATATTTGTTCCAAAAACCATTTCAGTTAATGGTACTTTAGCTTTTAGTGAATGGGCTAAACCAGGTATTCACAAAAGTAGAATAAAACTTTATGACCTTTATTATGAACGGACATTTAACACTAGTGATGAGTTTAAATTGTATGTAAAAGCTTATTCCAAATTATTTAAAAAAGTTTGTAAGCTTGCTAAATCTAATTATTTAAGTTCAAAAATTCAAAATAGTAGTAATAAAATTAAAACAACATGGAATATTATAAATAATGAAACTGGAAGGGTTAAAAGTAATAACGGTGATTTTTGCTTAAATATTGAAAATAACAAAATTACAGTAGACACTGAAGTAGCTACAGAATTTGAAAAGTTCTTTACTGACATTCCAGTTTCAATCACAAAATCGTTGGATTCATCCCCTACCGTTGCTGAATCTATTTTAAAAGATCATGTAAAAACTTGTAGTGATACATTTAAATTTTATCATATTAGTGCAAACGACTTAATAAAGTCATTTAAAACTCTGAATAAAAAGAAAACCGTGGATCTGTGGGGCAACTCTGTTGATATCTCCAAATCTGTAATTGAGACAATAGCTCCAATACTGGCTAGTATTTTTGATTTAATGATTAAATGATTGCATTGACTGTGGTGTATTTCCTGATTTAATGAAACTGAGTAAAATTATTCCATTACATAAATCTGGTAGCACATCAGACCCCAGTAATTTTAGACCTATTTCTGTGCTACCTACTTTTAGTAAAATTTTTGGAAAAATAATGTTGGAGCAAATGCAAAGCTATTTTAACAGGAATAATCTTCTACACTGTAAACAATTTGGTTTCAGGAGGGGTCGCTCAACAACCGATGCTGGTGTTGAGTTAGTACAACATATATATGAGGCCTGGGAGGACTCACATGATGCGCTGGGCGTTTTTTATGACTTGTCCAAGGCGTTTGATTTCGTCCATCATGAAACTTTGATCAGGAAATTACACTACTATGGATTTCACGATACTGTAATGGATCTACTCATCTCCTATCTGACTGAGAGGATTTAGAAAGTAGATGTCAATGGGAAGAGATCTCAGGGCTCCTCGGTTAAAATGGGAGTTCCGCAGGGTTCGATTCTTGGTCCTTTTCTATTTTTAATATATATTAACGACTTGCCTAATTATGTTCAAGACAGGCGTGAGATAGTATTATTTGCAGACGATACTTAATGACGATGTAAATAATTCTATCTCAAGAATAGTTCACTGGTTTAATATGAATAATTTGTCCCTCAATGAAGGTAAAACTAAATGTATAAAATTTGTCTTACCTAATGTTAGAGAGGTTCAGACCACTGTAAACATAAAGGATAAAAATGTGGGCCTTGTGGACACCGTTGTATTTCTTGGTATTACTTTAGATTCTAAGCTTCAGTGGGGCCCACATATTGATAAATTGTCGAAGAGACTTAGTTCTGCAGCCTACGCTGTATGGAAAATACGTCAGCTGACCGATGTTGATAGGTTTAGGTTTATTTATTTCATTTTTACAAATATTTTTATAACATTGAAGAAAATTTACAAAAAGTATGTAAAAATGATCGTCACAATATTAATAATAAAATAAAATAATATATGTATATAAAAAAAGATAATAACAAAAAAAAATCAGTATGTATGTTCAATGAAGAAATTCAATTCACAAATAATTATGTCAAATATTTACAAATGTCTAATACAATAATAGTACGAGTATAAAATAAAATGTCAAGTAAAATAGTATTTATAGGTATAAACGAAAATGTCAAATAAAACTGTATAATTATGTTGTATTACGCAATGTAATAAAATCAAATATAAAATGTCATAAAGAATATCATTAAAATGTCAATTATTGAAATGTCAATGAAAAGAAGTCCTTCGTTGAGTATAATTCTTTATCCAACAAAAGGTTTCTCAGACGGTGCGTAAATGTTTTGTCATTTTTATCATTGCGCAAATCCGCCGGCAAATGCTCGTAGTATTTTGGACCAATGACGCGAGGATTTTTTGTAGCCAGGTACGAATTTCTAGGAACGCTCAACAACCTACCTGCATTTCGCAATTTATAATTATGATTTCCACGGCGTTCGAACATGTGCATATTTTCTCGTACATACATAATTATGTGAAAAATATACAGAGAATACATAGTCATGATTCCATGCTCCTTAAATACGCCTCTGCAAGTGTGCCTCGGTTTTAAGTTTGCTAGTAGTCGCAGTACTCGTTTTTGCAGTATAAATACCCGGTCTGAATCAGTTGAATCTCCCCATAATATTAAACCATACGACATCAAACTATGAAAATACGCAAAATATGTTTGCCGTAAAACGTTTTTCTTTACGAGTGGTCCAAGTTTACGTAAAGCATATGCGGCACTGCTCAATCTATCGCATAGTGAGTCTACATGTTGCTTCCAATTTAAAGTACTGTCAATAGTAAATCCCAAAAATTTACACAATGCACAAATGGGAATATTCATGGAGAAAGTAAAAGGACGCGAAATACTCCTACCCGAGAATACAATGACATTAGATTTGGAATTGTTTAAAACCAAACCATTTACATTAAACCAGTGTTGCAGCTGCTCGTATAATGCATTTACTTTAATATGTAGTTCTTCAAACGAACGTGCTTGAACCAGTGCAGTAGTATCATCGGCAAAAATTATGACCTGTCCCTCAGTGATGTTTGCGGGTAGGTCGTTAATAAAGGCCAGGAAAAGAGTATTGCCTAGTGCTGATCCTTGTGGGATTCCTATTTTTACAGAAGACGATCTGGACTTATATTTTTTGCCGTTTGACAACACCTCAACAGTTTGATTCCTACCAGAGAGAAAAGATTGCAGCATCCGATGCATGACGTCATTAATACCATAGTATTTCAGTTTTTCCAACAGTAATTTGTGTTGTATTACATCGAAGGCTTTTGAGAGATCATAGAATACCCCCGCAACCTTATGTTTATCATCAAGTCCTGTTAGCACACAATCTACAACATGTTGGGCGGCTGCCGTTGTCGATTTCTTCTTTCGGTATGCATACTGGCAATTTGTCAGAAAATTATGTGACTCAAAATAGTTCATTATACTATTTGAAACTATTGATTCAATTAATTTGGACACATTTGGCACTATAGTTATGGGTCTGAAATTATCAGCTTTGTCTTTTTCACCCTTCCCTTTATAAACAGGACAAATTCGCGTTTGTTTTAATACGTTAGGATATATTCCAGTCAAAAATATTTCATTTATCAAAATAATTAATATGTCACTTAAAATTGGCCAAATAATCATAAGAATATTAAAAGAAATGTCATAAATATCTAGTGTAGTCATTTTTGTCATGGATTTAAGAACTTGTAGAAGATCACTACATGAAACCACAGGTACTTTGGAGTTGGGAATGCTTTTTGGTAAAGTGTGTTTTTGTAAGCATTTAATTGCTTCTGTTTCGTTTATTTTTATTGGCAGGCTGATACAGCAAGACTTGTATACTTTGCTTATTTTCATAGTGTAATGTCGTATGGCTTGTTGCTGTGGGGAAATGCTGCCGACATTCAGACTATTTTTGTGCTGCAGAAGAGGGCTATTCGAGCAATTTATAATCTTAAAATGAGAGACTCTTTGAGAAATTGGTATTATGACTGTTGCGTCGCAATATATTTACGAGAATATATTATATGTCCATAAAAATATACATTTGTTTTGTAAAAACAGTGATATTCATTCAGTAAATACTAGACAAAAGAATATGTTAGCATTACCTAATACTAGACTTAAAAAAATTAATAACTCTTTTAGAGGCTTTTGTGTACGTTTCTACAACAAACTCCCAACCAATATTAAAGAACTTAGCTTAAATAAATTTAAGACTGCAGTCAGGAAAGTACTTACGAAAAAAGCATATTATAAAGTGTCTGACTATCTGACAGATAAAACTGCTTGGGATTGACAAAAAATGTATCAATTTGACGTTCATTAAGTACACTTTGTGATTGTTGGATGTATGTATTTGAGTAACTGTTCCAATCACTCCGACAGGCATTTCTATATATATTTTAATAAAACCAAAGTTATGTTTATGAAATAATATATTATTGTAATGTTGGCAATTTAAAAGAGGAGACAAAAAAAATAGACCTTCCGAGTTTCTTGCCTGTTCTTTTCGAGAAGGCTCTCCCAATTTCCGAACAAGTGTAGAGTCAACTTTCTTTTTTTTTTTTCATTTTACTTGTATTTGCATATATCTTAATTATGGTTGAGATGTATGTACATACAAGGTTTAAATAATACATAGCTTATCTTAACTTGTTGCATTTTTTAAATTAATTTATTGATTAAATAGAGTTTTGTAATTAGACGTCAATAAGTGCCTGTAAAGGTCTATGTTGAATAAAGATTTTTGAGTTTGAGTTTGAATGGCTAAGGCTTAAACCCCTAACTTAGGCTAGGCTCGAGCCCCTCGGTGGGGACGTATATGAGCTGTTATGATGAGACTTTGCCCATTGTTAATGACTATGAAGCAGCATACAGTTTAGTTGACTTTATTGCCAAAGTAGACTTTGTGAAGTAGTGGAAGTAGATTGAGCGTCGGTGGCGCTGTGGACTCAGTACTGGCCTACTAATCGGGAGGTCCTGGATTCGATTCTGCCATGCACCAATGTGTTTTTCGATTTCGAATTTCATATGTACTTACATTTATGTGATGTTCCTACGGTGAAGGAAATCATCGTGAAGCAACCTGCATACGCCTGCGATGAAATGGTGTATGTCAAGTCGACCAATTTGCACTGGGCCAACGTGGTTGACTAAGGCCTAAACCCCTTAATTTAGGGTAGGTTCGAGTCCCTCGGTGGCGACGTATATGAGCTGTGATGATGAGACTTCGCCTATTGTTAATGACTACGTAGCAGTATCCAGTTTAGTTTACTTTATTAAGCCAAAGAAGACTTTACCTACTGTTAATTACTAACGTATAGCAACAGTCAGTTGAAGAATCTTTACTGATTTCGTGAAAATTGAGCATAAAGCAAAAAATTACATAATGTGAATTTGTATTTTCTAGGAAAAAATGGATCAATAAATTCCACCTAGGGAAGGAGTATACCGGATTGAAGCCATGACCATTAAGCCACTGAGAGCTCATGCATATTTTATTCGATTTATTAATTAAATAAGAACTACCTTCAATAGATGCAAAGATTCCCTTTCCAAATGTCGAATGGATCCCTGTGAAGACGCTGCTGTAATCACTCGACAAGACATCCATGGCCGCTTGCAGTTTTTTGTTCAGAGGCGACGCTAAAACTGCGCCTGCACATAATAAAATGTTTCAAAGCCCATTTCATGGGTATTGTCGAGGGAGCAATGGAGGGAAACAATTTGGGGAAGTTGAAAAAGTGTGGGGAAATGAGAAATTTTTTTAAAAAAATTGTAAGGTGACCATACGTCCCGCTTTCGCGCTGTCTCAACAAGAGAGACATGTCCCGCTTAACGGAGACGCGGCGGGAATGGAAGCAGTGGGGTGAAAAAAAATCAGCTGTTCCATACAAATCCTCAACATCCACTGAGCCTAAATGTATGCAACAGCTGATTTTTCTTACGTTTTTCTTTCGCGATTTCGAGTTTGGTCCCATAGTAAAAGTTGTTCATTTTGCTTGTCTAAACAAGCATACAAAATTTGGCTCCTGATGGAAAAATAACCCGGTATAAATAAGTTTAAATTTAATAATTACTTAAACTAAATATAGTTAATAAAAATAAATTAATATTTTATTTGTAAAACTTATCAGTTTAACTACGATCCATCTTACGTGAGCCCGTATCGCTTCTAGTTGTACCGCTATAAGTCAGTGGCGAACAACTTTTTGCGAGGGTATTCTACCGCGAGTGGTCAAATTAGCTGGAGACAAATAATATGCAAATAATTGGCAAATACCCTGTACGTACACGTCCATTTTAATAGGTACGCTCGTTTAGTATTTAGTATTTATTGCTTTTGTATAAGTGTCTTGCATAAGGGAATTGTAAATTCTTGTGAGAAATAAAGATCTCTAACCTTAAATAACAAAGATCCATTACAAAAAATACACAGGCAAATTGCAGTTTTCAATCTGGTCAGTCTGGACACTACCCTCGCCGATGCCATACTACAGGCGACTGTAGCTTACCATCAGGTGGACAGTCTGCTCGATTACCAGCATAATATACATAGCCTGTGCTTGGTTTTCCGACCTTCGTATTTGCACATGAGCCGCGCTTCGCTCCAGGTCGCTGGCAGTTTGTGCATCTTCAGCCACCCTCCAGCGTCCCCAAAGTACTTGTAGTCATTACGGAAAAACTTTCCATCTGTAAAAAATTTGAAAATTTATTCGGTTGGGTCTATATAGTACCTTGCGGCACCCGTTTTGGATCGATAGGCAGTGATGCTCCAGATCATAATCCAGTTGCTTTTTGTGCGTAAATGAATCGTTTGAAAAATTTGAATTTTTGAGCTTAGCTTCTAAAAAGATATATCAAATTATATCAAACAGCACGGATTTTGTTAGAAAGTAGCATCAAACCTTAATCGTGTTAATTTTTTTATTCGTGACCACCCCAGAACCGACTCGTAGTACCTATCTCAAATACAGTTGGTTATTCAACACGCACGGTATTTGGAGACGCGGGTTCAAATCCCGTCTGAGACGAGGTTTTTTCTTTATTGATTTTATTCATTTTTTAATTTATTTAGCACTAGCTGTGCCCGCGACTTCGTCCGCGTGGAATAGTAACGGCTGGACCGATCTTGATAAAAAGTAGCCCATGTTATACCTTATATAATTAGCTATCTATTAGTGAAAGTCCTGTCAAAATCGGTTAAGCCGTTCCGGAGATTAGCGGGAACAAACAGACAGACAAAACATTTTTAAATGGTGTTTTTGTTGTTGGTACCCGATATAAATTCATACCCATTTAGTAAAAACTTGTTATTTTGACTTTACAAACAGACACTTCAATTTTATTTATTTGTATAGATTTTTAAAGAAAACGCAAAGTTCTATACACGGTTATTTTTTTATCATACTGGAAAATTTTAGAGGCAGCTCGGTAGACGCTAGACGACTCATATCAATAAAAAAAACATGTGGTTATATTTTTTAAATTTTATCCGCCAATAATATTAAATTATAGACATTGTTCTTGTTTACTACAAGATAAGGTAAGATTATGAATGAATAAAGCATTTACTACTACGGGCTTAGGAAAATGCGGCAACGTCGCATTATTAATTCAAGCAAGATCAATCTACAACTCGTTTGAAATAAGAGTTATTATTGCACTAGACACTACAATAGTGAAAGACAGAGACAGTCGGCGCCGGCGGCGGCGTTTTGTTGTTTGCTGTCGCTTGTCGGCACGAGCCGGCCGGGGCCGGCTTTAGTCAGTGTTGCCAACTTGGGGGTTTTGCCCCTAAATTTAGGGGAGAGAAACATTGACAGGGGAATTTTTAGGGGCAAGATTTTTTTGGGGGATTTTTTAGGGGCCTAGATTTATTTACGTCACTTATTAGCAGATTTTTAAAAAAAATCACTTATAAGCAGAATCGAATGGTTAAAATAAACTTTCCATTTTCAAAATGATGTCCAACTTTCAATCTAAAAAAGACATCCGAAGTAAAGCCTAGTTAAAATTCTGTTTTGCAAAATTTAATCGAACATGGTAATGGTAAGTAATAAAACGACGTAAAATAGGATTGTAATCAATTACAACACAAACAGTACGTACACTATTTAGTTCTTCTGCCGAATTCTATTCAGAAGTTTATTATAATTTTGGTGCTGCCAACTGCCAACGTTTTGAAAATATTGCAAAGATTGTTATGGCGTTATTAACGCTGCCCATTTCCAATGCCGCTATGTAGCGTACCTTTTTTTATGGGACCTATGCTGTTAGCTGCAGATGGTTTTTACAGCTTCACCTTCATTATTTATAAGAAGGCGAAAACTTTGGTGGGTCCTCAAGCCTCGTTTGGCAAACCAAACCTGATGAATTTCTAGCTCAGAGAGGCATCACCTCGGGGGTGTCCCGCTCTCTGCGTAGAATAACCAGCCAGGCGGTTATAGCCGGTGCGGAGAGCGGCCGCAACTCGAGCGCGCTTCTAAGGCCCGGACGCTCAAGTTTACCGTCTAGTGAAGGGTGGAGAGAAGCGACCGGGGGCTATTGTCTAAGAAAACATCTATCACGATCGCATTGAATTTGCCTATCATTGCGGTGTCATTACTAGACTCTGTGTCGACTATCTATTCTGATAAAATATAGCGACGGATGCATTTTGATTGTCTAAATCGAAAGCGATCACGATAATTTTTTTTACACAATCAAGGGGCGGGTTCATATCCGTATCTGGTATATCGCAGACTGCGTAGACCGGGCCTTCGCACTTTTGTTCTACGAGTGCGGTGTGTGGGACTAGTGCGTGTGTGTGCAGTGTTATTTGATGTTTGATTGGAAGGCGGAGGGAGAAGGTCGTTCGCTCGTGTGATAGGGTCAGGGTTGTAGCGTGCCTTCTCCATATATGCTATTATAAAAAAATTGAGAAATAAACTTTCCAATGATGATGCTTTGAAACAAACATGTTGCAAAGCATCATTTTGGTAAGATTTACTTACACATACAAGAGAATTTGGTTCGTGAATTTTTGAACCTTAGAGAACATGTAAAAACCTTCAGCTACAGCATTACAAAATGAAATGCGCCTAGCACTAGCTCTTCTGAAGTCATTGACGACGACGATGCCATTTTAGAAATATTAAATAACATTGCCCAATTATTGTTTTATTATATAATCCTAAAATACTAATAATATGTAGTACTGATTACCGAAAAGGCAAAATATAATATTTAAACTATATAAGATTATTTTAAAAAACTTAGGGGTTTTTAGGGGGATTTAAAAATTATCTTGGGGGAAAAATTTTGGAGGTGTTGGCAACACTGGCTGTACGGTCCTTAACCGTACATTATAAATACTTAGCAATTAGGTAAAGGTTGCGTCAGCGAATTCGGTCGCTGCGCCGGCGCCGCGTGCTTGATACACGTGACGTACCTACTTATTGTTATTTAAGTCAGTATTTGGCCGATCACCAAACCAATCGTGCATAATACCATACCACATTTTACCATACCATTTTAACCATCGTTTTACCATTTCCTTACCATAGTTAATTTAGTGTATATTTTATAAACTTACCTAGTTAAAAGTATTAGTGTAATTGTAGCAATAAATAACTTACTATTTGTTAACCTTACGCGTGACTTTCAATCTACCATCCTTTTCTATAAGTGTACATCCCGTACATTTTAGTGGTCCTTCGAGCTAAGAAGGAACTCGTCGCGAGTGTTAAACAGTGACTCTGTGAAGTACCAGTGAGAGTTAGTGAGAAGATCTGTTTTTGGCGATAAGTTCCTGAACTGAACCAGTCACGTGGAATAGCAGTCCAGTACAAACCTTTGTTGTGGATTTGAGCCTTGCAAAAGGTTCCTCACTTCAGCAGCAGTTTCCGAGGATACCAGTCCTGCGCACAACCAGTCCAGGACAACATCAGCCTGAGTGTTCAAGGCTAACCAGGAGTTCATCTCAGCCACTCTCAGCGTAGACGTTGATATCAAGTAAGATCTTTCCTTTTTAATTGACTAATCGTTTCCAGTAACCATGGAAGGTTTGTTGGAGACTCAAAACCAGATCATGGCGGGCATGGACAAACTTGTTCAAAATTTTAAGAAAGATAGTCGTGAGCGCAAAACACCAGACTACATTAAGAGGAGGTTGGACATGCTAGATTCATACTGGCAAGAATTTTATAACAATCACCTGCAATTGTGTAGTAGCGGAGATCAAAATAATGCTTATTTTACAGGCGGTGAATATGATCGTACCAAAGATTTCTATAACCAGGCTAGGCAAATGCTTCTTAGTTACCAACAAGAAGGCAGCAGACCAAGTACCCCTTTACTTAAACCAGCGATCCTATTACCAACAAACCAGCCATTCACAATTACTCCACCGGTCGCTCCACCAAAGACGTCGGCAGGCACCAGCACTAAGTTAGATGACATGATGAGAAAGCAAACCAGCAATTTTAAGGCTTTCTCACGTACCATAGCAAATATTGACGTTGATAGGCTTATTGATAAATGGGAGTTCGATGACGCGTTAGCTATGCTGCAATCTAGGTGGATAATAATAGATTCGCTGCACTGGGAAATTGACAGTGAGCTGAATGGTGACTACCCAACATATGAGGCTGAGTACGTGAAATACGAGCAAGCGTATACCAGCACGAAAAAGGCAATCAATACGAAGATGTGGTCAGTTTCGCATCGAGAGAAGTCCACACCCCAAATGGACATACCAGTTTTTAATGGCAACTACCAGCAGTGGGCTTCGTTTAAAGACCTTTTTCAGGAGGCTATACATAGGAATCCATCCTTATCTAATGCGCAAAAACTTCAATTCCTTAAAAGTAAATTAAGGGGTGAAGCTGAAAAACTTATCCAGCACTTAAATATCAGCTCGGATAACTACCAAATTTCTTGGGATATTTTAAACCATAGGTATAATAATAAAAAATTGATTTTCACGTCCCATATAAACAATCTTTTGAGCGTACCAAATATGCAGTCTCAAAGTTCTACCATGATTAAGAGGTTGCATGATACTACCAATGAGTGTTTACACGCCATTGAAAAATTAGGGGTCAATATTTCCACTTGGGACCCGCTTATTGTTCATCTCTTGTCGCAGAAACTCGATGTTGAGTCGCATAACGAATATATTCAAACATTAAAAAACCCAAGGGATCTACCAACCATTCCAGAATTTCTTTCCTTCTTGGAAACAAAATTTACGTCCCTAGAATCGTTTCGCCGTAAAAATGAGCAATACAAATCCATCAACCAAGACGATACTCATTTTAAAAAGAATTACCAACCCCATCAATTTAACCACCAGTTTAAAAAACCTATAGCTAAACCACCATCAACATCATTTAAAACATTTCACATAGAAAATCCTAGATGCCCACATTGCAACGAAAAACATGCGGTGTTTTATTGCAAGACATTCCGTGAAGCGAAGCCAGAAATAAAACAAAAAACTATTACTAAATTTAATTTATGCAACAATTGCTTAATTGATCACCACGGAAAAGACTGCTTGTCTAGCAAAACGTGTCGCTTCTGCAATCGGAAACATAATACTCTTATTCATGACATGTTCGCAAGGTCGGGGGATAATTCAATGTCAAGTACATCGCTACCTACTCGTACAAATAACCAAAAATCATGTCACGTGTCGAACGAAATGATGGGAGAAACTTTGTTAGCCACTGCAATGATCGATGTTCAAGCAGCAGACGGGTCACTCTTCACCATGAGGGCGCTAATTGACCAGGGTTCCCAAACATCGTTAATAACAGAAAATGCCGCGCAGCAGCTAGGGATACCGCGCAAACGTTGTAAAGGGATGATTTTTGGAGTGGGGACCAAAGAGAGCAATTGTAAAGGAGTCATTAAAATCCAAATATCTTCACTACATAACGATTTTAGTATGAAAACCGATGCCTATATTATGAAAAATTTAATAAATAAATTACCAAACCAGTCCTTTGAAAAACCATCATGGCAGTACTTAGACAACATTTCCCTTGCCGACCCCGAATTCTATCGTAGTAGGGAAATCGACATTTTATTGGGGGCTGACGTCTATTCCTCAATTATAATGAATGGCATCATCAAAATTGGCTCGTCATCACCAGTGGCACAGGAGACACTATTAGGGTGGATCTTGTGTGGTAACACTCACCAGACATTTCAATGTAACGTAGTTATTAACCAGATCGACGAGTTGCAGAAATTTTGGGAGGTCGAAGATATTACCCAACCAACCAGCATGAATGAGTCAGATGACCATTGCATTAAATATTACCACGAGACTACCATCAGGGATTCTGAGGGAAGATATCATGTGAAACTCCCCTTCAAATCCAATTTTGAAAATAATCTCGGCAAGTCAAAACCAATGGCCATTGCACAGTTTCGGCAATTAGAAAGAAAATTTTCAAAAAATAAACAAATTGCAAAAGATTACGCTTTATTTATTAATGAATATCGCGATCTAGGTCACATGATTCCGGCGCCCACTGCTCGTAACGAGACACTGCAATGTTATTTACCACATCATTGTGTACTGCGTTCTGAATCAACAACCACTGCACTTAGAGTCGTCTTTAACGCGTCCGCCAAAACATCAACAGGCTACAGTTTAAACGACCTTATGGGAATAGGCCCTAACTTACAACAGGACCTACAGTCCTTAATCTTGAAATGGCGTCAATATAAATATGCTTTTACCGCTGACATCGAGAAAATGTTTCGGCAGATTATAGTTCAGGAGAGCGATCAAAAATACCAGAAGATCATCTGGCGGGACGCACTGGACGGCATAGGGGCACTTCAGGAATACCAGCTTACCACGGTCACCTACGGTACGCGTGCGGCGCCCTTCTTAGCAATGATGACGCTAAGACAATTGGCGGCCGACGAACTTTCGAACTATCCGACATCCGAAGCTCCCAAGGTCATTGCTGAGTCATTTTTTATGGACGATCTATTACATGGCTCTCACGACATACCAGAAGGGAAAGCGTTACAGTCGGATCTTTTAAAACTATTAAAATCTGGAGGCTTCAATTTACGCAAATGGAAGTCGAACGCACAAGAATTGATACCTGACCATGAAGAAAACCAGGAGCACTTTGTCTTTAAGCAGCAAGAGCATACCAAAACCCTGGGCCTTCGTTGGAATCCAGCTGAAGATTATTTCTCATTTAAACATGAGATCGAGTCCACTTCTGCCAATAACACAAAAAGAAGTCTTTTATCGGACATTTCCAAAATTTTTGATCCTTTGGGCTGGTTATCACCATTTACCACAAAATTAAAAATCTTGTTTCAATCTGTTTGGCAATATAATATGAACTGGGATGATGAATTACCAAATCATATCCGTAAAGATTGGGAAAAAATAAGGGCAGATTTGCACAAAATAAACCAGTTACAAATACCAAGATGGCTCGGCATTCAAAAGGATACCATTATAGAGTTGCACGGGTTCTGCGATGCTTCTGCAAAAGCATACGCATCAGTTATCTACTGTAAGATAAATAAAGGCAAAACCACATCTGTAGTATTAGTCGTAGGTAAGGCTAGATTAGTACCATCGAGTAGACATATCACATTACCAAAATTAGAACTTTGCGGCGCTCATTTATTAATTAAACTAATGAAAAAGGTTAAACAAAACTTACCAGATTATGAAACCAGACTGTATGGGTGGACTGACTCTAAGGTTGTCCTTGGGTGGATCCATGGTGAAACAAGCCGCTGGAAACTATTTGTTGCAAACAGAGTACGAGATATTACAGATTTTATGCCACCAACCTGTTGGCGTTATGTAAAATCTGAGGAAAATCCTGCAGATTGTGCCAGTCGCGGCCTCACTGCCACACAATTGAACCATCATCCCTTATGGTGGCAGGGACCAAACTGGCTATCCTCATATAACACCAATACTAATCAGGAATCGAACCAGTTATATACCACGGACCTAGAAATAAAACAATGCCATGTAAATAATAACATTAATTTAATAACTAGATCGCAATCTAATTGTAATATTATACATGATTTACTTACCAAACACAGTACATTCACTCGAGCCGTTCGTATTCTTGCATGGGTAATGCGATTGCGCAATCACAACAAAAAACCATATTTAAGAGTAGACGAATTAAATTATGCTAGAAATAAAATTGTTGGGGTGTAAGGGGTTCCGAACTTTATCTAACGGAACCCAAGTCAACCTCACCTGCACGCGGTGCACCCTGCTGTTCAACAGACGAGGCTCTGGCGCACCCCACCAACCCGCACTGGGCCAGCGTGGTGGGAGAAGGCCCAAAACCCCCCCAAATGAATAATCGAACTAACCAAAGGCCCCAAGTGCCCGGCGGTCCCGGAGGCCATGCCGGCGGTGACGGTCGTCGACCCGGCGCTGGGACCTGGGGTGCGAAGAATCCCCGGGCGGCAAAAACCCCCCGTCAAACGACCTTGGCCCTGGCAACTTACAACGCGCGTACACTGCGGACCGAGGAGAAGCTGCTGGAACTGGAGAGGGAACTGAGCAGGATCCGTTGGAGTATTGTAGGACTATCCGAAGTCCGAAGAGAGGGTGAGGATACGATGGTCCTTAAATCCGGCAACCTGCTCTATTTCCGGGAGGGCGAAGAACTGTCCCAAGGTGGTGTCGGGTTTATAGTCCACAAGTCTCTCGTGAACAACGTGGTACAGATCGGAAGTGTGTCGAATAGGGTGGCGTACCTTATACTCAGAATCACCGAACGGTATTCGCTGAAGGTCATACAGGTCTACGCCCCGACCTCGACCCACCCCGACGAGGAAGTGGAAGCTATGTATGAGGATATTTCTCGGGCAATACATGCTTCCAAGACTCACTACACCGTTGTCATGGGAGACTTCAACGCAAGGCTAGGCAAGCGGGGCGATAATGAGTTGAAAGTGGGGCAATTTGGAGATGGAATCCGGAATTTTCGAGGTCAAATGCTAGCCGACTACATGGAGAGAGAGGGACTCTATATGATGAACTCTTTCTTCAAAAAACGGCTGCATCGAAAATGGACCTGGAAAAGTCCGGATGGCGTGACAAAAAATGAGATTGACTTCATCATGTCGACTAAGACCCGCATATTCAATGACGTCTCAGTGATCAATTCGTTTAACACGGGGAGCGATCACCGAATGTTACGAGGCGCATTGAATCTTAACATAAAAGCGGAAAGGTATCGACTGGTGAAGTCTGCGCTCCGTCCCGAAGCCATCCAGATCCAAAACCCCGAGCGCTTTCAACTCGAATTACAAAATCGCTTCGATTGCCTGGAGGACTGCACGGATGTGGATACTTATAATGACAGGGTTGTGGAAGCTGTCCTTACGGTGGGTGCAAAGTTTTGCAAACCCAGCCGTACTAAGCAACGAAGTAAGATCTCGGAGCCGACAGCTAAGCTGATGGAGGAAAGGCGTGGAATGGGTCGGCAGTCTTCTGAAGATGCTCGTCGGCGACTCAACAAACAGATCTCTAAGTGCCTGACTCGCGACATACGCCGATTTAATACGGAACGTATTAAAGAGGCCATTGAGCAGAACAAGGGCTCCAAAGTGTTCGCAAGAGATCTGTCACTCGGTCAGAGTCTGCTGACGAAGCTGAAGACAGAGGACGGCAGAGTCATTACATCCCGACCTGAGCTTATGGCCGAGATCGAACGCTTCTATGGACAGCTTTACGCAACATCACAGGCACCTGTTATTCCGGCTACAGACCCTAGAGCCAAATTGACCCGGCACTATACCGAAGATATCCCGGACGTCAGCCTGTACGAGATTAGTGCGGCTCTTAAACAGCTTAAAAACAACAAGGCACCGGGTGATGATGGAGTTACAGCCGAACTCTTAAAAGCGGGTGGACTACCAGTCCGGAAAGCGCTGCAGCGGCTATTCAACTCCGTCATACTCGAGGGCAAAACGCCTAAAGCATGGCACAGGGGCGTGGTGGCACTTTTCTTCAAAAAGGGCGACAGGGCCCAGTTGAAGAACTATAGACCCATCACGCTCCTGAGTCATGTTTATAAGCTATTTTCGAGGGTCATCACGAATCGTCTCGCACGCAGGTTCGACGACTTCCAGCCTCCCGAACAAGCCGGATTCCGAAAAGGCTATAGTACCATAGACCACATCCATACGCTGCGGCAGGTTATACAGAAGACCGAGGAGTATAATCTGCCACTATGCTTGGCGTTTGTGGACTATGAGAAAGCTTTTGATTCTGTCGAGACCTGGGCCGTACTTAGATCACTCCAGAGGTGCCAAATAGACTATCGGTACATCCAAGTGTTGCAGTCATTGTACGAAAACGCCACCATGTCAGTCCGCCTTCAGGACCAAAACTCGAAACCAGTACGACTTCAGCGTGGTGTGAGACAGGGTGACGTTATATCGCCGAAACTGTTCACAGCTGCGTTGGAGGATGTATTTAAGCTTTTGGACTGGAGGGGACTCGGCATCAATATAAACGGCGAGTATATGACTCACCTTCGTTTTGCTGATGATATCGTAGTCATGGCTGAGACCGTGGAGGATCTAGGCACAATGCTCGAAGACCTCTGTAGAGTTTCCCAACAAGTGGGTCTTAAAATGAACATGGACAAGACTAAAATAATGTCGAATTCCCGTGTAGTACCCACTCCTGTGAATGTTGGAGGCTCTACGCTGGAAGTTGTTGACGAATATGTTTACCTGGGGCAAATAGTCCAGCTCGGTAAGTCCAACTTCCAGAAAGAGGTAAATCGGCGAATCCAACTCGGCTGGGCAGCGTTCGGGAAGCTACGCAGCATATTCTCGGCCCATCTACCGCAGTGTCTCAAGACGAAAGTCTTCAATTCGTGCGTGTTGCCAGTGATGACATACGGAACTGAGACGTGGCCGCTTACAATGGGTCTCATCAGAAGGCTCAAAGTCACCCAAAGGGCAATGGAGCGGGCTATGCTCGGGGTTTCTCTACGTGATCACATCAGAAATGATGAGATCCGTAGAAGAACTAGAGTTACCGACATAGCCCAAAGAATTGCAAACCTTAAGTGGCAGTGGGCAGGACACATCGCTCGTAGGACCGACGGCCGTTGGGGCGGAAAGGTCCTCGAGTGGCGGCCGCGTACCGGGAGACGCAGTGTTGGTAGGCCCCCCACAAGGTGGACCGACGATCTGGTGAAGGTCGCGGGAAGCCGCTGGATGCGGGAGGCGCAGGACCGATCGGTATGGAGATCCTTGGGGGAGGCCTATGTCCAACAGTGGGCGTCTATTGGCTGATATGATGGTGATGATGATGATGAGAAATAAAATTATTAAACATGTTCAAGAAAAAGAGTTCAAGGAGTGTATATTAAGGTTGAAAAATAATAATACTTACCACAGAGATAGTCACTTACACCAATTACATCCCTTTCTCGATGAAAACGGACTGCTCAGAGTCGGGGGCCGCCTTGAAAATGCGTACATTCCTGAAGCCATGAAACATCCAATTATAATACCACATCACCACAGATTAACCGAATTATTAATAAACCAGGCCCATACTCAATGTCTTCACGGGGGAGCTAGGTTGACATTATCTCTGTTACGACAAAAATATTGGATTATTGGTGGGACTCGCGCCACAAAAAAGCAGATTCGTTTATGTGTGATATGCAGAAAAAATAGTCCCGATAAAAACCAACAATTAATGGGAGATTTACCAGCAGCTAGAAGTAATCCATCAAGACCATTCCACAATATTGGTGTCGACTTTACCGGTAGTGTTTTAATAAAGGCGAATAAGGGTCGTGGAAATAAAACCACCAAAGGATACGTGGCAGTTTTTATTTGTATGGCAACCAAGGCCGTACACTTAGAACTTGTATCTGACCTGAGCACTTCCTCTTTTCTTGCTGCATTGCGAAGGATGATTGCTAGAAGAGGCACCCCAGGCAACATTTATTCGGATAACGGAACCAATTTCGTTGGTGCGAGCAGAGTATTAAACCAGGAGTTCGAGAAATTGAAATCGACCTTTAATGAAGAGTTCATGACAGAAGTTTCAGAGATGGGTATCAACTGGCACTTCAACGCACCATCGTGGCCGACAGCCGGAGGTCTATGGGAAGCGGCCGTCAAGAGTCTCAAGTACCACTTAAAAAGAGTTGTTGGTGAGCAAAGACTCACTTTCGAGGAATTTACCACCATCCTCACACAAATAGAGGCATGCTTAAACACCCGACCCCTCTGCCCTATGACTGAAGACCCCGAAGATTTGAATTACCTTACCCCATCTCATTTTTTGTCAGGCGGACCTACTTTAACCATATATGAAACCGAAAGAGACGAGAGAACCAGATGGCAATTAACACAAAAAATCTTCAGCGATATCTGGAAACGCTGGCAAGAAGAATATCTCACCCAGCTCTCAGTTCGATCAAGATGGCGTGAACCAAAAGAAAATATTAAAGTCAATGACGTTGTTATAATTCATGACAGCATTTTGCCAGCGGGCAAGTGGGCCCTAGGTAGAGTGGTCGAGCTTCACACCGGCAATGATGGTTACGTAAGAGTAGTTACCCTTAAAACCAAAAATGGTACTATGAAGCGACCCATCACAAAGCTCTCAATTTTACCAGTCAGTAACAACCAGGACCAGATGACACCACATCAGCAACCAAGAAGCTCGAAGACGAAAATTAAAACCAATTCATTCATGAGTTATTTTACATTGTTATTTGTGTTATTGTTTACGTTTATATTTACACCAGTCACCGCTACATACCACATTCAACCCTTGGGTAATAACCAAAGTATGTTCTATCTAGACAAGATATCTACTATGTATTTAATTCGCGATGAGTGGAATCTTATCGTATACTACGACCTAAATCCATACTGGCAAGGTACAGAATTGCTTAACAAATACATAGATCACCTTAGAATTATGTGTTCAGGTTTCAAAACAAAAACACAATGCGACATCATTTTATTACAATTGGGTCAAGTGTATAAAGAATACAATTACTACAATGAAATGTTGCTTGGACAGAAGACACCTCACAGCCGTCATCGCCGAGGACTTATTAATGGCATTGGCTCTATTGCTCATAGTTTATTTGGAATCTTGGACGAAGATTTTGCTCAAAAATATACCAAGGATATAAACCTAATCCGCATGAATGAAAAACACCTTGAAAATCTGTGGCGGAACCAAACCTCGGTGATAGAAGCTGAGTATAATTTATTGAAGAGAGCCGAAAATGCAATGGACCAGCAATATAAAACATTTAACCAACATTTAATTAGTTTAGAAAAAGCCGCAAATGGATTGCAAACAGAAATAAATTTCGCAGTCAATATGAATGAGTTTGCATTGTCAGCGATTATTGCCCAAAATATCTTGAATAATTTAAGATATATTCAAGATACGTTACTTGATACTATTACCAATATTTACTATGGGAATTTTAACATCCATTTAATAAAACCAGAACAACTCATTCAAGAATTACATCTCATCGCTGGACACATATCGAAAGAGTTATCCTTACCAGTAGATAACATACAACAACAGTTACCTAAGATTTACCATTTATTGAAGGTCAGAGCAAGAATTACCAAAGAATATTTATTATTTGAGATAAAGATCCCGCTGGTTAGTAGAGACTTGTATGATATATACAAAATTATACCAATTCCTAAAAAGAGCGACGATCACATGGTCACCCTTTTGCCTATTGCCAGCCATGTAGCTATCAATTTACAAAAAGATTTATATTTGCCTATGTCTGCAACCAGCCTGCAAGGTTGTACTATGTTCAACACAGAAGTACATTTATGCCCATTGACCTCACCTTTATATCAATTTAAGTCAGATCAAAGCCTATGTGAAAAAGATGTGACCAGTAATTACTGTAAAACTGAAGTTGCGCCTTGCAATCATTTATGGACACAATTACAGAAGATCAACTCATACTTATACACCTGTTGCAGTCAATGTACTGTAAGAATTATTTGCGGCGATATGATTGCGAGTGAGCTACTTAGTAATGTCGGTGTGATTATTCTCGAAGAAGACTGCACTGTCAAGGGTGATTCATTTACCATAGAATCACATAAGCAGTTAACGAACGCCATCGACGTCCATCCTAATATTATGACATATACCATTCCACCGATCAACAATATTATTAATGTGTCCATGCCCATTGTGCCGAATAGTACAATAGATTTTGAAACCAGAGGTCTACAGAAAGATCTGAGAGTTCTCGGAAATAAAATTAATGAGATGAAATCTCAAGAAGGTGTAGCAGATATAATTTCATACCACGACGTACACCACTACGTAGTGATATACATCCTAGTGGCAGCTGCTGCGGCGTGCGGGCTGGCGTGGGCGTGGCGCCGCCTGCGCGCCTCCAGGCGTGCGCGGCGCGCGCGCGCCTCCTCGCGCGGCGACATCGACGCTACGTATAGTGCAAGTGTTCAGTGTGTCAGTGTTAAAGAGCGATTTCCTAATAGTGGTCAGTGCAATAATGTTAGTGTTCAAGGGCCTAGTGTAAGTGAAATAATTCCTGAAAGGCCCAGTGTTAGTGAAATTAGGTCCAAGGGACCTAGTGGTGATAAAAAACAAGATTCACGCTATGCGCGGGTCGGAAGGTCACTGCCGCCAGTGCCCAATTTTCGTGCTCATTTCCATAGATCTAGCTAATTTTAATACCATTGTTGAATCATCTTGTAAATCACCCCATCCCTAACTCTTGCACCCATTAAAAATTCTAACCATTACCACATAATAATATAGATCAGTTTTATCAGCCTCATCATTTTTTCTCGCTCGGGAGCATGTACGGTCCTTAACCGTACATTATAAATACTTAGCAATTAGGTAAAGGTTGCGTCAGCGAATTCGGTCGCTGCGCCGGCGCCGCGTGCTTGATACACGTGACGTACCTACTTATTGTTATTTAAGTCAGTATTTGGCCGATCACCAAACCAATCGTGCATAATACCATACCACATTTTACCATACCATTTTAACCATCGTTTTACCATTTCCTTACCATAGTTAATTTAGTGTATATTTTATAAACTTACCTAGTTAAAAGTATTAGTGTAATTGTAGCAATAAATAACTTACTATTTGTTAACCTTACGCGTGACTTTCAATCTACCATCCTTTTCTATAAGTGTACATCCCGTACACTGGCTTTAGTTCGCCTTTGACCGCGGCGCGTGTGAACGTATCATCGCGATGTCGCGCCCGCGCCTGTCGCGCCCGCGCCTGACGCGCGGCAATCGGGCGCATTCGGAATTTTAGTTTCAAGTTAACACATCTAGCGAATACACAGACCTTACTCCGGTAGACCGTAGACTTTTACTTGTGAAGTGAAATTAAGTGTTTGGTGTAAGAAAGTGAACCCACAAACGTAAGACTTGGAAGCGAAATTTCGAGACGTTAAACACTAACCAAAGTGATATGTTGTTGTGGTCATGTATAGTTTTAAACGTGCACGACTATGTATGAGTTAGAGGACTTCCTTTAAATTTAGAACTCTTTTGTTATTAGAACTAAAGTTGATTTAAATTGTTTCCTAGGTAGGTAAGTATTTAAAGTTGATTCCAATTTTTTAACTACGCCAAAACAACCTACCATAACCGTAATACCTACTTAGTACTGTTTGTTTTCTTTAAAAACTTTGTTTTGCCGGTCCTAAGCCCGTAAAGTAGGAAGGTGAAATTGTGATCAACTCAGTGATGACTTTGAATCGGCGACGTTGTTGCCAGTTCGCGTTCATTCAATGTTTTGCCTACAACTTCACTCAGTGTCCATACCAGTGCAGTATTTTTTGGATATTTTAGATAATAAATATCTAATTAAACAGGTGAGTAAATTTTATTATTAATGGTTAAATAATTCTTCTACCGTGTCCTGAAGCCACCCTTAAAATAACCAGGGTGATAAAAAAATAACCGTGTATAAAACAGTTCATCATCATCATCATAACAGCTCATATACGTCCCCAATGGAGGGGTTCGTGGTTACCCTAAGCTAGGGCTTAGGGTGTTTAGGCCTTAGTCAACCACGCTGGCCCAGTGCGGATTGGTCGACTTCACATACACCTTTGAATTTCTTTGCAGATGTATCTAGATTGCTTCACGATGTTTTCCTTCACCGTAGGAGCGTCAGACAAATGTACATATGACATTAATAAATGAAAAACACATTGGTACATGGTGGTCTCGAACCCCGGACCTCCCGATTGGAAGGCAAGTACCGAGTCCATAGCTTGGTTGCGTTAATTTTTTTCTGACCACACAGAACCGATTTGGGGCACTTCAAACACAGTTTAATAGGTTGTTAAATTTGTAATGAGAACCCAAAACTGACTTGGGGCACCTCAAACACTGATGGATAGATAAATTATAATTTTTTCTATGACCACCCAGAACCGACTCGGGACACCTCAAACACAGTCTTGTTCTCATTGTTCCAATTTATGATGACTTTTGTCTTTGAATAAGGATATAAAGTTTTTTTTTGCTTTTATTTTCAAAATTCTACGGTAAAGAATCACAATGATTCGTCAATAGTGAACACGATTAATTATTTATTGGTGTAATCACTCACTTCCGCAACTGGCACCCACGATAACTAATATGACGGTACAAATAGGATATGACATCATTCCGCGAACTTCAGAAACAAACTGGTTTGAATATGTCTAGATTATAACTATGGGCAATTTCATTAATAAGCAACAATCGAACCGTTGCGCTCGACCAATCAGATCGCTACTTTATCACATCATCGAACGCTTAAAAAACAATCTATGCATTGCCATTGGTCGAATGTAACGGTTCAGCTTGGGTCTGTCCGAGGAAGCGACCCTCTGATCTCACTCATTTATTTTTCTGAACTAGCTACGTTTCGCTAATAAAACTCAACACCGTTGTTTCCTTATTTTTAAAGTGAATTTTTTTACATCGCCTCAAATTATTTCGTCCATTTATCATGTCGTATTATACAAAAACACGAGATCTTTAATTTCACTACTTCTTATAGGTCAAGATTTGTCTATGCGTTAGATCTTCGACTTTAAATCAGAGTGGCCGTGATTCGATCCAAGTTTAGAGCGTTATTTTTTTAAATAAATTTGTTTTTTTAACCAACTTCAAAAAAGTAAAAAAAAAATACAACCGAATTGATAACCCCCTCAGGTTATCAATTCGGTTGTATATTTTTTTATGTTTGTTACCTCATAGCTCCGTCATTTTTGTATTCGATAGAGTATACTGCAAGGGTGGTCCCATGGTCACCAAAGTTAGGATCTGATGATGGGATCCCATGGAAATTGAGGAAAACCCTTAAATTTTAAGGTGTGTCCAACGTGTTTTGTGTGTATGTTACGCTATTACTCCGCCAATTATTATTATGGAACGATTTTCAAAATTCTTTTGTATTTGATAGAGTATACTCCTGGGGTGGTCTCAAGGTCACCAAAGTCAGGATCTGACGATGGGATTCTATGAAAATCAAGTGACAAATTTTAACACTTTCGAGGAGATCATCGCTTGGCGCCGACTTCAATATAGAAGTGTGATGTTGTCTGTACCTATCTTATATTATTTTTAACTTTTCAGTGTTTTTGAAGTCGGTTTTTATTTTTGTTAAAATATTTTTTATAGCTTTTTTGTATTTTATTAATTAGGTAAGTAGTTTTATTATATTTTTTTAAGGTGAAGGAAAACATCGCGAGGCAACCTGCATACCTACATCTGCGAAGAAATTCAATGGTGTATGTGAAGTCGACCAATCCACACTGGGCCAGCGTGGTTGACTAAGACTTAATCACCCTAACATAGGGTAGGCTCGAGCCCCTCGGTAGGGACGCATATGAGCTGTGGTGATGATGATGATGATTATTATATTTTTTATTCCTTTTTTTAAATTAATAATTGTTTAATTTTTAATTTAATTTTCGGAAGAAAAAGATTTAAGTTAATACTAAAAATGCGATGTAATTTTCCGACAAACTTCAGGTAAATGCCTACGATCCGAAAATAAGTTTCACTTGCGTCGTGGTTTCATATGACCACACAATGATTTTTGAATGGAGATTTCTCAGCTTGCTGCGGGAATTCGGAAAATCCTTTCTTAGTTGGTGCTCAACAAACCCCTGTACTTACCGAATTTCATGCTTCTAGCTAAGGGATGCCATAGCAGTCTCAGTGCTGACCGGGACATTAGCAGTAAACTACTGAAAAAAAGCCGCATTCACCTTATTAAGCAGGAGATCTACTCTGTTTCTCCGAAATGAACTTTCGCCGACGAACGAATATCAAACGAAATTTCGCAAGTGTCTCTCTACTCTATTTCATTTTCGAATACACACAATAATTTCGTTTCCACAGACAACTTTCGTAAACGAATGAGGAACGAATGGAGTGAGACCATTGCCGTGAAATAGGGTGGATAGGGTTTCCGGACTCAATAGAGTGAAACGAAAACTTTTCCTTTCTTCGATATACTTATGCAATTTTCTCGTTAATTTGTTAGAAAATAGTAAATTATTTATGGATAAGCCTCATAATCTCAATCATCATGAAAACAATCACGATTTCTTGAAATTTGAGTTTGTATTAAATAGAAAGTGAATAGGTAGAAGTTCCATTAGTGGTTTAGCAATGTTTTCGAGTGTTTTTTTTATGGTCCGCTATCGCGACACATTTCTTAGAAAGGAATGTTTCAGTGGCAGATACATTTTGTGTTGTGTTGTTTTGTTTTCGAGTTAAGTAAGTAATCTAAATTGTAAGTAAGAATCTTAATGGTACTTATCAATAGGTGTATTTTGAGCTTTTATGTAAGTGATATTGATGATTATTGATTTTCGCTCCGTTACTCCATAGCAAATCGATGCTCTTCTTAATTATTAATTTTAATTTTCAAATAATATTCAAATGAGTATAATGTTGTATAAAATTCCAAGAAGGGAATCGACGCTAAATTTTTCGATGCAGTCGGGTCTTTCTACGCCCTTTACTACACTCCTCACGCAAAGTAGGTACTAGGTACCTAGCTTCAAGCAAAAGTATTCCAGTTTTGTGCTCATTAATTTGAGGTTAAAATTCCGAAAATTAAACTCTCAAATTCAATTATTTGTTTGGAATTTTCGTAAATTAGATTAGGTTTGGAGAATATATCTGTCAAACTATTTGCGGCCGAATGAATATTCGAATCGAAGAGAACCGTGGTAGGAAACATGCGAAATTACGATCGAAATTTCGTTTTTCGTAGAAAAGAGTAGACATCTTGGGGGTTCGATCTCTTATGATTTTCGTTTCGTTTCCACGTTAAAACCAATACATAACCACAACGAATATAGATATCATTATGATTATCATCAAAAACGAAATGAAAACAGCCGTGTGGTGTCGTGGGGCACCCGATAGGAACGAAGTTCTTCAAGCTATTCGATAAATGTTTTATTAAATTTATTAAATAGTTATATTTAAAGAAAACATTTTTTTTGGATCGGGACTTGGAAAAATATTGAGTTATTTTTTACAAGTTTTACTTAGAGTATTTTTCGGTTGCTTTCACCGGGTTCACTTTGTGTAGCAAAGGGGGTGCAGTACTTAGAAAATTTTCACTGTATTAAGTATGGAGCCAGGACTTCACCAGGACTTTTTGACTGTGTTTATAAGGAATTCCTACTTGGCATAATTTCAAGAAAAATATTTACAAAAATGCTTAAATCTCGGAAACGGTGCATTGGAGTTAAAAATAACGAAAATGTTGACCCCACGCCCCTATCAGCTAATTAGGACACGCATCATTTTGATTTTTATATAAAATCCTCCTTTGCTACAAAAGGTGAAAACAAGCGAATGTTTTTTATAGCTGAAAAAGACCCTAAACCCAATTAAGTAATCAGTTTGATATCTCTACGGGTTACCGAGAAAAATAGGGTCTTGACAGACAGACAGATAGATGGACAACTAGTGATCCTATAAGGGTTCCTTTTTCCTTTTGAGGCATGGAACCCTAAAAATAAATACAGTCGAACCACATAATAGATAATAGTACTACACAAAACTTGCACTCCTTTGATCTTGAGAAAAGGCCGACATTATAAATGCCTAAACCTTGGGCATTCAAACTGAATCACACTTTAACGCCACGTGTATATGTAACCTATAATTATTGGGATGATGACTGAATTCAAATTTTTACGTAAAATATTAAAATACCGTAGAAAAAGACGCAGTCCTGTGAAATTAGAATTAAAATCGGCTTAGAAATACCTTAGATACAAGCATTTTAAGTTGTTAATTTGAAGGCGATTAGACAGAGAGATCCGACATCAACTGTGACGTCATTGTTGAGTACGGCCATATTGACTCCTTGTAAATTGCCGTTTTGCTAGAAAGAGATGGAGAAAAATCTTTAATACCTTATATCTCGGTTGCTTTTATAGTTATTCGAAAACCGATTTTTTCTTTATGTTTATTATATGAATGAGCTTCTATTAAAGCAAAAAATTTTTTTTGTCATCTAGCCAATTATTAGTTCCATCCAAAACTGCATAGATGGCATAGCTTACCTATCAAACGGGAATGTAATAAATTATTATGACTCATTTTGTAAAAATAAAATCGTAAGTAAATACTCAATGCTTTAATTTAAAATAACAATGTTAAAAGTTTTTAAATAAAATAATAAAATTTAAAATCGCATCTGCTGCAAAAGCACGTCAGTTGCTTAGTAGTTGACCTCATCAATACATAAAAAAAAACTAAGAAGTCCGACAAAAGATGGCAGTGATTTACATACTGATAAAGGGATATGAGTGTTTTTCTTATCATTTTGGGTTCATGTTTCATTTTAATATCTATTATAATGTTTTCTATTTTTAAAATATGTACAATCGCATTTAATATTCGATTTTGGGATCAAAACATTGCTCTGCCCACATTGCTTTGGCGTGCTTTGTTTTTGATAATAAAAATGTAGCATATTATAGTGCTTCCGCCTGTGGGGAGACTATGAAAAGCTTGAATGGACAAAATACCTTTACCATCCTTTACTAATAAAATACCACAAATACTGACAATATTTTATTATTCGACTCCGCTACTAAGATGAATGAGAGTTGAAATGGAAAAAAACCCGCTAAAGTACTGTACGAATAGGCTAAAGTACCGCTAAGTGTCGATGGCGTAGTGCGTAAGGCTGTCGTCTTCCAATCGGGAGGTAGCGGTTCGAACCCCGCCACGTACCAATGTGTTTTCAAATTTTTAATTCATATCTACGTTTATTCGACGCTTTTACGGCGAAGGAAAACATCGTGAGGAAACATGCACACACCTGTGAAGAAAGAATTTCTTTACAGGTTGTGTGTGAAGTCGACCAACCCGCACTTGGCCAGCGTGGTTGACTAAGGCCTAATCGCCCTAGTGTAGGGTAGGCTCGAGCCCCTCGGTGGGGACGTATATGAGCTGTTGATGAATGAATGACCGCTCAGTACCTACGTAATATAATGTTAGGTTACATTTCATAAAAATTCGTATTACTCCATTTTAAATCTGCAAAAGCAAACAAACTCTGAATCTATAATGTAGAAGGTTTCACCTGACTGTAATCGTTTCTTTTATCTATTTACATTTCCGATCTCGCTTCTATACAAAAATCGACATTGTCCTTTCAAATAAACTTTTTCCATCGCCTCAAATTTTTCGTACATCTAGCTAGGGTAAGTGTACCGGTTCGCCGGCGAGCACCCCTTTTCGATTAATAGTTAAATTTAAGGAAAGTCTATTCAAATTTCACACCATTTAATCTGAACAAACTTCATGTTAGACACTTTGAGAGAAAAACTTCATAAGTGTATTAATGTGCTCTTAGTCGCCATTTGAAAATCACCAGTGCGGAAATGCGACAAATTTAAGGAAAAAAATAGCAAGTACCTAGTTTATACTTCTGTGGTTAGTTTTGAAAGTGCTATTAGTTATTTCATGCTGAAATTTGGATGTATTGATACTACTCTAGTTTAATATTCAATATGTAAATTAATCTAAAATGTGATAGTTTTTAATATATTTAATGGCCGCGAAATAGGAATCTAGACATGCATTTTGTCTGGTTTTCGGCATGGGGGCCGAAAATACAATTATTAATGGACTTATTTCATAGTGATAGGCAGAATGAAATAAAAATTTATTATTGGATATCTTGTTTACTATTGATTTCCCATTATCATTCAAATTTTCAAATTATTAAGTTAAGATTATTCGATTTAGGGTTTTAAAACGCGATTCGAATAATTTTACGAAAATTTTCAGTAAAATGCTTACGATCCGAAAAAACTTTCACTTGCATCGTGGTTTCATAGAACCACACAGTGATTTTTTATTATTAATTTATTGTTGAATGTTTACATTGCGAGTATTGTTTACTTAAGTTACACTAATGCTGTTACTCGGAAGCCTCTCTAGGGCTTATCTGAGAACAGCGAGACACTCTTAAAAATACTTATACGTATTTACTTAGCTCCTTATTATTTAAGAATTCTCTTTTAATTTTATTTTTGTACTTGGTTGAACATAGAAGCGAAGATGATAACGATTTAGCGCGGGACTTTTCAGTGCCTTTGTAGGTATTTCAGACACACGGAAATGGTGACTGATTGCAAGGTCGTGGCAGTTTGTGGGAGACGGGACGACACAGCGACGAGTGTGGGAAACTTTGTTTATCACTAGCTTGGTACCGTGACGTCGTCTGCAAAGCCATTTAAGGAGACTTGCATTCATCATATAAACATCCCCACTCAGTGCCGGATTTATGTTTTTTATGAGTGTAAGCCACTTTATTTCCGCCGCCCCATATGCTTTTCTAAAATAATAATTTTCTGAAATCTGCCACCCCTAGGACGCTGCCGCCCCTAGGCCGCAGCCTATACGGCCTATTGACAAATCGAGGACTGTCCACACTACACGATGAATCTAGCGCCTGAGTCGTACGAAGCCCGCTTATGTGTCCTCAATCCTTTTCGCTTTAACGACTTATTTAGCTTCATCATATTTATATTATTATATTTAACACAATTACACAATTTTAGGGTAGGTACTTAAATATAGACATTTACCATTTAGGTTGTTATCTTAGCTAAGATTTACAGGAAGAAACAGTATTAAAAATCAAGCAATTCTACTTTAATCATCATAATCTTGAAATTGCGCATTGTTGAAGGAAAGCACCCGCAGAGTACGTGTGGAATTTGGTAGGAGAAAGTAAGACAAATTCAAGAAACTAATTTAATTATATTGACACATAAAAACACGATATATAACAAACATGACAGATAAACAGACTTTTGCTATAACAAACGTCTCAGAACCTTCTCAGAACAATCAATTCTTCTGAGACAAACGTAAACATTTCTGCATGTCATAGACCCATAGACATAACACTTTCCCTCATTCAAAAAGTTCCTAAGCCCATTGCAGTGCTTAGCTCGCGAAACTTTGTCTTCGGTAGGGCTTTTGTAAAGATATCCGCCACTTAAAAAGATGTTGGAATCCGCTCAACAATTTATGTCTTCATTTTACACGGCTTCTCGAACGAAGAAATGTCGAATCCTGATGCATTTAGCCATTCCGAAGCGTTCTAACACTTTTTTGGCATAAGCTTCCTGTTTAATATGCACTGACCCATCTGCTGTTCGTGCTATTTCCAATCCCAAATAGTATGAGGCCAGTTTAGTCGTAATTTTAAGTTTCTGCTGCAGGTCGTTAAGGAATGAATTGACCAAATCGGAGTTCGAGGCAGCGACTAAACCATCGTCAACGTATAGTGTGATAAGGATCTTTTCCGTTTCTAATCGTTTGACATACAGACACGAGTCAGCGTCAAGTATGCTGAAAGCCTAACTCAATGAGTATTTCCGCGAAGCAGGAGTTCCAACATCTTGGGGCTTGTTTTAATCAATACAGACTTTTGTTGAGACGACAGACTCTTGAAGTCCCATCATCGAAACCTTCCGGCTGCTTCAATTAAATTTCTTCTTGAAGCTTTCCATGAGAAACGCTGTAGCGACATCGAACTGTGCCAACTGTAGACCTTCTTTGGCCGTTATACTCAATAGGGCTTTAATAGTTGTCTGTCCAGTCTGGCAAACTGGACTATAAGTCTCATTGTAATCGACTCCTTTTCTCTGTTTTAAGCTTTCGACTACAAGTCGCGCCTTAAATTAGTCGATCGATCCATCTGGGTTGATCTTAACTTTAAATGCCCATTTACAAGGCAGCGCTTTTCTATTTTGTGGCAAGGCTTGAAGAGTCCATCCATTTTTTTCTTTGAATGAGGTTATTTCATCTAGCATAGCTTTCCTCCATTCTTCCTTATTATCATTGCCAAAAGTAGGGTTGAAGATTGGACAAATTACTTGTGTTACATAATCACTGAGTTTCTGAGGTGGCCTTAACTGGGAGCGATCACGCAGATTATACAGCGGTTCGGTTATCGCGTTCTGACTGCCAAGCGCTGGTTGCTCGATCTCCCCAACTTTCTCAGGCTCATCCTCAGCGTCAACGAAATTTTCGTTATCTTCTCCCTCTAACTCAGTTGATTCTGGAACTATTTCATCAAGTTGTACATCTACTGTTTCTTGATTAATCTCGACATCTATTGGTATTTGGAGAATGGTTTCTTTATTGAACGAATTCAGGTTTTCTCCCTCTGGGACTAGTGTCTCGCGTAGCAACTGAAACTGTATTATGTTAGTTTTTGTTACCGTTGTTTTCGAATTGCCAGGATTTTCAGATAGAACCACTGTTTCCTCTTCAAAATCCAGGAGTTTTTCATTAAAGGTCACATCTCTAGATCTTATGACTTTTTCGCCATCCCAGATTCGATATCCGTCGTCGTGGTCATAGCATAGAAATAAATAAATCTTTTTTTCCCTGTCAGAATAATAGCGCTTCTTGGTCACCCCGCTCACCTGTGGGTGACCTGGAAGCATTTACGCTGAGACAGGGTCTATTGTTGGCCTTGCACACTTTCCTACTATTTGTATGTTTTTTTTAATTGATTGTTTTTGCTTTCGTTGTTTTTGTTTGCTTTCTTTCGTCCTGTTTTTATAGTATGGTCAATAAATGTTTCTTTCTTTCTTTCATAAATCGAAAAATGGTGGTCTGAACTTTACATTATTTTTTAAAGACATATTCAACAATACCCCACACGATGGGTTAGTCGAGAAAAAAAAATTACTCACACTTTACATGTATGTGAGCTACTCTAAAAAAAATATTTTCAACATTTTTTTTTACCACTCTTTTGCAAGATTAATATACATACCCATACCAAATTACAGTTTTCTAGTGCTAATAGTTTCTGAGTATAACCGCGGACAGACAGACAGACAGACATGGCGAAACTATAAGGGTTCCTTGTTTACTACGGTACCCTAAAAACCAAAGCTTTGTAATCTTGAAATTAACATTGCATTGCAATATGACAGGATACAAAAACGACAAAGGGAAACCACATGCCGCAGTGGAACAACAGATAACCGCTGTGTATATAAAGATTGATGCGAATTTCGAGTATCCATTGAGTCACCGAAGTTTGTGTACATTTTTAAAAGTAATAAGTTGATATTTTTACAAATTACCATAGAGAGCGTCGTATTGTAAAGGTAATGGGATTGTTGTGCAGCAACGATACTAATTTCATGCTTAAAAATCACAGATTGTATTTTACACAGTTGCAGTCCAGCTGCAAAATTCCAGGCTGGATGCAGTTAGCAACTGTAACGGCTGCATTCAAGCTGCAATGTTGCAGTAGTAGTACTGTTGAGATGCAGCTCGTCTGTAAAGATCCTAAAATGATAAGGCCCGAGGTCTTTGAAGAGATCATAATTACGAGTATTTATAGCACTTTATTTCAGACTAGCTTTACGCAGCTTCGCCCGCGTTGTTTTTGTTTTCCCGTGGGAGTTTTATATTTTCCCGTAGGAAAAATATTTTGTAACCTACGCTAATCAGGGATAATGTAGCATTCTAATGGTGAATAAATTTTTGAAATCGGTCCAGTAGTTTTTGAGTTTCTTCTTTACATACATATTGTGAATTTGAAAATTTAATTGTCCATTCTTTCCGCAGATTAAACCCTAATAAGCGACATGTACAAACAACATAGCTTACTATGTTTTCTGGCAGTGTTCGTGCTTATATGTTTAGCCGGTAAGTTATTATTTTCTATGATTACTTTGATGAATGTGTGTATTAATTTGAAAAAGTATCGTATTTAACGCTGTAAATAACAGATAACATCACATTTGAAGTCTTCTTAAATTAGTCTTCTTAAACTTAATTAAGAGTCACTTTAATTATATGGTAATTTAGCAAAGAAATATTATACAGTTTTTTTTACAAATATACACATTTACAGCATTTGCGCCTGTTTATTTTATTTATTTATTTAATCTTTTTTGCACAATTAAAAACAATGTACAACTGGCGGACTTAATGCCATATGGCATTTTCTGCCAGTCAACCATTGGGTTCAACAGAGACTAAATGGCGGTGCAATCTTATTAGTTAATTTATCCCTTCAAATATAAGTACTATAATATATACATTACACTAATTTAAACAGATAAAAATAACATAGGTAGCTACTATAGATATACTTTAACTAATTAATATAATTAAAAAAAAACTATGCATGATGAAGAGCCTTTGTCTTAATATTTGGGATTTAAAAGTTCTGCGCGAACAGCTTTTTTAAAACTAAATAAACTTTTAGACTGTTGAATATTCAGAGGTAGTTTGTTCCACAGTCTTATTGCGGTGACCCTGAAGGAACTAGACAGAAACTTAGAGCTATGGAGAGGCATCCGGAGGTGAAGGTTTCCCTTGGATCGAAGCTTATTAATATAGGGCCTGTCGACACTACTATATATGAAGTAAGATTTTAGGTAAGAAGGCGCATTAGGTCCTTTGAGAATATTGAATAAAGTACAGAGAATACGTAATTCCCTGCGCTTCCGGATGGGTAGCCACTTAAGCTGAGAACGGTAGGAAGATACATGGTCGTATTTACGTAACCCGAAAATAAAACGTATGCAATTATTTAACAGACGGTCGAGTTTATCGAGGGAAGCTTGAGTTAAATTTGTGCAACACACATCAGCATAATCAATATGCGGAAGTACTAGGGACTGAACCAAAAGCACCTTGGTAGCCGATGGCAGAAAGAATTTAAAACGATACAGACTGCGCAAAATTGATGTCACTCGTCTGCTAACCTCAACAAGATGATTACTCCAGCTAAGTTTGTTATCTATATAAAGACCCAAATTCTTTACGACAGTGGACAGTGGAATAACTGTATTATTATATTTAATGGTATCATTCCGATAGTTAGTTAGACCTTGCAGCTGATACGAGCTACCCACTACAATAACCTGACACTTATTAGGGTTAACTGCAATTCCAAACTTACTGGCCCATACGAACACATTATCGAGATCGCGATTCAGGCAATGGATAGCTTGGTTGAAGTTCAGTATTTCCGCATGTCTATAAATCTAAAGATCGTCAGCATAAAGGTGGTAAGAGCTTTGAATATTATGAGTGATGAAGTTAATGAATAACGAGAAGAAGAGAAGTGGAGAAAGAATTCCGCCTTGTGGAACGCCAGCGCTGAGTTCGCACCAATCAGAAAGCTCGTCTCCAATGCGTACAGCTTGCTGACGACCACGAAGATATGAAGTAAACCATTCCAATGCTGAAGACGAGATTCGGAAATGACGAAGAAAGGCCAACAGAATATCGTGGTCCACAGTATTAAATGCATTAGAGAAGTCAATGAGTACTAAAATAGATACTTGTGATTTTTCCATGCCCTCCCTAATGTCGTCTGCTACTTTCAATAATGCAGATGTTGTACTGTGACCAGCGCGAAACCCGGACTGAAAAGGGCTGAGGAGATTGTTACTGGTAACGAATGATGAGAGTTGTTTATGGACAACAGCTTCGATGATTTTCGATAAAAAGGGTAATATTGAGATAGGACGAAAATGCTTGAGTAGATTGGGGTTTGGGATTTTCGGAAGAGGGATGATAGTGGCTTTACGCCTGTTAAATTCTTTAAAAGAATATTCAGGTATCGTTAATGTTTTTATTGTAATACCTAGCACATATATCTATTTGATTTTATTTTTAATGTTAGTTTTAAGATTATATACTCACATTTATTGTTATTAATTGTATCGAGTTACACAATCCTATAGTTAAACTGTGGATAAGGGTGTGGGTTTCATAATGATATAAACTTACACGTTAAGTGTTGTAGTACCTTATATTTAAAATATATTATGTAAATTATTAAAAGGGGGGTAAGGGGAGAACGACGGAAACCATCTAGTCGGCCTAACTGTCAACCTCACCTGCCCGCGTCGGTGGTTCGTATGAATAGCCGACGACGGTAGTTCTAGTTCTCTAGTAGCTGCTGCGGTGCTCCCTAGTAGATAACGGACGAGGCTCTGGCGACCGAGAAATGGCGGTATAACCATACACCTGTCCGGGCGACCGGGCGGAAGAGGCTGCAGCGGCCTTGAGGTCTAAATTCCTTCAAAAATGTCTGGTGCAGAAAGCAAGGGGAAACTACTGCACTAAATTCCCATAGAAAGTCATCATGAAAGTTTCACAAGAGAAGAATAAGAGATCGCTATGTGACCCGCCTAGCAACCGGCGCCGTACTGCGTCCGGGGCAAACGGTGGGAAATGTGTTACAGGCCATGCGGTTGTGGTAGACCAGGCATCGCAGGGAAATTCTGCTACTGGAAAAACTTTTAAACTGCGAGAGGACAAGAAGATAGGAACGTGGAATGTGCGCGGTTTACTCATGGCTGGGAAGCTTAACATCTTGGAGAAAGAGATACTTAGATGTGGTTTCGAAATTTGCGATCTTAGTGAGACTCATTGGAAAGGTCATGGCCACTTCCTCACTGATAAAAACGTCATTTATTTCTCTGGAAATGACACTGAAAGCATAAACGGAGTCGCTTTTTTGCTACCGAAACCATTAGGACATTGCGTTCTGGGTTATGAACCCGTGAGTGACCGAATACTGAGCATAAAATTAAAGGCGATGCCCATAAACCTAAACATCGTACAGGTGTATGCACCAACGAGCTCTTCTTGTAATGATATTTTGGAAACTTTCTATTCAGACCTGGAAAAAACCATCTCAAAAATTCCAAACAGAGAAATGCTCATGATAATTGAAGATCTAAATGCCAAAATCGGTGAAAATGCTCAAACTCTTAACCATGTCATAGGCCCATACGGATTGGGCGTGCGTAATGAGAGGGGGGACCGTTTAATACAATTCGCAGCCGAAAATAACTTGATGATCGCAAATAGTTTCTTCCAGCATCATCCTCGAAGATTATACACTTGGACATCACCTGACGGTAATTATAAAAATCAAATAGATTACATCCTCATTAGAGCAAGGTGGAAAACTTCTATTAAAAATGCTCATACTCTTCCCGGAGCTGACTGCGGATCGGACCACCAGCTGTTGATCTCAAGAATGCAGCTTAAACTTAAAGCAGCTAGAAAAATAAATAAACAACGAAGGATTGAGGTAAAGGATAGCACTAAGTTTATAGCGGTTCTTGAGAAAAATTGGGATCAATGAATTGACACGAGATCAGCTGGGCACAGCTCAGATCAACTGTGGATCAGTTCAAAAATCCTTTTAGAAAACGCAGTTAAGGAGTGTAAGACACCTTCGACACCTTTAAAGCGGCAACACTGGATGAGTGATAATACTCTGGGGCTGGTTGAGGAGAGACGAAGACTCAAAGCGATGGGTGCTGATATCAAAAAATTGAATAACCTCTCTGCTAGCCGCCTGCATCCAAGCTGGATGCAGGCGAGATCTAAATAATAATCTGCGAAACATTTGTGCAGAAATTGAGGTCCATGCAGACAAATACGAAACCAGAGACCTCCATCAGAAGATCTGGTTACTAACAAGGACTCTTTCATCGAAGACCTGGGCTATAGAAAATCTTAACGGTGAGCTAATCACGGAAATAGATAAGATATCTGAAACATGGAGGGTTTACTGTGGAGCTTTGTTTCAAAATCCAAACTCACATGAATTTCCATCAACAGAACCAGGGAATGATCTAGAACCAGACATCCTCAAAGAAGAGGTACGTGCCGCTATCAAACACCTGAAAACTGGCAAAGCTACTGGTATAGATGTCATCCCGATAGAAGTAATTAAGGCTGCGGGAGATCACGGTGTCCAGATGTTTCATACTATATGCAATAAAATCTGGCAGACCGGTACATGGCCAAAAGAATGGGCCCATACTGTTTTCATTCCCCTTCATAAAAAAGGTTCCACAAAAGTGTGCAGTAGTTATAGACTCATTGCTTTAATATCTCACGCAAGTAAAATACTGCTTCACATTCTGAATGAGCGCCTTAAGATCTTCCTCTCGAAAGAAATTGCCCCTGAGCAGGCAGGTTTTGTTAAAGGAAAAGGCACCCGCGAGCAAGTTTTTACTGTGCGCCAGATCATCGAGAAAGCGCGAGAGTTCAACAAGCCTACGTACATTTGCTTCGTTGATTTCTCAAAAGCGTTCGACTCGGTGAAGTGACCAGTCTTATGGAAATCCTTGCTGGATGTGGGCACACCGAAACATCTTGTCCACTTGCTCAGACGTCTATACGAGAGCGGATCAGCATCAGTGAGAACAGATGAAACGCTGTCGAGTCATTTTCGCCCTGAGGCAGGAGTACGTCAAGGTTGCATAACTTCACCTTTACTATCATCATCATCATCACAGCTCATATACGTCCCCCACCGAGGGGTTCGAGCCTACCCTATGTTAGGGTGATTAGGCCTTAGTCAACCTCAAATAAATCGCACAAAAACCAAAATGATGATTGTCGACCGCGCCAATAACAACTTACCACACACATAGGGAATTGCGAGGTTGTCTAATCATACATTTACCTTGGGGCGTTAATATCCAATGAAGGCGGGTGCATAGACGAAATCAAGCGGCGCATGGCGATAACTAGGTCTGCTATGGATAAAATGAAAAAGATTTGGGGTAAAAGGAACATAACCAAGACCACGAAGACCAGGCCACAGAGGAAAATGGGGAATATTAGGCAATAAACGATATTGCCTAATATTCCCCATTTTCCTCTATGCATCGGAAACATGGACTCTTCGTGAAGCCGAAAAGAATAAAGTTGACGCGTTGGAGATGAGGTGCTGGAGATGGATGCTAGGAGTATCGTGGACAGAATTTCGCACAAATGATTCCATATTAAAAGAACTGCATCAGACAGCGCCTATCAACCACAGTTCAGTCGCGCATTTTGAAATTCTTCGGCCATGTATCTCGTCGTGGTAATGACTCCATAGAGCGTCTCGTAGTGCAGGGAAGGGTTGAAGGCACCAGGCCGCGTGGTAGATCACCAATGAGATGGACAGACCAGATCAAAGCCGCAACTAAGTGCTCGGTTTGCGAATGCATACGGAAAGCTGTAGTCCGCGACGACTGGCGCTGTATTACCACGATCATCACTCATCGTGATTCACAATGATGACCACGGCCACTCTGGCAAGAATGTACCGACTAAGAAGAAGAAGAAGAAGAATGTAAACTATTTGTTGTCCCTAATAAAATAAAATGATCTTCTAAGAAATGAACGTTTGGAATCGACTTCAATATAAAATGTGATGTTGTCTGGATTCTTATATTTTTTTCAACATTTATGTTTTTGAAGTCGGTTTTTGTTTTGTATTTTTTTTTTACTTTTATCTTTTTAGTGAATTGAATACCAGCTCACCGAAGTAACTTGAAATAATACAATAAAGAGGCAATATATGCCTGTAGTATTTAAAAAACTAATCTCTTGCTCCTAAAAGGATCCTTCCATCTTTAGCTCGGTTCATGACTATCAGTGCAAATACTGTACTCTATAAAATTTAAGGGCTTCCCTCGATTTTCCTGGGGTCCCATCATCAGCTCCTGACTTTGGTGACAATGGGACCACCGCAGGAGTAAACTCTATCGAATACAAACAGAATTAATAAAATCGGTCCGCAATTGGCGGAGTAATAGCGTAACATATACTCAAAAAACACATACGCATCGAGTTGAGAACTTCCTCCTTTTTTGAAGTCGGTTAAAAAAGTATTAGATTACAATCAACTTTTCTAAGTCGATGGAAAAATTTTTAACTGTCTTCAATATGTATGTGTTTTTGTAAGCAAAGTAAGTTAATGTTTTTTTTTTCATAATAGTAACAGAACTGTATTTAGTGTTGTGTAAACTATGCTTAATATCTATATAAATGAATTAATATCCTCGACAGATGGCAGCCATTTCCGGTTTGACTACACTTATAACCGCGACGCGGGTGGCTGGCTGAAGTTCCACCAGTTTCCGGCAGATTTCAAGCATGCTTTCTTGAGGTGTAAAGCTGAAGGTGCGTAAATATCACTTTGAAATACTAGTAGCCCAAAGTAACTGTGCCACCAAAGACTATTTATGCCAATAGACAGAAAGTTGAAAATTATTGTGTGGACGCTGTCGGGCGCCGAGGTGGTGTGGGGAAGTGGTTGAGGGTGAATCATCATCATCATTACATCTCATTTACGTTCCCACCGAGGGGCTCGAGCCTACCCTAATAAGGTAGTCAACCAAGCTGACCCAGTGCAGATTAGTCGACTTCACGTAAGTCTGAGTTTCTTCGCAGATGTATGCCGGTCGCCTCACGATCCTTCACTGTGGGAGCGGCGAAAAAATGTAAAATTCGAAACGAATACTTCTGGCACTTGGCGGGATTGAACGCCGAACCTCCCGATTAGAAGACTAGTGCCCACTCCACAGCCCCATCGACGACCGCTGAATCGGTAGTGAATAATTAGGTACCTTTATTATCATGAACCGCTCCACCTAAGCATCGTCAAGCGCACAGCAATCACATTTTTTGTACTTATCCCAGGAGTCTTACGTAGCATTTAAGTTTAATCAAAGATTGTGTGTAAACAGAGACAGCGCTATTATTCAGTGAGTGTATCTCCATCTTATTTTAATGATAATTTAAAACAATGAGGTCTGATGGAACGACATAAATTTGTGTTTTAGGAGCTGTTTTGGCATCTCCGACGAGTGTTGAGCTGCGGAAGGCGATGACGACCATGTATAAGCACTACACAGACTCATGTGGGATCTACACTGGAATCAACGCAATGTTCTCCAAGGGAGACTTCGCGACTGTAGACGGTTAGTTAAGAGACAGTTACTGACCATCAACGAAATATCTATAGAGACGCTGCCGTAACACATAAGATCACTAAACCAGTCCTAGCGCCGGGTCGATGACCATCACCGCCGGCACGGCCTCCGGAATCGCCGGGCACTTGGGGCCTTTGGGTAGTTTGAACCATTTGGGGGGAGTTGGACCTTCTCCCACCACGCTGGCCCAGTGCGGGTTGGTGGGGTGCGCCAGAGCCTCGTCTGTTGAACAGCAGGGTGCTCCGCGTGCAGGTGAGGATGACTTGGGTTCCGTTAGATGAAATTCGGAACCCCTTACACCCCAAATTTTAAACCCACCCCAAAACTAAACGAGTAAAAACGTTAGTACGATTTTGAATTTGAATTTTTGCTGTGAATCTAAAAATATATCTAATTCAGTTAAGGTAGAATTTAGCTCGTTGTATGCACCTAGAATACGAGGCAAAGGTCGATGCACTTGTACCTACATTGGTTCGGGACAGGGGAACGGAAAAAGTTCTTGTAATAGGGTTTCTGGGGGCATTATATGGAACGGATAAGCAAATTCGCCTGATAGTGTTCTCGGATGTTATGGCTCCATTAACACATTTGTGGAGGAAGATCCAGTCTAGCAGTTTTCGTCTATTACGTAAAGAGATCATTTCAAAGTGATCAAGATGTTGCTGATATAGTTAAAGCTTTGTGTTGTCATTTCTTGATGGAACTCCATGGTATCTTGTTATTAAAACACTAATTTCACAAGTTCCACTTGAATCTTTATTATATTTAAATTATTGCGACCGGTTTCGATACATCATCGATTTGCCTGACGATGATGTATCGAAACCGGTCGCAGTAATTTAAATATAATAAAGATTCAAGTGGAACTTGTGAAATTAGTGTTTTAATAACAAGTGTTGCTGATATGATGATCTATGAGCTATACCTGGGGAAATATATGCTAGATGTCTGGTAAAACTGCGCTGGATAGACTCTATCCGTTGTGAGTGGACAGCATATAATGGATTCCAGACGACCGAGGCATACTCCAGTTTACTACGAACCACTTTGGTGACAACGGGATCACACAGGAGTATACTGTTTCGAATACAAAAAAAATGGTCCAAAATTGGCGGTGTAATTGCGTAACATATACAAAAAAACATTCGCGTCGAATAGAGAACATCCTTTTCTGAGTGCCTAATGCGAGTTTTATCGAGCTCTACTCGATCGTACGCATCGAACGCGTTAACGCGAGTTTGTATGGAATTAGAGCAGTGCCATCTAGTAGCTGCTATGGAATGAGGCAGTTTCATCTAGTGACTACTAGATGGCACTGCTCTACTTCCATACAAATTCGCGTTTACGCGTACGATGCGTGTGATCGAGTAAAGCTCGATAAAACTCGCACTCCGCACACTGAAGTCGGCTAACAAGGCCTACAGTTAGTTGCCCCAGATCCGGTGTTATTCGGACAGGGTCTTTTATAGTTTAACATATTTTTTCTTAGTAGGCTAACGAGGACTTATTACTTCAAGAGTTATGGAGGATTTCATTACTTCAGTCGTGTAATTTTCAGGTATACCCTTATCGAGGATCCCAGTGCTGTGGGCAGCCGACGAGCCCGACAATTACAGTGGTGACGAGAACTGTACCATCATGCTGCAGAACAGCACTCTCGCCGACGTCCGCTGCAACGACACTCGTCAGTACATGTGCTTCAAGAAGAAGACTCTTGACCTCGTCTTCTCTAGCTGTGGCACCGTGGATAAAGGTAATGTGAAAGTCATCATCATCACAGCTCATATACGACTCCACCGAGTGGCTCGAGCCTACCGTCAGTTAGGGTGTTAAGGCCTTAGTCAACTACGCTGGCCCAGTGCGGATTGGTCGACTTCACATGCACCTTTGAATTTCTACGCCAATGTATGCAGGTTAGCTCACGATGTTTTCCTTCGCTGTAGGAGCGTCTCTAAAATGTACATATGAAATTCGAAAACGAAAAACACATTGGTACATGGCAGGATCGAGCCGCGGACATCCCGATTTGTCACAGACCCTCCATCCACGTGATCCACGTGAAAGATCAAAAGGGAAAGACCTTACAGGATCAATTCGCTGTCTGTGGCTGTCTGTCTCTTTAAGTCGTCATCCTCAATGTTGAGGGGATTTAGTCCTTCGGGGTCATTGCTACCCAGGTTGATCAGGCTTACCGCCGCCTGATGCTCGGCGTTAGGTTTTTACAGCTGATGAGTAGTTTGCCGGACTAACCCTCCTCTTTTCTCATCCGGGCTCGGAGCCGGCAAAGGCAGAGTTAGAGAGTTAGAGTTAGAGAAAATAGGCTCAGCACATTTAATCCAAGTGAAAATTATGCGATTAAATTTTAGGCTTAATGTCTGTGTGCCATTTGAAATAAATTCCATCCTTCCTCTTACCATCGGGTGAAAATGAGTCATTTGCTAGGCCCATGATAAAAAAAAATTGGTAAGATTGTTATGGCATCGTGTATGTAGATTTCAAGTCATATAGTCCTTTGGACAGTGCTGACTCGAGATATCACTCAATGTGAATAGGAGGAAGTCAGTTTTGGGCACCAGCGCTGATGTTGGATACTGACCCAATGACCTTAATGTGCAATCTGCCTTTAAGTATTTAGCCGCGACTTTCTTTGAGGTGAATATGATTCAGAATACACCTACGAGGAGCGCACTGGAAGCTGCTACAAGTTCCACGCGACCGGCCGCATCTGGTCCAGCGCGTACATGACCTGCATGGCCGAGGGCGGCCACCTCGCTATCGTCAACAGCGCGGTGGAGTCTCAGGTCATCAAGGAAATGTTCGCCAAACACCCGGCCAACAAAATCACGGCCAAGTCCAAGGATATACTCGCGGTCGGTCACCATGACTGGTTCGAGAAGGGTGTCTGGTATACCATTCACGGTAAGTTATAAATAAATATATTTGATTGGTAATGGGTAGGTTTACAGCAAAAGTTCCGACAACATTAAATGGTACAAACTACGCAGGCCAATGGTGCACCGCACCTTCCCTCAATCGCATGCGACAAAGGAATATCACTAATTAGAATTCGTTAAAGAGAAACATAAACATATTCGTAAGTATAAAGTCTACCGCAATCAAAGTGATCTAAACTCGTTTAAATTACTGCGTGATAGATTCAAATCCCTCGAAAGGACTTGCTATCAAAATTATATTCAGACCGTCGAAAACTCTATTAAAGATGATCCGAAACGGTTCTGGTCATATATAAAAAAAAATGAAAAGTAAGTCGCTACAGATACCTAATGTGCTTCGATACGATGGGCGAGAAGTTGACAATGGAGAATCAATATGCAATTTCAGACTTTTTCATGTCATCTTTCCTGCACACAAACAATGGACCCTCTCAACCAGTGTCTCGGGATGGTCATAATGCTACTTCTCATATCTCGTCTATTACAATTGATGATACAGAAGTACACGAGACATTAAAGCGTCTAGACCCTAACAAGTCAGCGGGACCCGACAATCTACCATCTCGTTTTATCATCAACTGCTCTGCATCGCTCTCAAAACCAATCTCGCTGCTGTTCAGACTCTCACTTTCTCAATGTTGTGTCCCTGATATTTGGAAAAGAGCATATATCACCCCAGTCCATAAAAAAGCATCCAGATCCGAGATTTCCAATTACAGGCCAATTTCAAAATTATGTATCATTGCTAAAGTTTTCGAAAGAATAATATATAGGCAAACCTACTCTGCTTTGTGTCATTCTCTCAGTTTATCACAACACGGCTTTATAAAGGGGCGTTCAACGGTGTCTAACCTGATCTTGCTTGGTGATTACCTTACAAATGCTATGGATAAGGGATGTCAGGTGGACGTAGTCTATACCGATTACAGCAAAGCTTTTGACCGGATCCCGCATGACATCCTTCTTAAAAAGCTGGATTTTTTGGGTATTCACGGCGACTTACTGCGGTGGTTCGCTTCATTCGATTTTCGCAAGGATACGCACATATGCTGACGCGATCTTGCTGCAGAAAGATCTAAATCGGCTTGAAGCGTATTGTGTTGAGAATAGACTCGACCTCAACTCGACTTCCGAAAAATAAAACCTGATACCATTAATTATAATAAATATTTATGATTCTAAGTTTGAACTTTACTTTGATAGATTGTATTAACCAGTAATTTTTGTTTTATACAATTAAGTAAATCCGCACTGGGCCAGCGTGGTTGACAAAGGCTTAATCATCCTAACTACAACAACACAGGCCAACAACTTCACAGACTACATAGAGATACTAGGTAACAGCCCCTACAGGGATGACATGCCATGTATATACGGTACGTGTCAACTTATGACGTAAGATGTCAAGCCACAGTACCCAGTAATTTCACTGCCTGTGTTATCCTTCAAACCGGAACGCAGCAAACACTGCACCACTGCTTGGCGACAGAAATAGGTAAGGTGGAGGTACCCATGCAGACAACTTTGGTGCAGTGTCTCTCTGGTATTATAGCTATAGGTGCAGCACGTAATGTTAGTCTTACGTTATAATTTGCAACATATTTTTTCGTTTAGAAAAGATTTTTTAAGAAATCGATTTTCGTGGCGTGGTCGTGGTTGAGACCCAGGAATGATCAGGAGGTCCGGGAAAGGATTCCCCTTGGGGGCAGAATTTTTTCGCTTAGTTTGGTTGGTGGGAGGGCTTCTGAGCTAGCCTGGGTAGCTACCACTATTCTACCTAAGTTTGACGCCATAATAATAGCATTGTTGTGTTCCGACAATTAGAGATAAGAAAGCTAGTTTGTCAGTTGTTGAAGTGTCCAGTCTCCCTATTCACAAATGTTAAATGACACAATAAGCGGGCAGGTGAAGATCTTTGGCATTATCGTCACATCATCAAGTAAGATGGACTTGACTCATGTCCCTATGATGTGACACCAACTAATATCCTTTGTCCAACTAATATCCACCTAAGTAGGTGTTGGGCCATGCTCTCATCCATACCAGGAGCCGAGATCTGGGTGGAACTAGTTTGTCATCTTACGATGCGAAAGTTCTGTCTCCAAATAAGGTTACAAGATAAGAAATTTCTTTCGTTTACTAATTTCTTTCGAAATCACAACTAAGTACAAGGTTACCTTTGTCTAATTGCTTCTAGCTTTTAGATTTTTTGTAGTTTGGCATATTTGGTTTTCCCTACCAAATGAGAGTATGAGCACGAATATAATAATTTATATCCTCGTATGGTCATACTGGTAGGACTTCTCTGCGTATTTATATAACCTTTTTTTCTTTTGCTTTTTCTAGAAGAGGTGCCAAAAGATGTAGTATGACCACGAGGATATACATATCCTCGTGATCATATTGGTATGAGTAGTATGACCACAAGGAAACGAGGATATTACCGCCGCGGGGCTTTATGGAGACCTTTAAAAAGAGGGGTCGGCCACAATTTAGATCTTTACAGGTGGCAGTGACTCGCTGGGGACGCTCTTCGGTCGCCTTCAATCCCTATGGGAATATAGAAAGATGTGAAGGTCAAAAGCTTCCCTATTGTATGTAAAAAGAATAAGGAGCAAGGTCCTCACTCTGCTTGTTAGTCATCAAGTGATGAAAACTAATAAATAAGTAATCTGTCTCGCAGGCCAGACGTTAGCGGAAGCAGGGTTCGACACGTTCAACCCAGGCCAGCCGGACAACAACTTTATGCCTGACGGCGGCCAGGACTGTGGCGGGATCTTCCGGAACGGCCTGCTCGACGACGTCTCCTGCCTCACCATGACCTACCCCTTCATCTGTGAGAAGAAACCGGAGAGCCTCGTCAATGACGAGGAAGACCACTAGGCCTGGGATCGACTGATGCATATATTGTGCTTCAAAAAAAACCCTTCTCTTAGGTAATTTATTATTTGGCATAATGCCAACGGCCAATTTTTCTGACGGGGTGGTTTGCGACACAGCGTTGGTTCGGCTGTCGAGCGTGATTCTGATTACTTCTGGTGTTTCAACAAATACTATTAGAATACTTTTTTCTATGCAATATGTATTCGGTATTTATTGTCGGGTACTGCAGAACCACAGTTTTACAATCCTGTGGTGGAACTATTATATTACAATGAAGTTAATATCTATCATTTTGAATGGTCAATTTTGTTTGTTTATTACATTTTATTACATATTACAGTCATAGAAATAAATTAAATTCTAATTTGATTTTGTTTTTTTGTTCGCCCTTATCGTCCTGGTGACGTCCGGTGAGATGAAGGCCAAAAGACGTTTCCCTCATCATCACAGCTCACATTACGTCGTTACGATTCGGCAAGGAACTGAAAAGCTGACAAGGCCGCTCCTTGGATATGCCATTGGACTCGGGTGAAAACCCCATACCTGGCTAAACCACCCTCCAGTAACTTCCACCCCCATGGAGGCTCATTTGGGATCGGACTAGTCATTCCCCGAACAAGGGTGTCTAGCCCTTAGTCGAACATGCTGGCCTAGTATGAATTGGTCGACTTCACATCGGACGTCAAAGAATGCAATTTGATTGTAATGCAACCGAGACTTGATTTACACTAAAATCGGCATTCTGCTAAAAAAATGACTTGGATTCTGACCGAAAATTGGTATTCTGAAAACTAATTAAATGTCAAAATTGAGTTTGAAAGTTGATCGTAACCATACTGACATTGTTAAGTAAAGCTTTGTGTAGTTTTTATTGGCCGAGAAATCAGAAATATTAATTGTTTTATACCCTAACCAAGTGGAAGTATATGAAATCAACTAATATCGTGTAAAGTATCTATAGTTCATTCCAAGAAACTGCAAGGAAATCAGTGACAGCAGCTTTGGTGATTTGACGGATTAAACCGGGGGAGTATTGTATTTTTTATTCATTATGATCAAGCAAACATGCCTCTAGAGATATCTAACTTACCAACTAATCACACACATTGTTAAAAATCGAATAAGACTCATTGATACACACATTGATTGTTTCACTTTATATAAAGTGAAAGCTAATCCAGTTTAGTTTTGTTGACAAAGTATAATGAAATCGCTCTGATATTGCACTCCAAACCAATATTATTTATTACACAACTCCTACATTTATTATTTAAGTATAACATTTATTCTATGTATTTTTTCCTCAAGAAAATTTGAGATTTGAGTGTGTAGGTACATTGAATACAACATAAAAAATATAATATGCCACTTCTGGCTTGAATGTTAGTTCATGTAAATAGATCTTAGTGCTTAAACAGAGGTTGCAGCTTATTTATATGTATATTAATATCAATTTTTTAATTTAAATAACTATTTTTTAGGAAATTGACTGATTTTCTATTAAAATTAATTACTGTTTCTTGATTTTTCACTGTGGCTGTGTCCTGCAGTTAATTTTAGATATTTCATATATAGTTTTTGCTGTGGATAGTGTTCCACAGTGTGTGGATGTAACGCTCACTGGAAGGTCTGCGTGGTGGTGGCATTGTGTTTCGGGTCGTTACGTTCCCTAAAATATGGTTGAGCGAAGCGATGGCTGATTCATGCGTCAACCTGTGAACAGGTGCCGCCAACGGGGACTGGTCGTTCATCTATGTGTTTCTTTAAAGTTATTTTAAATTGATATTTTGTTTTTTGTTTACTGTAATGATTGTATGGCGCAGTAGCTTGTGACATATTAAAGACTTATTTGCTTCCTAGAAATAATATTAAATAAGTATTAAAAAGGGACTTACCTACAATATAAACTGTTTTCTTTTTTCTCTTGCTCTTTCTTTGCTAGTTATATTTTTTTAAAAATTTTTCTTGTGTTTTCCTTAATAAGTCTAATATTTTTTTTCTCTTCTCTTTTCAAAATATCCCTTTTTTATTCCCTTTTGAATCCCCAAGTCTTTTTTCACCGCCTAGTTTATACATCCTATTTAAAAATATTTTACTTTTTTTTTTTGGAATTTGTCGACCGAGGTAACAAAATGTTGACCCGCAAAGCTGCTGCCCAAAATACTGAGGCAAAACTCAGGCAAGCGGTTCTTGAGATAAAGACATTGAAGGATTCCTGTGACCAACTACTGAGGGAACGTGATGAGAGTGAGGAAGAAATAAAAAAGATAATTGACAAAAACACTTTCCTTAAAAGTGAGCTCTCTGCGTTGGATACCAAATATAAGGAAGCACTTGAGGAGCGACATCAGCTGCAGCACACCATCACTGGTTTTACTCAGTGTAATGACACTTATGTGAAAGCTCTGGACAGAATCACAGAGCTTGAACGAGACCTGTGTGAGGCAAATAGACAAATTTCTGAGCTGGAACAATTCAAACAAAATCAGGAAAATGCTCACACACACAGCTTGTTCGATGAACTCATGCATTCACCTAGTGGACAGCTTCTGGCAGAATGCCTCTCACCTACATTGGATAGACCCTTAGTGAATAATTTCAAAAGTAATAAAAAATAAAAAAAATACATTAAAATCAACAAACTGCTGAAAAGGACTCAACGTCAACTAAAAAAGTACAATTATTTTAAGAGTAATATTAAATTAAGGAAAGAACGTGCATGTCTAATAGATTCATTAGACATCTATGATAGCAAATTGAAGCAGAGCAGGAGTATGTATGATAGGGACATTGAACACCTGAACAGTACCATAAAGAATTTACACCACTCATTGTCGGTTATTTCAGAAAATTATAATACTGCACAAAATGATATTAAAATGCACATCCAGTCTATCAGAGAACTAGCCACACTCTGTCAGCATTATGAGGACCGCTATCAATCCCTGCTTGATAAACAGTTATTAGATTCGAGTGGAATTAACTCAATAGAAAAATGCAGTGTCACAAACAGTAACAATGTACCCAATCATACATCCTCTGCCCCTATTATGAACAATGTGTGTCAACCACCTGTCAATGTCCAATCTAGTTTTTACTGTTCAGAGAGATCACAGTCAAAGCCAAAATGTATTATGTTTTGTGATGACATTGGAAAAGGTATGGGCCAGTTATTGTCAAATGAATTAGGGTTAAGTGTCATTAATTATTGTATGCCTGGCTCGAATTTCAAAGAAATTGCAAGTAGAGTTTATAGTTATAAGTTTGATATCAATGACAAACTGATAATTATCTTGGGAAATAGGGGTAATTTAAACAAAATGGCACTGAAAGCAATTTATGCTAATTTAAATAATTTGGATGTACGTCAGATTATAATGTTTACCCTTCCTTACTATAATGATTTGTCAGAAAATGAAAATAATATTAGGTATAAACTTAATTTGACTTTAGATTTAATGACTAATTATTCTGATAAATTCCATGTCATTGATTTTAATAAACTGACATGTGTCACACACAGAGCTTTTTTGACAAAAGATAGATTATGTCTATCAATGTTCTTCAAAAAACAATTAGCTATTATGCTAGGATCTTGTTTATTAACTTTTGCCAAAAAAATGGCTATAAATTCTTGTTTAGCCAAGAACTTGGCTATTAATTCTCATGTTGACAATGCTTTTATTGAGCAACATGATGTTTTGGAACAAGTTCCAAGTAATTTAAATTAGATAATCCGACAATAGAGGTAGCCTCTGGCCAGGTATTGACCAAAGATAAGCCTCGATATTTACGGCTTGTCCATCAAAATATTCAAGGCTTTTCTGGTAAAGACTTAGAAATAAATTTATTTTTAGATTTTGAAAACATAGATGTACTCTGTATCACAGAGCATTGGCTAAAAAATCATGAATTGTTAATAAGTTTAGATAATTACAAGATTGTAAGTTCGTTCACTAGAAAATCTGCAATCACCTTATTAATTTTGCATAATGACATCCAATTTAAGGAAAGACAGGACATAGTTTCACTCTCTGTTGAACGAACCATTGAGTTGTCTTGTGTGGAACTTGACAATTTCATTACAATTTGTGTATACAGATCCCCCTCTGGAAAGTTTTCAGAATTCGAGTCTGCTATAGAAGATGCACTAAGAATAGTATGCAGAAAAAGCAAAAAAATTGTTGTCTGTGGGGATTTTAATGTAAATATTTTAGAACAATCTCAAGTATCTAGTAGATTTATTAACTTATTCAAATCATTTAACATGAATAATGTATTTAAAGAACCAACCCGAATAACAGCAACATCTGCTACATGCATAGATAACATCTTCTGTAATTGTAATGTACAAGATAAGTTGATTATAAATTGTATTAACTCTGACCATAGCGGACAATTAGCCTCGTTTGAGCACCATCATGTTTGTTCTATACGTGAGACTACTTGTAGACCTATAACAAAACGTGGTCTAGAGAAATTTACAAGAAATGTTATTAGTCAAACTGCAAATTTACCGATCGAGGGGACTAAAGCCAGTAATTTGTATGATAACTTATTTCATGTAGTTAAAAATGAATGCAATGATATATTTAAAGAAAAAGTAATTAAAATCAAAAATGGGAGAAAGAAATTTAGTGATTGGGCTACGCCTGGTATATATAAAAGTCGCAGAAAACTATATGAACTATATGCTTTAAAAGGAACATCCAATGACCCCGCTTTCATAAATTATGTCAGAAATTACTCTAAAACATTCAAGAAAGTGTGCATGTGCGGAAAAGCTATGTACATAAGTAACAAAATCAGTTCATCTAAAAATAAAATAAAAACCACCTGGAATATCATTAACCAGGAAACAGGTAAGCCCAAAAGTACTGTGAATTCTTTCTCTTTAGAAATCAATAACCAAACTATTAAATCAGACAATGCGGTTGCTAAAGCATTTGAAGACTTCTTCCCTCATATACCTATAGAAACTACAAGTAGTCTCAACTCATGTCCCAATGAGGCTGTAGCTCTTTTCGGACGGAGTGTGGGGAGGTGCAACAAGGTGTTCAACTTTTGTCACATTGATGCTAACACTGTTTTGAAAACATTTCGTATGATCAGTACCAAAAAAACTGAAGATCTTTGGGGTATTTCGACCCATATAATTAATTAAGAAAATTAAAGAAATCTGTAATTAAAGAACTTGCACCGCAACTTGCGTTGATATTCAATAAATGTGTCGATGAAGGTGTCTTCCCCGACCTCATGAAAAATAGCAAGTTTAATTAAGTCTGGGAATAAAAATGACCCTTCAAATTATCGACCAATTTCGATTCTACCAGCTCTTAGTAAAATATTTGAAAAAATTATATCTAATCAGTTAACTGATCATTTCTCAAGTAACAACATTTTACATATGAACCAATTTGGTTTTACCAAAGGTCGTTGCACTACTGATGCCGGTGTTGCACTTCTGAAACACATTTTTGCTGCTTGGGAGTGTAAACAAGATGTAATTGGTATATTTTGTGACCTATCAAAAGCTTTTGATTGCGTTGGTCACCAAACTCTTTTAAATAAACTCAAACATTATGGTGTCTCTGAGGAAGCAATGAGACTTATTGAGTCTTATTTATCCAATAGGTTTCAGAAAGTTGTTATTAACAAAACTGAGTCTGTTGGTGCACCTATAGTTATGGGCGTGCCACAAGGATCGATATTGGGACCCTTGCTTTTCTTAATCTATATTAATGACCTCCCACACTTCACTAAGAATCTGTGCGATACAGTACTATTTGCAGATGATACTTCTTTAATATTTAAGGTTGACAGAGGAAATGGAAATACTGACGTTGTAAATAGTACTCTCTCTAAAGTATTGCATTGGTTCATTATAAATAATTTATCTTTAAATTCACGTAAAACTAAATGTATTAAATTCTCATTGCCAAATGTAAGAAAAGTGGATACCATGGTGGAAATGAATAATGAAATTGTTGAATTCATCGACTTTACTAAATTTTTTGGTATAACACTAGATTCTAGATTGCAGTGGGATCCACATATTGAGTCCTTGGCTAACAGACTTAGTTCTGCAGCATATGCAGTTAAAAAAATAAGACAACTTACTGATGTTGAAACGGCAAGATTGATTTACTTTAGTTATGGTCATAGTGTCATGTCATATGGAATACTACTGTGGGGATCGGCTGCTAGTATTGAAAGTATTTTTGTACTTCAAAAAAGAGCGGTTCGCGCTATTTATAATTTACGAGCAAGAGATTCTTTAAGGGACTTATTTAGAGAAATTAATATATTGACTTTAGCAGGACAGTACATTTATGAAAATTTGATTTATGTCTATAAAAATTATAATACATTTGAAACCAATTTCCAAATTCACCATCTAAACCCAAGATACAAAAATAAACTTGCCGTTCCAACATTCAGGCTTCAAAAAACTAGAGGCTCGTTTATGGGGAAATGTATAACCTTTTATAATAAGCTTCCTCAAAGTGTTACCGACTTGCCTTTTCATAAGTTTAAAGCGCATGTAAAAAAGACTCTTATGAGTAAAGGATATTATAAAGTCAACGATTATTTGAATGATGCCAATGCCTGGTGTTAATTTTTCAGATAATGAATCGTGTTGTTATGTATAACTATTTGTTTAAACAAATATTATTTTTGGTAATAAGTAGTAAGAAGAGAACTGACACATCTAATCTTGTAATGGAAGTTGAGCTCAAACTTCTGCTGTGAGCTTTCAATTGACGACTCTGTAACAATACAGGAAGAAAAAAATAGCCCTTGCTGGTTTTCTTGCTGGTTCTTTCCAGTACAAGGTCTCCCGCCGTAGACTTGTGAACCAATGGCATAGCTGCTTTGACGTTCAAAAGAGATTGTAACAATCCAATTTCAATAAAAGATATTGAATTTGAATTTGAATTCACATACACAGACCTTTGAATTTCTTGATTGACGCCCCGCCCCCAAACAGCGTAATTCGCACAAGTTTACATAATTCTGGTGATGCGCGTAGAGTTACAAACATGCTAGAGGTATATCAAATTAATATTTATTTTTGTATGAAAGTAAAATCTAACGAATTGTCAAAAGTAGTAGAAGAAATGTTGTTATTTATGATGTTAGCTATCTAATCCTGCGAGGTTGGAGGTGTTTTACAATTAATCCTGTATATTCTAAGTATATGGACAAGGCAAGGCCTTGCTGTAGTCCTCTAGTACTGCATTCCTGCATTCTGTGTAGTTCGGCTCAGCGGCGGGCGGCGGCCAGAGAGAGACCCACGTCATCAATATGCCGTCGAAAGTTTTTGATTGGGTGAAAAATAAAACAATATGTGTAAAATATTTTTTAATAACCTGTCGGATATTTCAAAAGAATAGTCTTCCCTATTTATTGGTTACAAATTTAGACATCTAACTAATCTAAGGTTACAAGTAGCGTCTTCAAAAAACTTCTTACGACTAAATACTGGGGAATAATAAAACGATCAACTAAAAAAATACGTAGCGACTGTTGATGAGATACGTTATGAATAATCGATTTAGGATATTAAAATTTTAAACCTGCGACTAAATTACTAAGTAAGCGACTAGAAATACAGAGAGGGCAACTTCAATATTAAGATAGAGACGATTTTTTAATTGAGGTTTTATTTAACGAACTACTTAAAAGTTTACTTTAAGCACCGTTTTGTAAGCTACTTTATTAATGACTAGCTGTGCGGGCTGTGCCCGGACATCGTCCGCGTGGAATAGTAACTCTTGGCAAAAAGTAGCCTATGTTATACCTTATATAATTAGCTATCTATTAGTGAAAGTCCCGTCAAAATCGGCCCAGCTGTTCCGGAGATTAGCGGGAACAAACAAACAGACAGACAGACAGACAAAATTATTTTAAATTGTGTTTTTGTTATCGATATCCGATATACCCATTTAGTAAAAACTTGTTATTTTGACATTACAAACAGACACTTCAATTTTATTTATTTGTATAGATTATTGGTAACTAATATTCTATTGTTTTTTATTTCGATACGATACAATAGGGGAGGGGCGACGAATCGGTGCAGTCAGGAGGTCTACTCTATTTCTATGAAAAACGAAATTTCGCATGTTTCCGGTTCTCTTCGATGCGAATATTGGTTCGACCGAAAATAGTTTGACAGGGGGACTTATTACTTGTCCGAAATTTTCTTGTCCGATTTACATTTGACCGATCTCTTTTTTACTATATGTATTGGTTGCCATATTTTTAGACCATCGAAATATCATTTGACATACATATCATTTTACCGAACTACGTTTCACCAATTTTCTAAATATTTTTTTTACTATTTACCGAAGTCTCTTTTGAACTACATATTTTCAATTGCCAGATGATTTATTTCACATATTTTGGTTTCAGCAAACAACATCTTACCGAAAATTATTAAGTTTAATACTTGGCTGGTTAGGTTGCGGAGGTTATAAGTAAGGAGGGTACATTGTAATCACACATCAAACTACATATTTCTGGCAAGCTTCCCCGCAAGGAGAAAAACTTATGGAATATCACTGTAGGTTAGGTTAGACATTGTGACCACATACAGCGGAGCATCAAACTGCATAGGTATTGTTTGCTTGCTTGCATGCTAACAATAACAGAAATACAGGAAATACTATGCGCAAATTTTATGGGGAGCTATAACCACAATATAGAGAACGATACAGTAGCCCGACTTAGGCGTGTCTTTGAAATTTATACCTAAAGCTGAACTGGGCGCTAGGGTTGGCGCCTACAAAAAATCGGTGAACGTATACGTACTTGCCGCGCGTGAGCGGCGCGGCGAGTACGTAGAGCACAACAATCTCGGCCAGCGCGCGGCGTGCGTTGCTAATTGCTATGCCGTTCAGTGGCCCAATTCAGCTAATAAGCTACAGCAGAATTGAAACTGAACCGTTGCGGTCGACCAATCGGAGCGCTTATATTGCCTTTCAATTGCTCGATGACGTGATAATGTGGCGTTCTGATTGGTCGATCGCAACGGTTCAGTTTCGATTCGGCTGTAGCTTATTAGCTGAATTGGGCCTCGGAGCATGCTTGGCGGCCGTGTAAACGACGTTTGTATGTGTGCGTGCGCCGATTCGTCCCTTTATATGGAGTCGGGCTACTGTATCGTTCTCTATATTGTGCTATAACAGTGGTGTAATGAATGTACGGAAACATAAGACTTCGAACAAATGTTGATTCGGCTGAGCACAACTTCTGCAAAAAGGTTTTCGACCAAATGAAACGTCGGAGTAACAAAAAAAAAAACGAATTGATAATAGTTGACGGCAATGATCTCCGTTCCTCATATTTTGTTTCACTCTATTGACCGCTATCCATCCCAAATTATTTAATTTTCAAAAATTATAACAAAAATTAAAAAAAAAATTAAACCAAAGTACTCTGCTCATTATAGTATTTTTCAAAGTGGTTTTTCTATTTGAAACACTTCATTTGCTGCTCACCATAAATAAATAATTCGCCAAATATTGAAAAAAAAATGCGGGACGTAACGTTGACACTCGAACAAATATTAGGCCGCTTAAATATTATGAAGCTTCTCATTTTGTATTTGAAGTAACTCGAATGAATGTTTATAAGTTACTGTTCTGTTCATTTATCATCACTCGCAGTCAGTCGCTCACTTAGTAATACAATGACCCAAATTAATTATTTTTGTCTCTTAAGAGTGTCAATTTACAGTCACTCGTTTAAATACTACCCCTATATAATAATTACAGGTAAGTTGTAATTTTCAGTGCGTGTGTGTGTGTGTGTCTGAGTGTGTGAACGAGTTACTCTGTTGTTTTTTTGTTATTTATTATCGTTATTTATAATTTAACTTATTGGGGGTTGGGGGCTTATTGCCCACGAAAGAAGACAATCATTTATTTATCTATCATTGCGGTGCCAACTGCCAATACAAGACATTGTATCGGCTGAAAAATAAAAACTTTTACTAAGTACCTAGTTACCTCTCCGCGTTTGCATATCATATTTATTACTAGCTGTGCCCGCGAACTACGTTTCGCCACCAAAATTCTTAACACTTTCTTTAGTTTTTTCCTCCATTTTATTCCATAATGATTTAAATTTATTCTGCCTTTTTGAGCAGCGGCCATTTCGAAATTAGGACAATTTTCGTAGGTTCGTAATGCTCTAGGTACTCTTCAGGGCCTTTCATTTAATACCCATATTGCTGGGTGTGAGAAGGAACTTTTATCCGTTTTTTTTGAGCAGCAGCCATATTGAATTTTTTGCGATTTTCCTAGGTTCATGGTGCTCTACTCTTAAGGGCTTTCATGTAATGCCCGTATTGGTAGGTTTGGAACCTAACTTTAATCCACCTTTTCTGAGCGGTGATCATGTCGAATTTACGTCAATATTGCTAAGTCCATAGTGCTCTACTCACCAAAACCTTCATTTGATACTCATATTGCTGGGTTTCGAAATGAAATTCTATCTGCCTTTTTTGAGCGGCGGCCATGTTGAATTAAGGGCAATTTTCCTAGATTCATAGTGCTCTACTCTTGAAGGCCTTTCATTTGATATTTATATTGCTAGGTTTGAAAACGAACTTTTATCCACCTTTTTTGAGCAGCGGCTATGTTGAATTTATGTCAGTGTTGCTAGGTTCATAGTGCTCTACTCATCAAGGCCTTTCATTTGACACCCATATTGCTGGGTTTGAAAACGAACTTTTATCCATTTTTTTGAGCAGCGGCCATGTTGAATTTAGGTCGATTATCCTAGGTATCTAATGCTCTACTCTTCAAGGCCTTTTATTTGATACCCATGTTGCTAGGTTTGGAAACGAACTTTTATCGATCTTTTTTGAGCGGCGGCCATGTTGAATTTATGTCAATGTTGCTAGGTTTAGTAATAGAATATTATATCATAATTTTGAAAACGTTATAATTTAAATTTCTTTTATTTCTATTACACGAATTCTCAAAAAACAGACTATGTCTCGTTTGAGAATTACTGATTCCACTCTATGTCTCCTTACTATTATCGTTTCGTTTATTTGTTTCGGAGTTCTGTGTGTAGTACTCTGAACCTTTTTGTATCCAGTCACTTGCCTCTACACTTCGAGATACAGGTTAGTTCCTAGTTCGATGGTGGGTGGGTGGCGGGGTACTAACGAATTAATTATAGTGATCTGTCATTAATAGATTTAATCCTAAATTGAAACGAATCAATAAAGAATTTTATGTTTTATGTTTTTTATGTACGTTCATAGTGCTCTACTCATCAAGGCCTTTTATTTGATACCCCTATTGCTGGGTTTGGAAACGAACTTTTATCCGTGTTCTGCTGATGATTTTATGGCGACCTGTGTATTTTTACAGATTTTTGTAGCCCTACGATTTTATTAATACAAGTTTATTTTTTAATTATTACAAAAAAATTGTGTGCTTGTTCAGACAAGCAAACTGAACAACTTTCACTATGGGACTTATTTTGAAATCGTAAAAAAAATCAGCTGTTCCATACAAATGTTCAACATTCACTGCACCTAGATGTATGGAATAGCTGATTTTTTTTGTAATACAAAATAGTCAATAATACGCAAGGTCGTAAGTGAAACGGGCGGGCTGCATGTAGCTGCAGTCTGCAGTATCTTTGGAGCGCTTTTGGGTATTGCTCAGTTTTCGTAGTAAAAAATTAAATATAAATAATAATATATTTATTTCCCTTTGGTTCTCTCCTGGCTACGGCCTTGATAATATTCACACCCTAACAGCGGCGCCATACATTTGCGACTATTGTTGCATCAGACATTTAAACAGATTTGTCAGTAGCAGTACGTTGATGTAGGGCTGTCGACACTTAGGATCAAAAAAAAAAAATAGTTTGTATAGGAAAAAAGTGGCTTGATTAGCCTCAATATTTTTCCTACAGTATCTACACTTATGATGGATATATACATAACCTTAAATATTATTTTCGCACCACCTGCCCAGAAATAACATAATATTCTGTTTTATGTAAGCCCAACATAAAGTAAGTCATTTATAGAGTCTATGAACAGAGATTGAATGTGCGCATTTCGTTCTTTTCCTAGTGATTAAATTAATTTATATTTGGAACACTAAAAGTTTAATCATTACCTACATTTTGATAGAAACCCATGTTATAAGTATTGTTATATGTAAAATAATTGATGACTGAAAAAATGCTGTAATTCTTACGTAATTGTTTTTATTTCCTCGCAGGTGGTGTGAAAAGTAGAGTATATTCTTCGTGGATAAAGCAGGCGTAGGACTGGGTGAGTTTAAATCCCTTATTACACTCAGGATTCCAATCTTAAATCTCTCGCTACGCTCAGGATCTGATTATTAAAAATGGAACTCTGCCACCAAACGTGTCATCATCATCATCATCATCGCAGCCGCACGACGCCCACTGCTGGGCATAGGCCTCCCCCATGGAACTCCACAACGATCGGTCCTGTGCTGCCCGCATCCAGCGTTTTCCCGCGACCTTTACCAGATCGTCGGTCCACCTGGTCGGGGGCCTACCCACTGAGCGTCGTCCGGATCGTGGTCGCCATTCGAGAACCGTTCGGCCCCAGCGGCCATCGGTTCTTCTCGCTATGTGTCCCGCCCACTGCCACTTCAGCTGAGCAATCCTTCGAGCAATGTCGGTTGCTTTAGTTGTCCTGCGGATCTCCTCATTTCGGATCCGATCACGCAGGGAGACCCCAAGCATTGCTCTCTCCATTGCCCGCTGAGCGACCTTGAGCCTTCGGACGAGACCCATAGTGAATGGCCACGTTTCACTTCCGTAGGTCATCACTGGCAACACACACTGGTCAAAGACTTTCGTCTTGAGACACTGAGGTAATTTAGACGCGAAGACTTCTCGTAGCTTCCTAAAAGCTGCCCATCCGAGCTGGATTCGACGAGAGATCTCTTTCTCGAAGTTGGACTTACCTAACTGGACTATCTGTCCCAGGTATACATAACTGTCAACAACTTCAAGTGTAGTGTTCCCAATATTAACTGGAGTGGGTACAACATGGGCATTCGACATGATTTTTGTCTTATCCATGTTCATTTTAAGACCCACTCTTTGGGAAGCACTACTGAGATCTCCGAGCATGGTGTTCAGGTCTTCCAAGGTCTCAGCCATTAGAACTATATCATCGGCAAAACGGAGGTGTGTTAGGTACTCGCCATTAATGTTAATGCCGTGTCCTTTCCAATTCAGAAGCTTGAAAATATCCTCCAATGCAGCGGTAAAGAGTTTTGGAGAGATAACGTCTCCCTGTCTTACACCTCGCTGCAATTGGATGGGATTAGAGCTCTGGTTCTGAAGTCGGACCGACATAGTGGCATTTCCGTATAGGTACCTTAGCACCTCTATGTACCTATAGTCCACTTGGCACCTTTGGAGAGACTGCAGCACCGCCCATGTCTCGATCGAATCGAAGGCTTTCTCATAGTCCACAAACGCCAAGCAAAGTGGCAGATTATACTCCTCGGTCTTCTGTATAACCTGCCGCAGCGTATGGATGTGGTCTATGGTACTATAGCCTTTTCGGAAACCGGCTTGTTCGGGAGGTTGGAAGTCGTCGAACCTGCGAGCGAGACGATTCGTATTGACTCTCGAAAACAACTTATAAACATGACTCAAGAGTGAGATCGGCCTATAGTTCTTCAAGAGTGTTTTATCACCCTTTTTGAAGAACAGGATGACCTCACTCTCACTCCATGTTTTAGGCGTTCTGCCCTCGAGAATAACGGAATTAAAGAGCCTCTGGAGGACTTTAAGTATCGGCTTACCGCCCGCTCTCAGAAGCTCTGTAGTGATTCCATCATCACCCGCCGCCTTGTTGTTTTTTAGTTGTTTGAGAGCCATACTAATCTCGTACAGGCTGACGTCCGGGATATCATCAGTATAGTGTCGAGTAAGCTTGGCTCTGGGGTCTCTAGCCTCGCTTTCAACAGGTGCTTGCGTGGAGTACAACTGTCCATAGAAACTCTCGATCTCCCTCAGGATCTCAGGCTTCGACGAAATGAGGCTACCGTCGTCAATCTTCAGCTGCGCCAGTTGACTTTGCCCAATAGACAGATATCTCGCAAATACCTTGGAGCCTTTATTTCGCTCGATAGCCTCTTCAATACAAGCCGTATTGAATCGGCGAAGATCGCATGTCAATGACTTTGATATCTGCCTATTAAGCTGCCGGTAACGACTAACATCCGTTGAGTTCTGCAGCCTCATTTCGTGTCTCCTATCCATAAGTTGGAGCGTTTTGTCGGAGAGTTTCTTTGTTCTGGGACGGCGGGTTTTAAAGAACTTAGACCCTACCGTACGGACAGTATCCACCACCATGTTGTTTAGATCGTCCACATTTAAGCTGTTCTCAAGGGCTTCGAAGCGGTTCTGGAGCTCGAGCTGAAACCTTTCGGGGTTTTGGATTTGCACAGGTACTGGTCGGAGCGTAGACTTTATCAGTCGAGATCTTTCCAGCTTAATATTGATATTCAATCTGCCTCGCACCAGTCTGTGATCACTCCCCGTTTTGACGGCATTGATCACAGAGACATCATTGAATATGTGCCTTTTCGTCGACATGATAAAATCTATCTCATTTTTGACATTACCGTCCGGACTCATCCAGGTCCATTTTCGGCTTTCGGACTTCCTGAAGAAGGAGTTCATCATATAGAGGTTCTCCTTCTCCATGAAGTCCGCTAGCATCTGGTCTCTGGTGTTCCGGTGCCCAAATCCAAATTGCCCCATTCTCAACTCATCACCGCAATGTTTCCCCAACCTAGCATTAAAGTCCCCCATCACAACCGTGTAGTGGGTATTGTGGCTACGTATGGCTTCAGAGATCTCCTCATACATAGCCTCCACTTCGTCATCTGGGTGTGTCGAGGTCGGAGCGTAAACCTGTATGACATTCAACGAATATCGTTTCGATATTCTGAGTATCAGGTATGCTACCCTGGTCGACACACTCCCGATGGTTATTACGTTGTTGACGAGGGACTTGTGGACGATGAAGCCGACACCACCTTGGGACTGTTGGTCGCCCTCCCGGTAGTACAGCAAGTTGCCGGAATTAAGGATTATCGAGTCCTCCCCCTCTCTTCGGACTTCAGATAGACCAATGATATCCCAGCGTAGCTTACTGATAGCTTCTTCCAACTCCGTTAACTTCGCGTCCGTCCTCAGTGTACGCGTGTTGTAGGTTGCCAGGTCGAGTCGTCGTAGATGGTAGCCGGATCTTACCCGGGGATTCTTCAATGATTCACCAAACGTGTACCTTCTTAAAAATTCCGGGTCCTTTAAAAGTGACGTGAAGCCGTAGCCGTAGCTCAATATCCTCAATAGAGTCCATCGTTACGTTGGCGATTCAAACTACACCCGTGACATAAGACACTGCTTTATCCTCTTGGCTAGTTATCTACTATTCGGCGGCGTTCCATTACAGCCTGTCTACGTGTCGGTGTCGAAGCGAGCTCAGTACTCCTCGTCAGCGAGCAGGCTGTCCGGCTTCTTCTCGCAGATGAAGGGCGCTATGTCGGCGTTGCACCAGAGGTCGTAGTAGCGGCCGTCGCGCGACACGCCGCCGCAGACGTAGTCGCCGTCCACGTTCTTCCCGTTGTCCGGGTTGCCGTCGCCCCAGGTCGCGAAGCCGGCCTCCTTGATCGTCTCACCTGCAGAAGAGCAGAGGTTCTCCACCATACAGCAAGACAAGTGAGCAAGGACAAAGCTGAGTACCAGTTGACCTCGCGTATCGAAGCTTTCATACCAATTTATCTATATGCATATAAGTTCCTAACTATGTACATACATACTCGTATTTACGGTTTACAGATAAATGTGCTATAGGATCTTGCTTCTTGCTAAATTTTATTATTCTGCGCCCGATTTACGCCCGGTGCATAGAGCCTGTCTCCAGCCTGGCGAGTCGCTCAGGCTTAGAACTTTCGGATATCTAGTACTGGCCAACAGACAATATAACCATGCCAAAATTCTCCATATTCCTAATATGATCCCGTTTGTGAAAAGTTATACTCGCCGATGCCAGTGATGTCATGCTGGACTGGTTCATCTGGATTCCACCAAGAAGCCTGATATCGTAGTGATGGACCATAAATGTCAAGAGGGCACAGTACCTACTACTAGTGCCGCCATAATCATAATCCGAAATATTGCTAAAATGGCTTTTGGCGGATTATGATTATTCCTATACATTTAATCTATGCCTGAATAGCTCAAAAAATCTGAAATATCTGTATTGAGTAGTTGACTGATCTATTTTTTTGTAGAAACGTCTTTAATTTATCATAAATAAATAAATAAATAAATTCTTTATTTGTAAATCAACGTTGTACAGTGATACAGTGATTGGGACCACCCAGTAGACAAATTAATTGTGCCTGTGTCAGGTGGACCCGCTCTTCCATAGCTATTATTCTAAATCTATTTATTATATAATAATTTTGTTTATGTTGTAAGAATGCATGTGTGTGAGCGGTTATGTGTGTGTGTGTGTGTGTGTGTGTGTATGTGTGTGCATGTGTGTGTGTCATAAATTTTTTTATCATTTCAGCTTATACATTTTAGTAAATTTTCTATTTGTATATAGCTATTTGTTTTTAACCAATGGGTAATAATTTTCTTAGATTCACGAAGATTCACCGAATAAATGTCAAGTTTCTTATTTAACTGGTTGTATATATGCGTAGATTGAACATCGAATTGTCGTTTAGCGAAAGCTGTTTTGGTTATATTCCTTTTAATAACGTTATCCTTTCTTCTCCCTTGAATCTGTGTAGGATCAAAAGATAGTTTACTGTGTAATTTTAAGGTAGCAAACAAAATATAAAGTTGCCTCACAGATAGAAGGTCGGCTATTTTATAGAGTTCACTAGTTGGAAAGGTAAAGGGCTTAAAAAACATAATCTTTAATAGACATCGTTGACTTCTTTCGACTTCCAAAAATTTGGTTTTTGATGCACCACCCCATAAAGAAATGCAGTATCCTAATACAGACTGTGCCAGTGAAATATATATCTTATTTAGTAGCTGTTTAGTTGTAATATAGCGTAACGTTTTGAAGACCCATATAAGTTTCCGGATCCTTTCCGAGACGTACTCAATTTGGGGGTGCCAGGAAAGGTGTTGATCCAACACTACTCCTAAATATTTGATAGTGGTAACCACCTCTAAGGGTACACAGTTACAGTTTTCTTTATTTGCACTTAGACTACATTGATGAATTTTTAACGATAAGTTTTTATTGGGTTGAGTTCTTTTGTTTATCGTGAAGCATATATAATTAGTTTTATGTACATTTAGTGTAAGGAGATTATGATTGAGCCAATTTGATACAATAGCAAGTCCTGATTCAGCCTTCTTGTATACTGAACTCCAAGAGTCTTCCGAAAAGACAATGGCTGTATCGTCGGCGTAGGAGAAATCTTTGCCGCCATCGATGTTTAAGTTTCGTTAATTGGGTTATATAAATTAGAAAAAGTGTTGGACCAAGCACACTTCCTTGCGGCACGCCAAAGGTTACTTCAGAGTCTTCACTATAATAATCGCCTATTTTTATCCTCTGTGTACGTCCATGAAGGTAACTTTTCATCAGTTCAAGCTGCGTCCCTCTAATTCCAATATTTTCTAGTTTTTGTATAAGAATGGAAGGGGAGACGGTGTCAAAAGCCTTTTTTAAGTCGAGAAAGACTGTAAGGCACTTTCTGCCAACATCCAATTGTCTAGTAATTAATGAGGTCATAGCTCCGACTGCGTCTTCCGTGCATAATTTTTGTCTAAAGCCATATTGAGAGTCAGAGATAATGTTGTTTCTGTTCAAATAGCTAATTAATCGAGAATTTATTAATTTTTCTATGATTTTCGAAATGGACGGAAGTACTGATATAGGCCTATAATTATTGATATCGTCTGCCCTCCCATTCTTGTATACTGGTGTAACAATCGCTTTTTTTAGATGCGATGGAAATACCCCAGTTCTGAAGCACATATTGGCTAAATGACTGATGATAGGGGATATATAGGACACGGATATTTTTAGCATCTTAGTTGGAATATTATCCCATCCAGGAGAACTATCAGATTTTAGGGACATTATAATACTTCCAACCTCAGAGGGATCGGTATCCATGAGGACAAAAGAAGATCCCTGAGTGAAAGATTCTCGAAAGGCAATGCTTTTACTGTGATCCTTTGAATTTGCTTTAATTATATCCTTTGCTAGTTCTTTACCTATATTGGCAAAAAAATTATTCACGTAGTTTATAGATGCTATAGGAGATGCCTTCGTATGAAGAAGTTGAATCCCAATGTTCTTCGTATGAGAACATTGGGATTTAGGCTTTTTGAGATGTGTAACACTTTTTATAGCTGACCATAATGTTTTGTTATTTTTAGTAGCTTTAGCTAATAGTTCTTTTTCATATTTCCACTTTAACTTTTTAATTAATTTATTACAATAGTTGCGATATCTTACGAATGTAACTCTCAGAACCTCGTTATAGGGATCTCTCCTTAATTTCAATTGCATCCCGTTTCTATTTCTAATACAACGCAGGACTCCAGCTGTAGTCCATGGTTTAATGATGCGTTGTTTACTCGACAGTATCTTTTTGTATTTGCCATCATTTAGTGCTTCTTTAAGTATGAGTTAGCTGCTCTAATACTGTATTAGGATTTTTACAAAGTAGAAGGTTTTCTATGTTTTTTTCTAAAAGACTTTTATAGGCTTTATCATAGTCGGAAAGTTCAATCGTTTTAGAGAAGCTTTTTAAAGATTTTATTTTAGTTATATTCAGGAATATGGTGTAGTGGTCTGTAATTGTAGTGTTAAGTACCACGACTGAGGCAGATAGTTTTCTTTTGTCAGTCTTTAAAATAAAATGGTCAAGACAGCTATTTCCTCTAGTCGGCAGTTTATGCCCCGGTAGCAAACTGTGTGTAGCTAGCATATTAAGGTAGTTGATTCTATTATTACATTCATAAGTGGTCGCATTTTGTTTAGAAATAAGATTAATATTGATGTCACCGGTGACAATTATATTGTTATATGATTTTAACGTTTCCAAGTGTGTATTTAATGAATTAATGAAGTTAGCAGCATTAAGCTGTGAAGGAGACCGATAGATGCCCAATATAATATGGTTTAGAGTATTTATTTGAATACAAGATGCATGTTCTAGAGTTACTTCTCTAATATCACTAGTTAAATTGGCCTTTACATATACAACAACCCCGTCATTTTGGTTAAGTTTGTTTGTTGTAGCTACTACTTTATAGTTTGGTAAGAGCGGGATAGGTTTGTTAACGTCAAGTCTACATTCAGTTAGAACAAGCACGTCAATGTCGATTTTTAGTTCAGCTAGTGTTACACAAAAGTCATCTAGATTGGCTAACAATTGTTAGGTCTGATTTATGGACGTTAATAAGTTTAGTAAGATTCTGGACATCACACGTCAGAGAATTAGCAACTTCTATTTTGTCTATGTCATCTAGAATATCAAATGAATTAGTCATATTTTAAAAAGAATTTAAGTAAGGTAAGGTGTAATGATCCGGTGCTAAATAGAGCCTTCGTGAGAGACTTGTATTTGACATTCTATAGTCTGTAAAAGTAATACGGGTATTACGGTAGTATGATAATTAATAAAAAACGTTTGGCGGCGCTAGTAGTAAGTACTGTGGCCCCTTAACAAGCTGGACTTCAATTCTGCTTATGTCAGGGGAATATTCGTGTCTCAATAGCGAATCAATAAAATTGCTTTTGTCACTTTTATACGCTTTCGAGGTCCAATTTATTCATGCTGCAGCATCTTGATATGTCAATAGTGACGAATGATGTAGGTAGCTGGTTATCGTTCAACCATTAACTTGCCAACATTGATTTACTACCAAAGTTTGGTAGTAAATCAATGCTTGCCAAAAAGAAATGTCATTGAAGCGTTATTGACGCAATAAAAGCAAAGCGTTAGCACAATCGGGCCTAGCCCCCGTAGTATGACCACCAAAACACGATATGATAAAGTGGTTTACCGCGGTGAGCTGTCAAAATACGATCGAAACGAATTGTGTTTTGATAGTTCATCGCGATAAACGATTACTTATATCATATCGTGTCTTAAGTTGTCGATATTTTGAACCTTTTATGTTGTATACCAAAGGTATTTCGATTCATTGAAATATTAAACTGTTGATTAAAAGTTTTTGACATTTCTACTGTTGATATTTTGCTTGGTGACATTGAGTAGTTAGCCCTTTTAGTGGTCATGCAGCATGCTACGGGGGTTGGATAGCGGTAAGCATTTCCTTGACATTCAAAGTAAAGAAACAAAATACTTCAATCTGTGGGTGTATATTTTGATGGTACACCTTTCTTAGGCTACGTCTAGTAGTGGGCGTCTCTTGGCTGAAATGATGAATATAGAACTTACCATGGACTGTGTAAAACACACCGAACTCGCCCCAATCGTAATATCCGACTGACGCGACGTCCTTGTACTTGGAGAAGATTTCCTTGGCGGGGGCGCGGGCGAACACGTCCTTGATGACTTCCGCCTCCGTGGCGCTGTTGATGACGGCCAGGTGGCCACCCTCGGCGACGCACGTCATGTACGCGTTGCGCCAGCTGCGGCCCACCTTGTGGAACTTGTAGCAGTTGCCGGTCCGCGAGTCCATTACGTACTCTGGAACAGTTTAGACAACCAACTTGGTGAGCAAGCAGGCTCACCAGGCCCTTATTTCGCCAGCTCCACAGACTACTAATTAACATCTCAGAGGTGCGACATTGGTGAAAATAAATTGCATACCCTATTTCACCTCATCTGACACTTGTGATGAGTGTATAAATACATCTATAATAATAATACAAATCTATACTAATATTATAAAGAGGAAAGATTTGATTGTTTGTTTGTTTGTATTGAATAGGCTTCGAAACTACTGAACCGATTTTGATGAAAGTTGGTATGGGGATAGTTCGAGAACAGGGGAAGGACAAAGGGTAATTTTCCTACGGGAAAATATAAAATTCCTACGGGAAAACAAAAATAACGCGGGCGTAGTGGCGAGCGGAAAGCTAGTATCATATATTTTGACAATTGTCGCACCTGTCAGAGATAAATATATATAAACGGGGTTTCAAAATAAACAATAAAAGCCAATAAACGATCAATTCTTTATCGAAAACTCATTACCTATTAAAATGCGTTTACACAAAAATTTTCATGTAAATCATAGACATGGTGATCATCACCATGTCTATGATTTACATGAAAATTTTGGGTTGAATGACATTACGTGTAAACACATTTTAATAATTAGTTTTAGATAACGCATTGATTATTTATTGGTTATTATGAAACACCGTGTATATACCTATATATATATATATATATATATAACGTTTATTAGTTAAAAACACACAATCACATTAACACCATCAAAAATACGAGTAGGTACATTATGGAATTCTCTAGTCTTGCGGGGGGCATGATGTCCCGATGTAACCAGATCGGGACGCAAAATCTTTCCCATAATAAAGCAGAGACAACATACTATGACTGAATTATCTTTTTATCTTTAACATACTATGACTGAATATTTATCCCTCTATATTTTTCTTAGAACAAAATGTACGTAAGGACATCGACCGATCTTGAATAAATAAACAATTGGGACATTGATTTACTACCAAACGTAGATAGAGCACTTCATACAAAAACGCGCTTGAAATCTGTCACCTAATCGACTATACATTTGTACGCTGTTAAATAGGTAGTTGAATATGCACACCCGAATTAAAATTACCATAAAGAAAGTACCGTATTTATCGAATTCAACCTTATTCTTTATTATTACGGCAACTATTTGAAGTACAACCGTGTGCAGTTACATCATTTCATACCTAGCCACATTAAATTTGACGTTTAAGTAATTGCTACAAGAAAATATCAACTTTATACTCTCAAACATAATGCTCAAAATTGCTTATTCAACGCATGGAAAAGAACTGCACGAGGCCCGATTATGCAGTTCTTCACCGGCCCACTTTTTGAACGTTCATGCGTTATCTACGTTTGGTAGTAAATCAATGAATTGGGACTACAACACAAACACAACAATAAGTAATAGTCAAGTTGGTGTGCCTGTATATCGCATTAAAATCAATCAATGGCAAAGCTCTGCTGTGTGGAAAACAAAGGTTCAATTTTACAGTAATTACACCAAAAACAGCATCCCAAACTACTTTAGCGTATTAAAGCTTAATCTAAAAATAGTAAGTCCACCTTAAAAGAGTGAACTGAGGAATAATGGCGCCAAATTGAGAGTGATTCGTTGCTTGCATCACAATAATAGCCCCACCTTCTTTATTGCCTGTTCCTAAGTAAGACTTATTGTGCATTTTTAAAGGCGGTCGCTATGTCATTATTTACCGACAGTGTAACTTTAAGTAAAAAAAGAAACTGGCCAGGTGAGTGTCAGCCCACGCGCAATGTCGGGTTCCGTACTTTTATCATCTGTAATGCTTTTATATATTTTTATATCATAACTAGCTTTCCGCTCGCGACTTCGTCCGCGTTATTTCAATTTTATATTTTCCCGTAGGAAAATTACCCTATGTCCTTCCTCTGGTCTTGAACTATCCCTATACCAACTTTCATCAAAATCGGTTCAGTAGTTTCGAAGCCTATTCAATACAAACAAACAATCAAATCTTTTCTCTTTATAATATTAGTATACATAGATTTTGCATGGTTCTTTATTAATATATTAATTACTTCCTATTTTACTTAACTGACAATTTTATCTGACTATAATTTTCAGTGGAGTTAGTATGAAATTTTCCTTCACCAAATACATTTTGTAACTTGATCAACAATAACTCTAATTTGTAACCGGTATTTAGCTGTGCTGGTTTTCCCTTTAATTTATATTTTATATTTTCCCGTAGGAAAATTACCCTATGTCTTTCCCCTGGTCTCGAACTATCCTTATAACAACTTTCATCAAAATCGGTTCAGTGGTTTCGAAGCCTATTCAATACAAACAAACAAACAATCAAATCTTTCCTCTTTATAATATTAGTATAGATATACTACTACCGTAATTTATTTCACGTATCCATAAACATCCATTTAGCATGGGGGACACTTGACTAGTATTTAAAACTTTATTATTATGGTGTGCACATACCTACAATATTTTTTAAATCCTACGACACCTTGGGATAGATGAGAAAAAAGAATACCCCCACTTTATAATATGTTGGAGCGGTACCTAGTACTTACATAAAAAAAACTAAAATTTTACTTTCCTACTTTGTCGGCGTAAAGTAAAATTTTAGAAATTTTTTGATTTAAGTATTAGGTACCTCTCCAACTTAAAAAATGCTGCACTAAATTAGTACAGTAGGTGTTAACCGTGGAGGTGGTTTAAGTAGATGATGTTACCATTGTCAACGGTGCCGCAGTCGTTGATGACCAGGTTCTTGGTCTTCTTCTTGAAGCACACGAAGGGGAAGGTCTCTGAGCAGCGCACGTCCGCCATGGTGCCGTTCTGCAGCATCACGATGCAGTCCTCGCTGTCGTTGTGGTTGTCCGGCTCGTCGGGCGCCCACACCGTGTGTATCCTCGACAGGGGCACTCCTGGGAGTAGGCAAATTGGATGAAGCTAGAATGAATCCCATTACGTTAAGTATAGCTTTTTTATACAACAGATAAGCTCTTAGCCTCCATCTCACCTGATGGTAAGCGATGATAAGGCCGAAGGTGGAAGCGAGCTCTACCTGGATTTCTCAATACCTGAGGATCTGACGATTTTACCTCTAACTGTCAACCAATCCGCACTGGGCTAGCGTGGTTGACTAAGGCCTAAACACCCTTACATAGGGTAGGCTCGAGCCCCTCGGTGGGGACGTATATGAGGTGTATATGAAGTGTAATAATGATGATGGTGATGTCGAAATACAACTGTGTTGTATTTCGACAGATTAGCAGCTTGCTAGACGGGCTCAGAAACCCTGCCACACACCAAACCAAGCAGAAAACTATCGGCCCTCATGGGGAATAGAACTCCAAGACTTCCAGATTATTACCGGGTGGACTCAACTATTAGGCTTCGGAGGCGATTGCGGTAAACCGGTTAAATTTTTATACTGCTTTAGGTCATTGACCCCCAAATAGGAATGGATTGCGTTATTTATACCGTTATTTACCGGTTTAAGCGGGAAACCGGTTTTTTGCCAAATCCAAGGACCGAGGATCAAGAAGTTCCAAGGACATTAGTAAGTACCAGTACGCCGTCTGTAGTTAATATTTACATGAGCCGAGCCTTCGTTTCGCTCTCGCAGATTATATTTGACCGCGTTGCGAACAATATCGTTTCTTTTTATATAAATATTATTCTTAGTTTTTGGGTTTTAGCGGTTAACTAAATTAAGTAAACGAATTATGTTCTTTATTTTACCTGGTTGTCAGAATTATTTGCTGTAACTGGCTAGCACCGGTTTTAATTAACCGGTTATTTAAACAATATTAACCGATCATCATCATCTAAGCCTTTTCTTCTACCATGGCGGTGTAGGCCTCCTTCAACTTTCTCCATTCCGTTCTGTTTTGGGCCACTCTAATCCAGTTCGTGCCCACTATCTTGACGATGTCGTCCTTCCACCGCATCTGTGGCCTACCGATGGGTCTTTTACGGTCCCATGGTCTCCACTCTAAGACAGTTCTGCACCACGAGTCTGGCTTTCTGGCTATATGTCCAGCCCATTGCCACTTGAGCCTTGCCACGCGGTGTGTGATGTCCGAGACCTGACTTCGTTTTCGGAGCCACCTATTTGTTTTCCTGTCCCGGAGTGTTATTCCTACCAATTTTCTCTCCATTGCTCTTTGGGCTACCTCTAGTTTGTGTATGATGGCCTTAGTTGTTACCCATGTCTGGGCTCCGTAGGTAAGCACTGGTAGGATGCACTGGTTGAAGATCCGCGCTTTTTGTTTCGTGCTAATGCTCATATTAAAAGCAAAGTCAAGTTTTGCAAAAGCTGCCCAGCCCAATCGAATTCGTCTGTTTATTTCATTGTCTTGGTTCCCTTTGCCCATCCTTAGTTCTTGACCTAGGTAGATATATTTGCTGACGGTTTCTAATGGTGTACTTCCCACTTCTATAATAGTGCTATTGTTGGTTTCGGTAGTCATTATCTTGGTCTTATCTAGGTTCATCTCCAAATCAACTCTCCGTGAGGCATTATAGAGATCTTGCACCATCTTTTGTAGTTCTTGTGGATCGTTGGCGAAAAGAACTGTCATCAGCAAATCATAAGTTATTCAGTCTAGCACCTGATATATTAAGTCCCATATCATCCCAGTTCAGACTTTTAAAGACGTCCTCCAGAACCAATGTGAACAATTTGGGCGAGATTGTGTCCCCCTGTCGGACGCCCCTTTCGATCTTCACTGGCTTTGTCTGTTGGGGTATTGCTACCTTCAGCGTCGCGTTTTTATAGATACTGCCTATGAGGTTATTATATCTGTGGTCTATCCTTGCGTTGCGCAAGGACTCTTGAACAGCCCAAGTTTCTACACTGTCAAAAGCCTTCTTATAATCCACAAAAGCTAGCCACAGAGGTATTTGGTATTCAGTACTCATTTCAATTAGTACTCTCATAGTCAGTATGTGATCCATTGTACTGTATCCACTTCTGAACCCCGCCTGTTCCTTGGGTTGGTAAAAGTCTAGTCTTGTAGTTAAGCGATTCGTTATAACCTTCGAAAAAAGCTTGTATATCTGCGACAGCAGACTAATTGGCCTGTAGTTATTTAAATCCACTCAACAAGACGTGGTGGGCAAACGGATGAGTTAACATGCCTAACCCCTTCACAAATATTAACCGATATATCTTAAAAAATTCCCAGCCCTGGCATGAATGCTAAAACAATTACGGAAGAAGCGGGTATTGTTCCTGGGAACGATTAGCATCCGATGTCATAGCTCCGTTTAAGTCGTGAGCCGGTATCATTACATACCCTCAATAGATGTAAACGCCCCCTTCGATATGGTGGCATGGATGCCGGTATACAATGCGAAGTTCTCGCTGTTAGTCCGCTTGTGTAGTGCTAACATTGCGTTCCGGAGATAGACGTTGATCGGCGACGCTAGAACTGCCCCTGAAACACGAGATTTCTCTATGATAGATTTGCGAATGATCTTTTAAAATTTGTTTAGACACAACAAGAAGGCTTTTGGCCTTCAACTCATCTGATGATAAGTGACATTTCCGAAACCACTGGTATTTAATATTTGACTATGAAATTGTGTTAGACCTTGAGTCTCTTACCTTCAGCGTGGCACCTTCTGAAGGCGTCGTGGAAGCTGGCCGGCATCACGTGCAACTTCAGCCAGCCGCCTGCCTTCACATTGTAAGTGTAGTCGAAACGGTACTGGCCGCTTGCTGTAAGAATGCGTTTACTATACTTATGTAATACGCGTTATTGCCCGCGACATGGACTAATAGTTCCATAGGGAATCCAGCTAATAAAGGATATCTATACACGGTGTTTTATAATAACCAATAAATAATCAATTCTTTATCGAAAACTCATTATTAAAATGTGTTTACACGTAATGTCATTTAACCCAACATTTTCATGTAAATCATAGACATGATGATGATACTATGATTTACATTAAAAATTTGGGTTGAATGACATTACGTGTAAACACATTTTAATAATGAGTATTCGAAAAGCATTGATTATTTATTGGTTATTATGAAACACCGTGTAGGTATATATAAAAGGAGACGTTCCTATCTATAGACGCACGCACAGCCGTAGTCGCTACTGGTAGAAACGTGAAATTTGGACAGATGTTTTAATTCAAAATGTGGACGCACACTAGGACAGGATTTTAAAAATTAAACCCTAAAGGGATCAAATAGTGGTTGCAAGTTTGTATGGAAAAATCTTTAAATTAGCAGCGATTTTGATAAAACTCGAGATTCATGCTCTTAAAAATATTTCATTGAACAAGTGTGTCATGGTTTATTGTAATGCATCCCCTTAGAGTGTAAAATAGGGGTTGAAAGTTTCTATGGAAAATATTTAAAATCTGCTTCAATTTCTATGAAATTTATTATCCGGGCTTAATTAGGCTACAAAATTATTTTTCCTACGGAAAATATTAATTCCCACGGGAAAATAACGCGGGCAAAGCCGCGAGCGGAAAGCTAGTCGTAGGATAAAGAGTATCCTATGATATCCTTCCCAAGAGCTTATGTTATCTTTACAAGGTGTTTGGTACATACCTTATCAAGCCGAAACCTATCCATTTTAACATAGTCATATAAAATTTATGGCGTCATGGAAAATTTGAAAATGTAAAATTATTTTTCTCATTTCCCATACTATTTTTTCACAGACCAAGCTATTTGTGTGGGGGATTTCAATATTAATTTTATTTCTAATGACGCCATAACTTTTATATGACTATGTTAACATGGGTAGGTTTAAAACCGAAACTGTCCTGCGAGCATGGAACTCTCGATAAACAAAATTTGACAGCTAAGATCGACATACTCAACAAAAATCGATAAATTTGACAGATATTCCTAAGGAGTGAAAAGGACAGATGTTTTTGTCGATCGATATATTTATGTCGATCGACAAGTCCATGCTCGCAGGGCTGGTTGCATAAAAAAATAAATTTCATTACAACTGGTTCAGTGGTTAGGTCGTGGAAGAGAAAAAGAATTACTTTCGTTTTTGTAACATTACAGTCCCCACGTTCTAAGACGTTTTGACAGCTGTCATCCTAATAGTTTAGCCGTTTAGCCGTCAGTTTTGACAGATAAATTATTGAATGACAGCTTTCAAAATGAGCTTCTTAGAAAGTGGGCCTGCATTAGGGATTAGTAGGGATGATGCCTGTAAGGTGGCCAAGTTTCTAATGTACATTATTATTTGAGTTTGGCTTTAAATAATCGCTTGACATAAATTGTGTTGTTTATGTTGGTCATGTTACTTCTGCCGGAAAACGAATCGGCCATATCAAGAATCTGTCCAAACCAGAATCTGCCCTTAACCGAATAAGCGACGTATACCTTCAGCTCTAAGATCGAATATGGCACATGGTTGACAATAAAGAAATTAAATTTCAATTTGAATGATTTATCCCACCAAAAACATTCTGTAAAAAACTAGCCAAGTCACGATGGAGCTGCTTGTTTATCTCTAAAAAGTAATGAAATCTAGACAAAGTCGTGCCCAGTCTAAGGTTCCTTACTGCGATTTCTTTATTATTATAGTTAATGTTGTGTGACTTGGCCGTTGACTTGTACCCACTAACGTATAAAGAATGTTCAACGACCAAGTCACACAACATTAACTATAATAATAAAGAAATCGCAGTGAGGAACCTTAGACTGGGCACGACTTTGTCTAGATATTACTTTTTAGAGATAAACAAGCAGCTCCATCGAGACTTGGCTAGTTTTTACAAGCTTTTATTTAACTTGCAATGTAAGTAAGTATGTATGTATGTTCGGGTGGAATCTTGCAACTCAATTTTGAAGCAGATATCTTTAACCGAGTGAGCTGAAATTTTGTATACATGTTTAGTTTAAATGACAATGCATGGTTAACTGTGTGACGTCATTCTAAATCCAAGATGGCGGCATACCCAAGATGGCGGACCAATTATTTTTAATGCACCCCTACCCTACAATATGTAATCAAATAAAAGGTCTTGCTACGAGTAACTCGAAAAATAATGTGACGTCACTATTAATCCAATATGGCGGACTTCTAAAGCTTGAAAATCAATTTTGAAGTAGATATCTTTAACCGATTGAGCTGAAATTTTGTATACACACACAGTTTGGATGAAAATGCATAAATAACTGTGTGACGTCATTCTAAATCCAAGATGGCGGCAAACTCAAGATGGCGGACCAATTATTTTAAATGCACTCCTACAATATGGGTATCAAATAAAAGGCCTTGCTAAGTGGTGTCATTATAAATCCAATATGGCGTACTTCTAATGCCAAAAAATCAAATTTGAAGTAGATATTTTTAACCGATTGAGCTGAAATTCTGTAAGTATAGACGTTCCGGCAAACGACCTTGCAACAATGATGCGTTGAATTAGATGAACAGACTAAGAAACGTGTTCAGTGATATCTAAAAAGTAAACAATATATTAAATGTAAAAAAACCTTTTTAAAAACAAGCTTTTATTTAAATGCGCTAAAAAGAAAAAATAAACTTTTACACTAAAACTTTTACTTATAACGTTATTTCACATTTAACACAATTTATATGACATAAAAGCTTGTCGCGAGATTTACTTTTGTAGATAAACAAGTAAATTAAATAATTTACACATAAGTAAATCTCGCGACAATCTTTTATGTCATATAAATTGTGTTAAATGTGAAATAACGTTATAAGTAAAAGTTTCTTTTTTCTTTTTAGCGCATTTAAATAAAAGCTTGTTTTTAAAAAGGTTTTTTTACATTTAATTTTTTACAATGTTTTTGGTGTGATTTCACTTCTTTTTGTAGAAACGTGAGCTTATTGATTAGTATAAGTATAAACGCCAGTCTAGTCTTATCCAGAGTTTTCCTTTAATTTTATTTATATGCGTATTAAAAGCAGAAGGGGAGGCATTCGCCCAGCAGTGGGACGCTATAGGCTAGATTAAATTAGAAGATGTGTCCCACTACGCTGGATTTTTGCAATGACAGTCGATTTTTTATGTACCAATAGTAGAAGGGGGCATTACCATATCTCTAATACAGCTGAGACTAGCTGAGGGTTCTTCATCAGATACTTCAGACCTTTGATTTCTGACATCAAATGAAGCGGCCCACCAAGTTGAATATTTTTTGTAAACGGTATGGCGGTATGTCGATATCTCTAATAGTTTGGTTGGGCTCTTGTGTTTTCTAATGAGGGTCACCAGGTACTCCAGATCTTCTATTATCCTAGTTTTTATAGTTTTCTCTTTATGTGGCCATTAAACCCTAATTCTGTATCAAATTTCAGCTCTCTGAGTTTATGGGAAGTACTAGTTCTATTTTGATGATCATGAGTGAGTGAGTGAGTGTCATAAATGCGAAACTTTGCTTTCGCTTAACTTCGGAACTAAATGATCTACAGACTTGAAATTTTGGATTTTAAGTATGTGATTATAGCTTACTGGATGACGAAAATTTCTGCGTTCTGGTCTTATCCAGAGGTTCTCAATTAGGGGCCTGAAAATGCGGCGAAATGGTTCCAGTAAAGGATGGTACGGCAGTGTTTGCTTCGCGCTCGACTTGGTGGGGGCACTGCCGTGCCCCCCATAAGGTCTTTTACGAGCTTGTATCCATTAAGCATTTGACGTGCGTAGTGTGCTCGTCTTGAGCAACGTGGAATGCCTATTGTATATTTATTGGGTTATTTTATTATCATTATTCAGTGCCCAATATACGAACGGAAACGTCAACAACGTCAACACAAAATCTTTGGGATTTTGTATAATAAATAAAATAAGTAGTTTTTCAGGCTAAATGCATATATATTTTATAAAAACTGTGAAGAGAATTTCATGCAATGTTCATCAAGTGCTAAGACTAAGGAAAGAATTATTATTACTACATTTACAACAAAGGATGAGGATGACACCTTAATGTATTGATACATCAACGTCTTTAAAAGCCCGGAATCCGCTCAAGAAGCTTAACTGAGTTGTTAAAGGAGCGATGATTTGTCCCTACGAAATAGCCTGAGTTTCTGCCACAACTAATATAGACTTGTTTTTGCAGCTTCTTCTTAAAAGTGTCCCCATACTTCGTAACTCTCCCCGGCGAGCGACTCGCACCTAGTTGTCTAATAGATAGAGGGGGACTATTAGTTAAGCAATACGAAGTGCAGACTTAGTCTTTCAAGCGCCTTGTCACAGTTTGTTTTTTTATCTATTATGTTTATTATTTGTTAATTTATTTACGTAGTTACGTTTGCGTTAATTTATTTATTACGTACTTAGTTGTACGCACAGATTATGATTTGTATGAAATAATACAAATCATAATCTGTTCGTACAACTAAGCGGAACAACCTATATGCCATTCTGCAGAACTTGTTTACAGTTTGTGGTGATATTCTTCCGAACATCTTGTACACTATTCTTGCTAAAATTTATTGTAGACCTACCCACTTGCTTAGTTATTGTTGAAATTGAAAGTATGGATTTTTCATAATTTATTATTTGCAAATAGGTAGGTACCGTTTTTCTGGTGTGTATCTAGTAGGTAAAAATATTTTTATAAGATAATTTGTGAAGCTCATGTTATTTGATAAGTGTTATATCTGAACTCAAAACCGAGTGTCGAATGTAAACTTTGTTGTCAGGACAAACCTATAATGGTTTATTGGCAACATTATATATGTATGTTTGTGATCCTTGTATATGAATATTTATAAATAAATAAAATAAATTTAATTTTTGTTATAGTGTTTTTGTACATTTTATATTATATCTTGGAGCTGTTCGCTTTCACGATGTACAAGAGTGGACATGCAGGCAGATCAAGTGCGGTGTCCTGATTGTTCTGTAGATCGCTTCTTTAAAGGTGTAAAAGGATTGAAAATTCACCAAGGTAAATGTCATAAGTCAAATTTTAACCTATCGGCTCCCATTAGCGACCAATCCATTTATCATCCCGTTTTGGCAAACCAAAAAACTATCAGAATGCAAAATTAATAAACCAGTTTTGAAACGGATCCCGAGGGGCGCCCGTATTTCTGTGGCTTCGGCCTTATCTCGCGCCCTGAAGGATGTTGTTGACAACAACACGGAACATTATTGGGAACACCTGCTGATTTTTCCGTATGCTGTATTGCATGTCAGTTCTGACCTAAACAATAAAAAAACATTAACCACGCGTATCAAAGAAAACTGCGTGCATTACAGCACACCCGAACAACCCCATTCATATTTGGATAATGACTCGGTCCCGTATCAAAATTCCAAATTTGCAACAAGAACAGCTGCTGAGTCTGCTTTATACAAAATTGTGGAAAGCAAACTCGGCGATGGGGATATAAAAGGTGCTGCTCGAATTCTTTTTTCTAGCGACTCGATCGCCCCGCCAAATCACGAAACACTCTCGATCTTAGAGGGAAAACATCCACCTCCAGCAGCAGATCAATTTTTACCTGAGGCGTCTTCGAAGGGGGATGAAACTGTGGAGGTGACAGCTTCAGAGGTTTCTGCAGCCGTCAAATCCCTTCAAAGTGGGTCTGCTGGTGGTCTTGATGGATTAACTCCACAACACTTAAAAGACCTGTTGTCAGGAGCCTGTGGTGACGCCGGTGAGACTCTTCTGAGAAATCTGACGTCTCTCGTAAACCTAATGCTGTCAGGTCAAGTCAACCATCACATCACGGACATACTCTATGGTGCCAATTTATGCGCCTTAAAAAAAAGACGGTGGCATTAGGCCTATTGCTGTGGGAATGACGTACGTCTCGCAGCCAAAACAAGTTGTAAAAAGTATTTGGGACCAATTTTGGTAAATCTTTTTCAACCGGTCCAATTAGGGTTTGGCTCACGAGGAGGCTGCGAGGCTGCTGTTCACTCCGTCAGGACTTTTAAAAAAATAATAATACAGCTTTGCTGCTGAAGGTCGATGTCAAAAATGCCTTTAATTCCATAGATAGGAGTGCCCTCTTAACGCAAATCAAGGACAAAATTCCACATTTGTATCCATTTCTTTGGCAATGTTACGGCTCTTGCTCAAAATTAACCTACTTTGGCAATGAAATTACTTCTGCTGTAGGCTGCCAGCAAGGTGACCCGCTTGGTCCCGCAATATTTAGTCTTGCTATCCATCCGATCATCCAACGCCTTCAATCCAAACTGAATGTTTGGTATTTGGATGATGGGACTGTTGGTGGCAACCAAAACATTTTATACGACGACTTTCATTTTCTAGTATCGGAATTTCGCAAGATCGGCTTGGAGCTAAATTTTTCAAAGTGTGAACTGTACATACCAGAATCGGTAACAGAAAAAGAATCCCTCATCGCAAAATTTAATATTCTGGCTCCGCATATAAAAATAATAAACAATAGTACACTTCGTTTATCGGGCTCTCCTATCTTGGATGAATCTATCCCTGCTTTTATTGACGAAAAAATTCAAAATTTCATGGAATTCTCGGACCGCTTATTAAAAATTAATACCCATATGGCTTTTACAATCATTCGCTTCTGCTTATTCGTGCCCGAATTTACATATCTTGTCAGGTGTTGTCAGCTTTGGAAACATTCAATTTTATTACAAAATTTAGACAAAATTATAAAAAATACTTTGGCTTCGGTTTTGAACGTTTATTTAAAAGATCGAGAGTGGTTACAGGCTTCCCTTCCAGTGCGTTTGGGAGGCCTGGGAATTCGTTCAGTAAGTGGAGTATCTCTCCCAGCGTTTCTCTCTTCGTGTCATAGCAATCATCAACTGATTGCCAAAATTTTACATATTGACCAACCGGAAATTGCCTATATGACCGAAGCGAGGGACGCTTGGAAACTAGCATGCCCAAACACAGATCTCCCGATGACACTAACTTCGCAGCAGCTGTGGGATGGGCCGATCTGTGAGCTAGCGCGGAAAAACTTATTAAATACGTGCTCCAGCCCTGCCCGGCTCTTAGCCGTAGCAGAGTGGGAGTCTGGTTTGTGGCTGCAGGCCTTCATCATCACAGCCCATACACGTCCCCACCGAGGGGCTCGAGCCTACCCTATATTAGGGTGATTAGGCCTTAGTCAACCACGCTGGCCCAGTGCGGATTGGTCGACTTCACATACATCATTGAATTTCTTCGCAGATGTATGCAGGTTGCCTCACGATGTTTTCCTTCACCGTAGGAGCGTCAGACAAATGTACATATGAAATTCGAAACGAAAAACACATTGGTACATGGCGGGTCTCGAACCCCGACCCCCCGATTGGAAGGCAAGTGCCGAGTCCACTGCGCCACCGACGCTCAGGCCTTACCATCACCCAATACCGGAACGTTGATGGATTCATCAACGTTTCGGATAGCTACATCTTTCCGCTTGGGTACATCGTGTTGCGCTCCGCATTGTTGTCAGTGCGGCACAGATGTCGACCAGCTCGGTCACCATGGGCTCTCGTGTCAGAGAAGCGCGGGTAGAATTCCCCGCCATGCCAGCCTGAATGATCTGATACGCCGAGCTAAATGCGCAGCCATTCTCGAGCCAAGTGGCCTCGTGCGTAGCGATGGCAAAAGACCGGACGGAATGACTTTGATTCCTTGGAAGATGGCTCGACCCTTAGTCTGGGATGCAACGTGTGTTGACACTCTGGCACCGTCACATCTTCCCAGGACGCAAAATAAGGCTGGAGCGGCGGCTGAATCTGCCGAGGACCTCAAAAGACGTAAATATAACACCTTAGATAGCGGGTACATATTTGAGCCTTTTGGGGTCGAGACCTTGGGCCCGTGGGGACCAGGTGCTTTTATTTTTATTTTTTTATTCTTTACTAAAGTACAATACAATTTTGTTTATAAAGGTACAACATAAAGGTACAAGGTTATGTAAGATTTACGTATTAATTAAAATATATTATCATAAAAATGTTGTTTAATTTTAGTTTTGATGTTTTTTTCAGTGATTGAATTTTTAAAGGTACCTATCTGGTAACAGGTTTATAAGATTTGGAATAATATAAGCTAATCTTCTTTTTCCGTACATATTACTATAGCTAGGTAGCGGTAATTTAGAATTAGTCATGTTACGTGTTCTGACTTTATCACTGTTATGTTTAGGTCGCGTGGTTAAGTATATGTTAAAAAACTCTTCAATGAGTAAGCTTTGATTGACCTTATCATGAACAGGCAGTATGTTACAAAATTTAAATAATTGGTTATAGTTATTTTGGAATTTGACTTTTATATTTTTAGGCGCTACTTGCTTTGATAATCTAAGCTGTAGGTTGTATATCTTATCTAGGTGGGTCTTATATGTTCTCCCGTAGCTAGACAAACCATATTCTATAATAGACTCAACCATCGATTTATACAACAGAAGTAAAATAGGGTACGGTATTTTCTATTTTATAATAGCGAACTTTGCAAGTAAGCTTCTAAGCTTATTGCAAACATGGTTGATGTGTTCTTTCCAGTTAAGTCGGTTGTCGATTACTAAGCCTAGGTAAATTTGTTTCTGAACAACATCAATGCTTTTACAATCACACGAAATCGGTTCCGTATTATTGAGATGCCTGTGTAAACAATCGTGTTCATGTGCTACTAAGTTAGGTTGAAAACTGTGATCTTGATTTTGACTAGTGCTGACATACATCAGTTTGGTTTTAGATGCGTTTAATACTAGTCCTACATCATGCGACCACTTCACCAGTATGTCGAATTCATTCTGTAAGATAGTAAGGGCTTCCTTAGCAGTATTAGCAGCTGCTACTAGACATGTATCATCAGCGAACTGGTAAATTTCGCACTTTTTGATAAGATTAGAAATGTTATTGTCGTACGTAAGATAGTGGAGTGGACCCAATACTGAACCTTGTGCTGTTCCCTCTGTAACAGTAGTTGGGTCACTATCAGTTTCATGAACCCTCACAACATACTGTCTATCCCTAAGGTAATCTGAGCACCACTTTAGCAGGTTACCTCTTATACCACTCTCTTCTAGGGTTTTTAGCAGTATGTCATGTTTGAGCATATCAAATGCTTTACTGTAGTCAATAAAAGCTATGATTATATGTTTTTTTTCATCTAGATGTTTATACATGGAATCAGTAAACCTAGTAAGTAGTTGCGTGGTATTTTTATGCGGTCGAAAGCCATATTGGTTTGCTATTAAGAAATTGGTTTTTCTGTAAAACTCGTGTATTTCTTTACTAATATATTTTTCGACTATCTTATCTATGCTCGGTAATATTGTTATTGGCCTATAGTTTGCATAATCTTTTCTGCTACCTTTTTATATATAGGTCTTACAATACCTATTTTAATGCTTTTGGATATGTATTACTCGTTACACTTGTATTAATAAGATTAGCTATTACATTGCTTATGTTTTTACTTATTCTTTTTATGTCTATTGCTCTGATGCCATCAACACCGGGTGCTTTTTACTATTTATTGTATTTATAATATTATCAACATCTTTTGCAGTCGCGGGCCTAAAACGCATAGAAACATTTTGAGAAATAGCGTAGGTATCTCTGTTTAATAGGGGTAATGTGCACTTTGGAGTTATGGATTGGACACTATTTTTAAATGTCTGTCCAAAATTATTAGCAATGTCTTTGTCACTAACTCCCTGCTTGCTAAACGCTGTCAATATTACTTCGTCCAGCGATTGTTTAATTTTGCCCGTTATCCTATTTAATATCTGCCATAACTGTTTTGGATTGTCTTTACAATGCATTATTTGAGATTTAAGATTTTGAGTTTTTGTTTTTTGTATAAATTTATTCGAATGATTTCTGGCTTTATTGTATTCACGCTTTAAGTTAAGATTGAGCGGGTCGGCAATCCATTTTTTGAAGAGTCTATCTCTATGCAAACATGATTCATTTACACGACTATTTATCCAGTGATTATGCTGTCTTTTTGAATTTTGGATTTTAATAATATATTTTGAGCTATTATATGTTTCGCTAAGTTGATTTTCTATGTAATTATTAATTAATATAGGGCATTGCATACAATTAGTTTCTTCCCAATTTATATCATTTAGTAATTTGAATACCTTGCTATTGTCCAAACGTATACTCCTTTTGGAAACATCCTGTATGTATGTGTCCCATATGCATGCGAGTGCTAAAATAGTTTTCAAAGAACTTTCAAAACGGCTGGTCGATTCATCCCGTGACCAAAATGCTGGCCTTTATTTTGCTCAAAGAATTAGTGTAGCTATTCAACGTGGCAATGGGGCCAGCGTTTTAGGTACGATGCCTACTGGCATCGATTTTTTGGTTTAAATATTTATGTTTAGTTTTATTATTAATTAGTTTTAGTTAGTTATTATCAAATTTAATCAATTACTTTTAATAGTTTTAGTCGCAGACAAACATCCCTGGCAATGAGTGCTACATGTTAATGTAGTTATTACAGACGATGGTTTTAACTAGTAATAGTTAATATTTTCTACTCAGTTGTTTTTTTTTCTATTTTATTTAAATCAAGTTACCAACTCGAAAAAAAAATATAAGTCTGTTTCAGTGCTGTTTCATATTTTAGATTTGTAATTTTGCTAAATTAATTGAAATATCTATAACTAAATCAAATCAAAAAAAGACAACTCACTCTTAATAGATGCAGGGTCAACATCAACTCGTACAATTTACAAATCTGTACATATTTTGTAAAATTTGTTAATAACATTATTGTATATACCATACTAACTTCATTACTTTTAGGACAAGCGGTACAAATCTTCCCTTTGAATCCCCTAACTTAGATGAGAGATAGAATTAACATTCAAAACCCATTAAGTACCTACCTACTATTTAGTAAGAATATTGTATTTTGTTATGACTGTATGTTAAGCTTGCAAGGTTTGTAGCTATGTCTATTCTATCAAATAAAAATTAGGCAACGACATCTTTGCCAAATCCCAAAAACAAAATATACAAATTTTCCTTACAATTTTTACCAAAAAGAAATATTATTTCTTTATATACGAGCATCTGTCAAAGATTACTTTATCTAAATGACACTGTTGAATTAATACCTACTAAAATGATTTCATTTATTATAAAAAACGCTACGTTATTTCACTTCTTCCCGATGTAAACAAACATTAAGTGGTTAGTGTTATTCTCTTTTCTCACGTTGAAGTCTATTTATAAATTTGATATTTTAAACTTACTTGAGCTTACAGCCGCTAGGAATAGTCCAAAACACACAATCAGGTATTCCATAATTTGGAAAGAATTAATTAATGTTCACATCGAATTCGAAGCACAATCACACTGGCGAGGTTTAAACGTACTGTTTTCCGCTAAAATAACTGGTTGATGCGCAAACTTGTTTTGAACTGGACGAATGTGTGCAGATGGACTGACCGCGCCTCCTGCTCGTCTAATACTATCTCTCTCGCTTACTTGTAAACATTATTATAAGATTATCACTTACCTACATTATTTTTATGGCAAGCGATACATATTATCTTCCTTTTGAATCCCCTAACCGAGATGAGACCACGATAGAATTACATTCAAACTTAAAACCGCCTCCGTCGTCTAGAAGTTGAGACCAACGGGTGTTGATCCGGGGTTCGATTTCCCATGGTGGTAGAATGTTTCTGCTCGGTTTGGTTGATGGTAGAGCTTCTGAGCCCGTCTGACTAGCTACCACCACATTACCTAAGTTTGTCGCCATAATGCGTGTATTTTTTGAGAACAAAGACTAACCGAATAAAACTACATAATATGTTAAGTTTCAAAAATAAACTGCGGAAACATGTACAACAGAACGGTATAACGTCGACGACGGTCATAACGTCGCTTTTTGTTGACTGTATTATTCTTGCTACTAGTTATTGTTGGTGAATAATAATATGTATTAGTTTATTTTTTGTCATATTTATGTATTAGGTTTAATAATTTGTAAATGATTTCGATTTGATTTTAATTTTGTTTTTGGGTACATCTACCACATTTGCTCTCTGCACCCCCCGTAGGTTCACTGGTAGAAAATGCCTAAGGCATTAAGTACGCCTTTGTACACAAGGTACATAAAGCATTAATAAATAAATAAATATGGCTTTTGGGCACCTTTCGAGCTCCTTGGGTAAGGGCAAGGGTGTGTGGGACACTACGGCATTAGACCGCGACTACACACTAAACCCCTCGGAACACTTCTCCGGCCATAGATAGGCGACTACGTGCATGCGCAGCAGGCGTAGCACGGACTGCCAAGACTGGACTCTGGTTGACTGTGGTTGTAGCAAGGTCTTTACTTCTTTAGTTAGAAGATTTAGGAGCAGTCGGAGAGCAAAAAAATTGTGTTAAACTCAGTCACACGTGTCCCTTGACGAGCGTCAAGAAAATTTTATCACGTCAGTGCCACTTAATACGCGTCACCGTGCTACTCTTTAAGACATAGAGATTATGTCACTGAAATTGTGTGATAATGCGTGACTCGAGTCCAGTCTTGGCAGCCCGTGCTACGCTTGCAGAGCGCTGGGCATGCGTATGTCGCTTGGCCCCTTAATGCCAGTAATGTGGAACAGTACGGGCCTCTCTCTCCACTAGAGGCATGGGAGCAGCTAGTGTCTCCTAGCTGCCCCCACAATCGCAGCGGGACCCCCACTAGAACGACGGAATAAGGGTATTGTAAGCCCTCCATGGCCAGCCTACCCTCCGAGTTTGGTTAATACCCTATCACACCGAAACCTACTCATTCTAACATAGTCATATAAAAGTTATGTAGTCGTTGAAAATTTGAAATGTTAAATATCCTTACTATTTTTTTTCACAGACCTAACTATTTGTTTCAGGGATTTAAAAATTAATTGAAATCCCCGTGGCATGCCATGGCCCCCATGCCCCCCCCCCCCACCCCTGTATCCACCAATGGACCGTAGCTAGACACCAACAGCTGGACGACCCGCTTATTTGCCAACTTCGTTATATTAAAAAAGTTTCGTGCCGTTAATAATACAAAAGTACCTATTCCCGATTGATAATATTACATTGTTTACGCGTCTATAGTACGATACTGCCAAACCACGATAACGGCCAAGTTAATTGTGGTTAGATATGAACAGAAATAAATCAAGAGGGCCTATACTATATAATCACGGAAAGAGCTAAATTGTATGCGACCAATCACAGCGTCGTATTATCGCGTCGCCGTACATATCAAAGATAATAGATGCGCTGCGATTGGTCGAACCCAACGGCTTATTTGTGAAACTAGCCCTCAGTTGAAACAGGAAAACTATACAACGCCAAGTTCCCGGAACCGATTTTTTGGACGAGTACTTAAGCGTTAAAACCCACTACGCAACACACAGATTAAAAAAACATATCGATATTATGACCGAGGCTCGGCCCTCGTAAACTCTTCATCAATTTTTTTCGAGTCCCTCGGAAATAAAATATTTTCCGGGATAACAGAATTCATTCCTTTTTATTTATTTTCTCCCAATTTATTATTGGGACACTGTTTTTTACACAACAAACAGACTGCCCAATTGATGGTAGCTACCGTGCTACAGTTCATTTTAATGCCGGTAGCACACCTTCGGCTCGGAACTGTAGGAGCGAAACCGCCAAGCGATTTGTCAGCGTTGTTGTTTGTACGGCACGCAAGCTTTGGTGAGCTTGCCTGCTCTAACGCGGATATTAACTATGTTATACATGTTTATGTCGCGTTTGGATCCGCCGCCCGATCTGCTCCAGACACAACCGTTTACACTTGCGTCGCGATTTCACCTTGTTGGTTTCGCAGCGAAGATGTGCTACTGACATAAACCTAGCGCGCGAAAATTGTCATAGACTAAAACCATGACCTAGCAACGGTTGTTGATGATTTTGGCTTGTCAATCTAAATTAAATTATTATTCAAATGATATCGTGAATATTTATTATTTCTTACATGCATATTATAAGTAGGTATGTATACTTCCGAAACTTTTCTTTTCGATTTTCAGTTGTTTGAAAACGTTACATCGAAGCTTTAAAATTTTAAATATCAGATTGATTTGTCAACATTATTTTGGTAGATGAAATGAAATGAAAGGTTAAAAACCTTTCATTTCATTTCGTGATTTCCCGTTTTGGTTATTTGAACTGGCCGTCCAGATCACCAGACTTTTTCCTTTGGGGCTTTTTGAAATCTCGCGTTTACCACAACAAACCACAAAATTTGCAAGTCTTGAAAGCTAACATAGAAGATGAAATCGTCAATTTGGAGCCAGTTGTTTCGCGAGCATCAATTCAAAATGCTGTAAAACGAGCATAAATTGTGCATCAGCTCTGGAGGTAGTCATTTGAGCGATTTTTAACCGACTTCAAAAAAGGAGAAGGTTCTCAATTCGATGCGTATGTTTTTTTTTGTGTGTATGTTACGCGATTACGCCACCAGTTGTGAACCGATTTTCAAAATTCTTTTTGTATTCGAATAATGCCAAACGATGATCTAGAAAATCTTAAAATTTGTCACCGACTTCAATATAGAAGTGTGATGTTGTCTGTACCTATTCTGATATTATTTTTAACCTTTCAGTGTTTTTGAAGTCGGTTTTTATTTTTTGTAAAATATTTTATATTTTTAACTTTTTAGTGACTGAAATCTTTTTAGTGAAAGAAACCCTAATTAGCGTTTCCCTTGATTTTCATGGGATCCCATCATCAGATCCTGACTTTGGTGACCTTGGGACCACCCTAGGAGTATCATCATCATCATCACAGCTCATATACGTCCCCACCGAGGGGTTCGAGCCTACCCTATGTTAGGGTGATTAGGCCTTAGTCAACCACGCTGGCCCAGTGCGGATTGGTCGACTTCACATACATCATTGAATTTCTTCGCAGATGTATGCAGGTTGCCTTACGATGTTTTCCTTAACCGTAGGAGCGTCAGACAAATGTACATATGAAATTCGAAACGAAAAACACATTGGTACATGGCGGGTCTCGAACCCCGACCTCCCGATTGGAAGGCAAGTGCCGAGACCACAGCGCCACCGACGAGTAACAGCGTCCCTAGGAGTATACTCTATCGAATACAAAAAGAATTTTGAAAATCAGTCCACAATTGGCGGAGTAATCGCGTAACATACACACAAAACACGTTTGATACGCCTTAAAATTTAAGGGTTTTCCTCGATTTTCATGGGATCCCATCATCAGATCCTAATTTTTGTGACCATGGGACCCCCCTTGGAGTTCACTCTATCGAATACAAAAAAAAATGAAAATCGGTCCACAATTGGCGGCGTAATCGCGTAACATACACAAAAAAAAATACGCATCGAATTGAGAACCTCCTCCTTTTTTGAAGTCGGTTAAAAAACGGTAGCCAATTCACATGATAAGATTACTTTTGTGCCACCTTGTATCTGCAGTATAGGCAATGTTGCTAGGTTTATTTCATAGCACTTGGCATTTATTTCATAGCGCTCTGCTACTCATGTGCTGCATTAGGTAATTTCGAGCATATTCCGAGGATATTCCTAGGATATGCCAAGGATATTCCGAAGATACTCCGAGGATATTATGAGGATATTTCAGGGATATAATACTCTTAGGTCAATGATAGGCAGTAGATATAGGTGTTATTGGTAGGAAGATGATTAAACTGCAAGTAAGTTGCTGAATAAAAAAAAAATACAAAACAATTTTATTTATTTCTAGTAAAACAGCAATATAATTTGCTTATCAAAATATGAGCCGGTACACACGCACAATATATAAGCGCGAGGTTTGAAAACGCTCGTTTGTACGCAAACGGCTGCTTCTAATTTTAATTCCAATGCGCGATTTTTTTGCAGGCAGGCAATCATTTTTCTTCGAGCCGTGGGCCGACAGACTATAGATGATGCATTCGTCATTAATAGACCTGGTCTAGAGAATTGGTTTGCTTTGCCGTCTGTTCCAAGAAGCCGTCGGAGGATTTTTGCAACGGCGGCTTCTCGCATATGAAAGCAAGCGGGAGATGGCAGCCCACGTCATTCAGCAGCCCAGCGGTGGCCGGCCGCAGTATGCTGCCGCAATTCTCCCCAGCTGTCGCGTTGTATACCTGCGGAGTGGGTTCTCCAGGAGCCCATTCTGCGTAGCCGGCTTGCTCTAGGGTCTCGCCTGCAATAGAAAAATAGGTTTTTTCTTTTAAGCACCATGGACGATAAGCTAGAAACAGCTGTGCTGTTATCATTTGGTTGGGCTTTATTTCACCTGATGGTAAGTGATGATAAGGTCCAAGATGGAAGTGAATTTCACCTGAACTCCTCAACTGCTGCTGAGGAGCTGGCTATCTAACCTATGATTGTTGGAACACATCATTGTAATTATGGTGAAAAACATAGGTAAGAAGACGATGGTAGTTGCCAGGTGGGTTAAGAAGCCCTGTATACCACCAGCCAAACAGAAAAACTTTTGCACCCATGGGCACAGATTACTAAATAGTTACATGGGGAATTGCAAGGCGGATCTCCAGATTAATAAGGGGTGATCAACTATTAGACCACGGAGGAAGTTGTATAGACAATAATCGTTTCACGGTAATAAATAAATAGATATACCGGAGGGAGACTTAAATTGGCTTCCTTATAGAGGTTGTGAGGGCTTTGAGAGCGTCGGTGGCGCTGTGGGTGTGGACTCGGCATTTGCCTTCCAATCGGGAGGTCCGGAGTTCAAGACCGCCATGTACCAATGTGTTTTTCGTTCTTCGAATTTCATATGTACATTTGTCTGAAACTCCTACGGTGAAGGAAAACATCGTGAGACAACCAGCATACATCTGCAAAGGAATTCAAAGGTGTATGTGAAGTTGACCAATCCGAACCGGGCCAGTGTTGTTGACTAAGATCTAAGCACCCTAACTTAGGGTAGGCTCGAGCCCCTCGGTGGGGACTTATATTAGCTGTTATGATAGAGGTTGTAGATTTGCTGGTGTTACAGGAACCACGTGTACTATATGCGACTGTAGTCGCTTACCACCTGGCAGGCATCCTGCTTTTTTGCCAACTCAGTAAAAATAACATTTCCTGTACAGTTTTTATTAAGTAACTATGTATTTAGTATACTAGCCTCGTTAACTTTCGCCAGAAAAACAATTCTCATGAAATTAAAAAACTTTTTTAATTCACAATAATGCTCTTTGTTATATTTCTATGAGTATCAATAGGAAACTTGCTTTGTTTAATATCGTTTTAGTAGATCGAGTTTTTGCAAGCCAATGTTTTAATTTTTTTTCATGTAAAATTCATACTTCATAGCAAATTCAATTAGACACGCCTGCCGTTATTGATTCACCTGTACATGGCATGCGGTGCTATAAGGCGCTTAGGGGGTTGATCACTGAAAGTAGCTCTAGAAAAAACCGTTTTACCAAAAAATATTACAAAAAAAAACAAAAAAACCGGCAAAGGTCTCGCACATCGAGGATTCCATACAAACTTATCCAAATATATAAGTTCCTAACTACTGTACATATTAACGGTTTTCAGACCTTGTTTCTTGCTAAATTGTACGATTTCAGCTCAACGGCAAGTACCCTACAGTTTTTGATTCAGCCTTAACCTCAAAATCCCCATGGCGTCGACACAAGAACATCAACAGCATACCCACCCTTCCCTTCTTCCAATGAGCTCTGGTCACTTTACTCCCACAAGCACATACATCACGTCATCTGGCTGTGGTCTTCTGTGAGATGGAGAATTGGAGCTACTACCACTATACTTTCGACTTCAATTATAAGACATACCATTTATTGTCAACCACGTGCTGTGGTTGTCCCAATCTCTGAAGCCGACTGATATTGAGAGGTTAAACTCTGAGGTCACCGAGCTCGCTGGGTTCTTGGCCACTAGTTCCTTGAGGACTTGAGCCTCAGTGTGACTGTTGATCACAGCTAGGTGGCCGCCCTCGGCGGTACAGATCATGTAGGCACGGGGCCAAGGCTGAGCGACGTTGTGGAACTTGTAACAGCTGTTTGTACGATTATCGTAGACGTAACCTGAAACAAAGAATGCCATTTTTAGGGTTCCGTAGCCAAATGGCAAAAAACGGAACCCTTATAGATTCGTCATGTCCGTCTGTCTGTCCGTCCGTATGTCACAGCTGTTGAAACTTGGTAAGTAGATGTATTATGTGAACTGCATTAAGATTTTCACACAAAAATAGAAAAAAGCAATAAATTTTGGGGGTTCCCCATACATAGAACTGAAACTCAACATTTTTTTTTCATCAAACCCATACGTGTGGGGTATCTATGGATAGGTCTTCAAAAATCATACTGAGGTTTCTAATATCATTTTTTTTAACTGAATAGTTTGCGCGAGAGACACGTCCAAAGTGGTAAAATGTGCCCCCCCCCCCCGTAACTTCTAAAATAAGCGAATGATAAAACTAAAAAAAATATATGATGTATACATTACCATGTAAACTTCCACCGAAAATTGGTTTGAACGAGATCTAGTAAGTAGTTTTTTTAATACGTCATAAATCGTACGGAACCCTTCATGGGCGAGTCCGACTCGCGCTTGGCCGGTTTATCATATTTCAGGTGGTCTTCTAGAAACCAATTATTCTTTTAATTATTGTACTCTTTAGGATGAGCTCACTCAACTTGAAATACAACAAGAAAGATTTCTGAAAAATTGATTTTTGAAAGCCTTCATGTCATCTGATGGTTAGTGACGATATGGCCGAAAATGGATGCGAGCTTCACCTGTACTCCTGGACAGCTGAGAAACTGGCTATCTACCTCGAATTTTCCGACCACAACAATGTTAGCATTGTTTTTATGACGACAAACTTAGGTGAGACGGTGGTAGCCTAAGTTGGTAGCTAGACTAGTGGGTTCGGAAGCCCTACTACCAACTAATCCAAGCAGAACAAGAAGTCCTCGTAGGTAATCATGCCGCGGATCTCTAGATGAATATAGGATGTTCAAGTTATGAGGTTGACAAGTTACCCAGGAAGCGCTACAGCATTTGTCATCCACCTCAAATTGAAGCCCTGCAGGATACCTTTTCACGTGCCGACAAACACCATTAACATTCTGTTTGAACACATACCAAATTGTCCGTGGTATGACGGATTATACATAATGGGTCGCTCCCGCTCTTTCCTTGGATGATGTAAGAGCCGATTGAGGACGTTTAGTGCAGGAACATCTCTGGGAAGAGACGATGAACTGAAAACAAAACCCTATTCATGTAGAGAAATACCCTTACTCAGCGGTGGGATGTGTATGGGTTAAAATGAATGATATGCCCGTTGCTGGTCGTATTCCTCACCAAAGAGGAGTGCGAAAGCCAGGTGATGCTTGCTTTATCTAACTTTATCATCGGTCACCATCAAATGACATAAAGCTCAGAAGATGCATTTTTAATACAAACTCTCATTCGAAATCGTAAGATTTGAATACGAGTTTCCAAATCACAATTTTTGAATATTCATTCCGTGAATTTCGTGACGAGTGGTCCTACCCACTAGTTTTTGATTTCTACTATAGTCTATTCAAGATATGAAGGTTCTTCTGTGCCTTCAGTTTCATGCATACTAGTTTCCATGATTAAAATATTGTTTTGAAAATATAACACCTCTTTAGGTTATTTTTATCTAAAATACAATAATTTATTCCAAATTTAACAAAAACGAGTATAATATCAGTCTAGTTAAATATAATTAATTATTATTCTGAAAAAAATATTTGCTTTATTATGTTTGTATTTGAATCGTGAATCGGAACGATTACTTTACACAAATATTTTATTTGTAAAATTTAAACAAATATTTTTTTCAGCATTATAATTTTATTTAACTGGACTGATATTATTGTTTTCTTTAATGTCACGGGAACCTTCTTATCTTGATTGAATAGACTTATAGTAGAACTAGCTTCTGCCCGCGACTTCGTCTGCGTGAACTTCAATTTTGAACAATTTTCAATTTTCCCTCGGGAACTACTTAAGGAATCGGGATAAAAGGTAGCCTATGTTCTTTTCCATGTCAAAGGCTACATGCATGCCAAATTTCATTTAAATCCGTTCTGCCGTTTTTGTGTGATTGAGTAACAAACATCCAAACATCTAAACATCCACACTTTCACATTTATAATATTAAGTAGGATATACGCAACGTATATACGTTCCGTTGTTATTTTTTTTTATTCGTGAAACGGTATCTAATATAGAATTTGTTTTTAATAACAACACTGAATGCGCGTGATACAACAATCTTTAAAATTGGGAACAGTAGAAAATAATTTCGTGGATGATTTGTGGTGGTGCCCAAGGTAGACACCACCACGTCGGCGATTCACCGACTTGACGCTTTGATTGCTGAATCCAAAAACCGATACAGATAATGTTTACCTTGTCTCCGTTCGGTCTGCGTATGTAGCCGGTGGACTTCCTGAGCTAGCTCGAAGGAAGTCGCGGCTCCTGAAGTTCTGCGGTGGATCCACCGGTGGAGACCGGAGCACTACAAATGCCTATTAGGCCACCACGGCTCACACACGCGACGATAATACTTTTGCACAACACCAAGCGGGCTTTCGCACCCCGATATTAGGTGCGCCGCGCAAAACACAATTTGTTATTTAACTTAAATTACATTTTATTCCGGCCCGCACATAACCTCTAACAATGTCATGACATTTCGACTCGACTCACTGACATGTCACATGCGGCCGGCCGCCAAAAAAGCTCTCACTGCACAGACTACAATGCAGTGTTGCCACTCGCTCTTCCTCGAGCGTGAACATCCCCCCGCTCTGGACAGTCCCGGACTGTCCGCCAAATCAGTCTAAGGGGAGGCGAGAAAGAGTAGCGACCGCGCGCTTCAAAACAGAATCCCCAACTAGGACCTCGGCAAACCTGGGCACACCATCAGACCCTAGAGTAAGTTGGACAATGCGTCCGCGACGCCAACGTAAGGGTGGCAGGTTTGGGTCCTTCACTAACACGAGGTCTCCAACCCTCGGTGGGTTTGTCTTATCTGACCACTTAACGCGCTGTTGCAAAATGTGTAAATATTCAAGGTGCCAGCGGCGCCAGAAGCTCTGGGTAAGCTGCTGGAGCAACTCAAACCGCGAAAGGCGTCCTGGATTGACATCTCTATAAGGATACTCGGGCAGGGCGTTAAGTGGTCTGCCTATCAAGAAATGGCCCGGCGTGAGGGCCTGCAAATCGTTCGCGTCGGTAGACAACGGACATAACGGACGCGAGTTGAGAACCGCCTCAATCTTATGAAACACCGTCGCGAGTTCCTCGAACGTGAGAATAGTCTCCCCAATAACGCGGCGAAGGTGAGTCTTGGCGGCCTTTACAACAGATTCAAAAATCCCTCCCCAGTGAGGGCAAGACGGCGGGGAGTATCGCCATGTTACCCCCCTACGGGAGAGTGTGGATCCGATCTCAATATTATTTTTATCTAAAAATTCACAAACTTCTCTTATATGTCTATCAGTGCCCTTGAAGTTCGTCCCACAATCGGACCGAATTAGAGAAGGCAGTCCCCGGCGGGAGACAAATCTGCCTAACGCTGCTAAGAAAGCGTCCATGGTGAGCGCACTCACCACCTCCAAATGAACGGCTTTAGTGGCCAAACAAACAAACACACACAAATAAGCCTTTTCAGTCTTAGCATTACGGAGTCGCGACGTTTTTATAGTGAACGGTCCCGCGAAATCAGTTCCAACTCCTAAGAAGGTCATCGATTCATTCACACGATCAGCAGGCAAATCACCCATTTGGGGCTGCATCGTCTCGGGGCGTAAACGATAGCAGGGCAGACATCGAAAGATAACAGATCGGATTATTCTTCGCGCTGACAAAATCCAAAACTCCCGTTGGAGGAGCGCGGTCAATGCATTACATCCGGCATGAGCATTCTTCACATGGCGATCAATGATCAACAATCGCACCAATGGTCCGTCCTTGGGGAGCAACAGGGGATGACGTGATCTATAAGGCAAGTTAGCGTGCCTCAATCGGCCTCCTACACGCAACAATCCCTTATCATCCAGAAAGGGAGTCAAACGCACCAAGGGTCCCTTTAATTTGGACGTCCCGGTACGGAAAATCTTAAGTTCCGGTTCAAACGCTCTAGACTGGGTCATACGCACCCAATGCAAAAGAGCATCTTGGCGCTCTTGCGGTGAGAGGACCGGACACAAATCTTTGTCCTGAGGCCGTCGACAATTTCGAATAAATCTTCTTATCCAAGCAGTCACGCCGAGCAACTTGTCCAGAGAACTGTAGCGGTCTAATAAAAATTCCCGCTCTGGCGCCGCCATAGTCTCGACAGCGTGAACACGCAAGCCCGGATTTGGTACCTTCACCACAGCTGGTGTGGAAGGCCAAGACGGCTGTAACAACCATTCGGGACCCCACCACAGAGTGTGGTAAATAAGCTGAGGGGCTTCACTGCCACGTGATGCACAGTCAGCAGGGTTTATTTCACCTGGCACGTGGCGCCAAATCAACGTGGCCTTCGAGGCCTGTATTTGGGATACCCGATTGGCCACAAATACTTCCAGGGAGTGGACGGAGTTCTTAATCCAACACAGGACAACCTGACTGTTGGACCAAGCAAAGAGCGACTCAAAGTCCACACTACGTCCCAGGGTGTCAACAACGTGGTTCATCAAACGAACCAGAAGAGTAGCTCCAGACAATTCTAACTTCGGAATCGTTAATCGAGTCCGAAGTGGAGCAACCTTACTCTTAGCAATTAGTAAGTGGAGCTTAACAGCTCCTCTATCATCGACCGTCCGGATATATACGACGGCTGCGTATCCACTCTCAGACGCGTCACAAAAGCCATGAAGGCTGGTCGTAAACCGTCCCTTAGGCAGTATATGTCTAGGGATACTAACCCGGTTAATGTCGGGGAGAGACGACATGAAGGACTCCCAATCTCGCAGCAAACGGCCCGAGAGGGGCTCATCCCACGACACTTCGGCTGACCAAAGTTCCTGTAGGAAGCACTTCATCCAAAACACTACGGGACTAATCCAGCCATTTGGGTCAAAGGTACGAGCTACTGTAGACAAAACCAACCGTTTCGTCCAGACCTTGGGGCTTGGCAGCTCCAATCGATAGGTGAACGTGTCCTGGACAGGTCTGTATTGCACTCCCAAAACAGACAGTAAATCTGGAGTGTTGGCATTCTCAAAAATATGAGGCTCCTGCTGGTGGTCGTCTGGCAAGTCACACAAAAGCTGAGGTGAGTTGGACATCCACTTCCTCAGTTCATAACCACCAGCCCCGAGACGAGCAATTAGTTCATCTCGCAAAATCAAGGCTTCCTCGACACTAGAGGAGCCCGTACAAATATCATCAACAAATGCATCCTCCTTGAGAACCAAGGATGCGCGAGGGTATCGTAACCGCTCACGTTCAGCGAGTTCCACAAGTGAGCGAATTGCCACAAAGGGGCTCGAACGCAGACCGTATGTATTGGTGTTCAGCTCGTAGACTAGCATGGGATCTCTGGGATCCTCCCTCCATAATATGAGCTGATATCGTCTATCGTCCGGGTGAATCACAGTCTGCCGAAACATCATCCGGATATCAGTCACAAAGACGACGGCATGGCGACGGAAGTTGGTCAATACATCACCCACCTCGTGGTGCAACTTCGGTCCAGTATGCAGACATTGATTCAGCGAAACTCCGGTAGACGTGGGAGCTGACCCATCAAAAACAACGCGTATCTTCCCGGTGGAAGGTTTCAAAACCGCGTGGTGAGGAAGAAAATTATGTTCCTCGTTTCGCCAGTCCAGTCGCGAGACCGACATGTGCCCCAGTTGCTCATATTCTCGCATGAAGTCGACATACTTCTGTTTGAAGTCGGAGTTCCCACTCATACGACGCTCCATGGACAGCAGTCGCTTCTCGGCCAACGGCCGGGAGCTGGCAAGTGAGGGGCGAACTGACAAAAAGGGCAAACGAGTGATCAGCCGTCCCGAGTGAAGGCGACCTGTATTGTTCTGGTAGAACAACTCACACTCCTCGTCTATGGGGTTCACTCGCTTCACGGTAGGTGGCTCTTCCACCTCCCAAAACCGTTGAAGGACATCCGATAAAGTGGAGCTAACAGTTATGTAACTGTCCACCGATGGAGATGGTGGGTTATGCCTAACTGGTCCCATCACTACAAACCCAAGCGATGTAGATAAGGCTACCAGCCCACCCTTCTGTAACTCTCTCCTCTTCCCACAATACACGCGGCCTAGAACATCGGCACCGAGCAATAAGTGAATCGGACCGGTTCGGTGGAAGGAAGGGTCAGCCAAGGTCAATCCTGATGTCGCATCAACGACAGCGCGCGAAACGTGCTGTTGCGGAAGCTGACCAACAACCTTCTCATAAACAATCGCGGTAGCGCCAATTTTGGGCGCTGAAGAGAAGTGGGGGGAGAAGGAGAACAAAACCTGACCGATCGGATCCGGGATCCGCAGGTCTCCGATTCCTCGTACCGATTCAAGGTATGGAGATGGACGGATAAGCTGGACCAGCCAGCTGGAGGCAATGCAACCCTGAGCTCCCGTATCCAAAAGGGCGCGAACTAAAACAAAGGTGCCCCTCGGGCCCCACACCTGTACGCAGGCTGTTGGTAACAGCACCTGCTCCTGTGGGGGGGTTGCAGCCGACAGTTGGTTTAATGAAAATCCTCCCGCATTCCCCGCAACGGGGGGGAAGGGGGGTTCAAAGAAAAATGCGTGCGCGGCAGCGGAGTAGGGCGCTCAAGGCGCTCGAGCGGGTCCCAATCCGGCACGTACTGGCCCCGATCAAAGCGGCATCGGGGGGCCGGGCGGTGCCCATGATGGGCGAAAGTTGGGGGAGCCCGCGATAAACGAGGTCTCTCCATCAGAGGGGGAGAGAAGCGTATCGGCTCCCGGCGTGGCTCCCTAATTACCGCGGCCCAATCCCGCGGTGGCGCCTCATAAGCGGCGCGTCGATCCCCCCCGCCCGTAGGGGGGGTGGGGTGCCCAATCCTCTCACGGGAGGGGGGGCGCCTCTCCAATCTCCGCGGAGGGGTGGCACGCCCCTCCGATCTCCTCGGAGATGTGGGTGACCAACGAGGGCCCCCGCCCGTGTGCGAGTCCCTCGCTCTCACCACCTCACGAGTGTCTTTATTATTAAAGCACAAGAGGGGGTGATGGGCCCCTCCACAACAGTGGCAATCTCGTGGGTGGGGGCAAGCCGATGCCATATGGGCCCCCAGGCAGCGGTAGCACCATTTCCGCTGCTTGGCCATATTCCTACGCCCCTCGGTGCGTAGGCCAACAAATTTGGGACAGGCTGGCAAACGATGGCCATCCCGCTTGCAACACTTGCAAGGCATCGGCCTCTCCCCGTGTGGAGAGTTCTGCCGCATTGCAGTATACTGCTTGTGCGGGCGGCGCTCTCTCCGTGGCGCTGCCCGGGATGCCTCATAGCGGCCTGTACTCGGTCCCGGTATAGGAGCCAGATCCAAGTGGTCGGTCATCCGACACTCATCCTCCAAAAATCTGAGGAGATCCGAGAAGGGGGGGAGGTACGAGGCACTATTGCCCCCATACCTTTGTTCAAAACGCCCCTTCATCTCCATGGGAAGCTTGTTGAGGATGAGGTGGAGCAATATGAAGGACCACTGGTCCACCGGTAGGTCAAGTCGTTTGAGCGCATTAATAGCGCTTAGCAGCGGGTTCAAAATCTCCTTCCTCAATGAGGAGACCCGCGATACTCGTGGCAGCCCTAAAATGGCAGCCACATGTGTGTCCGCTAGCAAGCGAACATTCTGATACCGGGCGGTCAACAACGCCCTTGCAATCTCATAACTGTCATCGTTGACAGGTAGATGCTGGACAAGCACACCAGCCTCTCCACGTAAGGCAGAGAGCAAATAGGCCAATTTCTGGCTAGGGAACAGGTCGTCCCTCGAGTGGACCAGGCTATCAAAGAGGTTAATGAACCCCATCCAAGAAGCCAGGTTCCCATCAAAGGTTGGGATGTCTAAAGTGGGCAGTCTGCCCAGCAAGCCGGCCGGGGTAGGCTTGACCTCCCCGGGCGTGCACGACTCACCCCTCCGGGCGGATAGGATTGCCTGAGCCTTGTTTATAATCACATCCGCCTGTTCAAAACACTGATCATAATCGGCATTAAATTGGTCGACTGCCCGCAACTCAGCGGCACCCTCGGCTGGGTGGTCGAGCAGATATTGTTGATGAGCAACGAAAAGCTGCTCCAATTCCTTCAAGCGAGCAGGTACTCCCTCATGCCGAATTAACAAAGCCTGTTCTCGGTCTGGTCGGTCTACCAAAGCGACGGCACTAGCAAACCATCTCAAAATCTTTTGTGCACCCGCGCGGGCACCACTAAGCGGGCTGACTGGCGGGACCATTTTGCACCAAAATTAATAAACACTATAATAATACACGGACAAACAGACCGACAACCGCAGACAATAAAACAGATCGGGAGGAACTTCAAAGGCAGAACAAAATATATAAACAAACCAAAATCAAGTGTAAATGCTAAAACTTAACTAGAACAACAAAGGCATTTAACAATAGAATTTTTCAAACAAATTAAATTCAACTATTAAGTCAATAACTTAACAAACATAATATTCAAAGGCAAACAAAACAAAATCAAATGTAAATGCTAAAACTTAACACAGCAAAATAGTGTATTACAAGTTTACAACAACAGCAAAGTCATTTAGCAGCAAAATTTTTTCAACAAATTAAATTCAAGTATAAGTTTACAACTTAACAAACAAAATAGTCAAGGGCAAAACAAAGATATGAAAAAACAAACCAAAATCAAATATAGGTAAATGCTAGAACTTAACTAGAACAACAAAAGACATTTAACCCCAATTTTTCATATACAATAACAATTAGTTAAGGAGATCGGTCCACAAATGAGATTGTAGTCGGTTTAAAATCAGCAATCAAAACCAATTAATATGTATTGCCCGTTTGGACAACCAACAAGATTACAATATTAATTGTACAATACTAATCAAATACTCAAATCTAAGAACCACTCAAATCTAAAAACCACGCTCTGCTACCAAGAGATGGTGGTGCCCAAGGTAGACACCACCACGTCGGCGATTCACCGACTTGACGCTTTGATTGCTGAATCCAAAAACCGATACAGATAATGTTTACCTTGTCTCCGTTCGGTCTGCGTATGTAGCCGGTGGACTTCCTGAGCTAGCTCGAAGGAATTCGCGGCTCCTGAAGTTCTGCGGTGGATCCACCGGTGGAGACCGGAGCACTACAAATGCCTATTAGGCCACCACGGCTCACACACGCGACGATAATACTTTTTCATTCCTCATGCTCGGAAAGGAGCGTTTCCTTGATCTGAGTATTGGGAGGAAAACGCTAGTTCCCACCAGCGGGCGGGAAATTCTCATACTATTTACTTCCCTCCTTAGGGCGGAAAGTAAAATTTTAAAAATAGAACTGAATTAGGTTACGTACATACAATCTTTGGTACAATGATAATAAAAGTATTTGGCTGAATGGCCAGTAACAGGTAACGCGATGTGTTCCAAATTTAAAAATACCTGTGAAAAAGATAATTTTGGCGGGAGGGGAATCTGTTACGCTGTACCGAAATCTTGATTGTGTGATTTAGGTATTTAAGAAAAACAATGAATTCAAGCGATTCTGAAATTTCGGCTCCAGATTCAGTCACGAACGAAGCAAATACAATACTCGAAATTTTTTTGCCAAAAATTTCAAAGGAAAGATATTTAAATACATATTCCGACTTTATGAAGTGGCGAGATGCAAGGAATATAAAATCATTTTCTGAAAATGTATTTCTTATATACTTTAATGAACTATCTCATAAAGTGCAGGCGTCTACGCTATGGAGCAGATATTCAATGCTTAAAGTACACTAAGTGTAAAACACGATGTCGATATGTCATGTTAGGAGTAATTTTATTAATAAATTTTATTAGAAAAGCTATTTTTTATTTTCCTTGCATTCGAAATGAAAAGTAGAGTGCTACACACGGGTAAAAGGAATCAAACCCTACTCGGACTATAGCCGCCCTCGCTGCGCTCGGGCGTCTAACAACCTCGTAGGGATTGATTCCTTTCCACCCTTATAAAGCAATCTACTATTGCACAACACCAAGCGGGCTTTCGCACCCCGATATTAGGTGCGCCGCGCAAAACACAATTTGTTATCTAACTTAAATTACATTTTATTCCGGCCCGCACATAACCTCTAACAATGTCATGACATTTCGACTCGACTCACTGACATGTCACATGCGGCCGGCCGCCAAAAAAGCTCTCACTGCACATACTACAATGCAGTGTTGCCACTCGCTCTTCCTCGAGCGTGAACAATTTGTATTCGTGTCAGAATTTAAGATTGATTTCGTACGATTCAAATAGCCTATATCTATGAGCACTTGTTTTGAACAATAAAAAAATAAAACCGACTTCAAGGACATCAAAAAGTCATAAATAACATAAGAATAGAAACAACATCATAGTTTTATATTGAAATTGGTGCCGAATTTTAAATAAGTACTTACATTATTTGTTCTTATATTTTTAAGACTTTTTAGTTGATCATTGCTTGGCACCTTATGCTCTAAGCTTGGCATCGACTTCAATATAAAACTGTGATGTCGTTTTTATTCTTACCTTTATTATTTATAACTTTTTGGTGTTTTCGAAGTCGGTTTTATTTTCTGTAAAAAATATATTTTTTAATCTTAGTTAATTAAAAATGCCAAAACTTTCTCCTAAATGTACAAATACTTTTCTGAACACCGTATCAGAAACGATTTAGACCAACGCGAAATAATCGCCGACAAACATACATAAAAACATACAGGTCAAGCCGAGAACCTCCTTTTTTTTGAAGTCGGTTAAAAACGAACTGTGTGCTCGTTCAGTACTCACCGTTGTCTTTAGCCCCACATTTTTGTGAGCAATGCATCTTCGTCATCATTTTGTAGCAGATGAAGGGATGTTTACTGTCACAACTTATTTGACGCATCATTTGGTCGCTCGAATTCATAATTATACAGTTTCCTTCACCGCTGGAAGGGTCTGCATAATCCCATTTCAGAGAGGAAATCGCTTCCAACAGGACTCCTGTAAAATAAAAAGGTTCTCACATTACAACAGCCCCCCTAGACAAATGCCACACGCTAACTTTTCCGCAGTCGTTCCTCAGAAAAAATGTATGGAGATGACATTAGCTGCGGAAAACATAGCGTGAGGTTGTCGTAATCTAATGTCATTTCCATACATTTTTTCTGCGGAACAACTGCGGAAAAGTTAGCATGTGGCATTTGTCTAGGGCCTCAGGGCTTACTGCATCGTTTCTTACTGCATCTTGTTTGTTTGTTGTTTTTTTTTCAGTTTATTTTCATGCACGTTCTGATCTTGTGTGTCGAAGTTCTCTTTGCTTTGTGTGTGTCTTTAATACTAATAGATAAATGTCAACGTATTGCGTTTTTTACGCAGCTTTTTTTATTATATAAAACAATCTAAAAAGCCATCAAGCTTACCAGCCTCCATGGTCTTGTGGTTCAGACCACCGCGCATCGGGTGTTAATCAGGAGGTACGAGGTTCGATTCTCCATGGGGGCAGAAATGTTTCTGCTCAGTTTGGTTGGTGGTATGGCTTTTGAGCCCGCCTAGCTAACTACCACCGTCTTACCTAAGTTTGTCGCCATAACAACAATGTTAAAAGCATTGTTGTGTTCCAACAATAAGAGGTAAGAAGCCAGTACCTCAGTTATTGGGGAGACCAGGTAAAGCTCGCTTCCACCTTCGGCCTTATCGTCACTTAACATCAGGCGAGATGAAGGCCAAGAGCTTCCCTGTCGTATATAAAAAAAGCCCAAAATAGGCACGAAGAATCGCTAACATATGCACGGAAATTCATAAAAAGGACCAAATTATGCAATCAAATTATCGTAATCACAGCTCATATACGTCCCCACAGAGGAGTACAGCCATCCCTAACCAATTATGTTTGGGCGATTAGGCCTTAGTCAAACCACGCTGGCCCAGTGCGGATTGGTTGACTTCATATAAACCTTTGAATTACTTCGCAGGTGTATGCAGGTTTCCTCACGATGTTTTCCTTCACCGTAGGAGCGTCAGGTAAATGTACATACGAAATTCGTGAAACGAAAAACACTTTGGTACATGGCAGGATCGATCGCGGGCCTCCCGATGCTACTCGGGGCACAATCCTGTGTCGAGGCCACATCGCCACCGACGCTCCTTCTGAGCGTAAATATGAAGGATTTCAAAATTTAAAAAAACAACTACCCCTGAAAAGGGGTTAATGCGGGGGTAATAATCCGGTCACTAATAATAACATTACCTTCCATCGATTGGAAAACTGCTGGGTGGTAGTTAGCGTGGAGTCCTGTGTATACTGGCACAGAATCCAGTCCATTGCGTTGCGTGATCCCACGGATTATTTTCTGAAAATTCTCATTTAGCGGCGATGCTATAGTGGCCCCTGAAATAGATAATCACATAACTATGAACTTCATAAGGATGGTAGCTGGTATAACTTATAACATTAGATTTTTAGAAATAACAAGTGTCTGAAAATCCCCCATACGAATAAAGAATTGAACCCCTTCAGAAATCCCTTAAAGTTCAAAGTATATTTTACCTTCGTATAAGCAGGTCAATGCGGCCTCCTTGAATGTAGTCGGCACTCTGTGCAGCTTTAACCACTGGCCAAGTAGTTCACTATAGTACAAGTAGTCAGGCCGGTATACAGTTGAGCCTACAAAAATTGTTTTTATTTATATATTTGCGACACATAACAGGATACAATTATAAACAAACATTAGACAAAATAATTATACGAGTACACTGTTGGTCTAACTTTAAACAACATGCATTATACAATAAGATATAATATGAGTAACAAACACAAAGAACTATAAACAATATGATACATATTACTTTCTAATATGTGTTCTTTTATGTAGAATTTTGACCGAACTTTGATTAAATTGATTACATATTTTAATTTATTTATTACAAGTAAGAGCAGGCCTCCATCACTAGGCGTTTAGGTACAATATGAACGAGTATGTACCTATCGTCACAGTAACAGTGCATAACTGTGCTATTGTTCTGCGCACACTGAGAGTGCAAAAGCAGCGGGCTGCAGCTAGGAGTATATTTTTATTTTTTAATAAAAGAGTGAATATTAAATAACTAACCTGCAGCAGATGTGATAAAGACTACAAAAACGGCCGAAGATATCAGAGACATGATGACATAATCTCTCACTGCGACCGACATCAACAGTCTGAGTAACATAAGGATAAAACAGGATTATTTATATTAATTTGTCGTGTCTAAAATCTACTTAGTACAGTTCGATATTTTAGTACTAGGTATATCAAAGTGTTATCGGCAGTGAAACTGCGTGATTTTTTCCGTCCCGTCCCGACCCGTTCACCCACTGGACTTTCCCAGTGGTGGATGGACGGGTAATTCACGAATTTTCACCCACTACGCTAGTATCAACCGAAATACTCGTAAGTATTAGTAAGTACTAATCGATAAAATTAACAATTTGATCAATTAAAAAAGAATATTTTGCTTTCATAATAATAAACACGAATTCTCCCTCAAGAAAATTTATTTTATTATACCGGGTTATTTTTCCAGCAGGAGTCAAATTTTGTGTGCTTGTTCAGACAATAGACAATGGTCAATTGACCATTCCCCTCCCCTTATCTCCGAAACTACTGAACCTAAAATTTTGAATAAAATACAGAAATTAGTTTTCTACTTATAGATTATAGGAAAACCTATAAAAGTTCATGATATTAAAATAACATGGTAAATTACTCAATATAGGTAACATCGTACGGAACCCTCTTCACGCGAGTTCAACTCGCACTTGGTTTTTTCATGAACATCTTTGTTTTTGTTGCGAGAAAGTATATACTATTTTTTTTTATTTTTTTTTTTGTGCGGCGGTCTTGAAACGGTGAACACGTAATTTCAACTGCTCCAGAATTTAATTCTAAAAGTGTAGTTTAATTGCAAAAACACGAAATAATTCTATACCATCATAATCTACAAGAAAAATAGCAACTCGTCACTTACAGAATATAAAGCAAAGTGAATTATTACTGTGTTTAAATATCGATCTAAGATCATTCTGTGTTAGTGCACCGCTTATTTTATTTGACAAAGTGGGTAACTTTAAATAATTCAAAAGTAACAGTGAGAAACAGTTTTGAAAGTCTTCATATGTATCAATATTTTGTCAAGTTAGCTATCGCACGTTTAGCGCTGCGGTCGACGGGCGGTATCGGATAATATCGTGTACGATTTCGAGTGGTGACCGAGTTCGAGACTTGGAGCGAGCACAATTTTTGTTTCAATATTTCATTTTTTCTTTAATAACAAGATATATTGCATAGATCTAATTATTCAAAGTAGATATTTCCTGCAATGTCTGCACCAAAAAATAAAATTTGTACTGGATGTCGAGCTGCGATTAAAACTAAGGAATTCTTGGAGTGTCCTCAATGTAAAAATATATACGACCTAGTTTGTTCGAATATAACAACAGATCAGTTCTATGGTATGAACGCACAATGCAAAGCGAATTGGAAGTGTCCGGAATGCCATACAAAACAGCCAAAAAAAGATAATACGAACACTCCGGTACATGAACGTGCATCTGTGAATCCTAAAGCAATGGACAGACAGTATGATTCGCAAGACGGGAATGTAACATTAAGGTCATCGCTTCGCACCCGCAAATTAGCTGATACTGATTTTAATACAGGAGTAAAAAAGAACCCAAATACACACCCTAGTGACGACACTGCTCTGGGGTTACCTGATAATCACGATATATCTGAGATTATCAGGACGGAAGTGAGTGAAGCTATGCGGTCCGTACTGCCGTCTCTCCTAAAAACGCTATTCGAATCTAGCCTCAACCCAATCAAAACACAACTTGATGTACTACAAGACTCAGTTAAATTTATGAGCGACCAATATGAGGACTTTAAGAACAGTATCGATACTATAGTAAACGAAAACAAGGCCCTGAAAACTGACTGTGCCCAACTGCGCGAGACTGTAACCAATCTAACTGACCGATTAAACATAATGGAACAATACATGAGAGATTCTAATTTGGAGATACAGGGAGTTCCCGAATTCAAGTCTGAGAACATCGTTACTATTGTTAAGCAGATTGCGAAGGTGGTTTCAGCAAAAATTACTGATGAGGACATTCTCAAATGTACGCGAGTTGCTGCTATGAACAAAACGGCTCAAAGACCTCGTACTATTATTGTCAAGCTACGTAGCAGTCGCTGCCGCGATGAAGTTTATTCGGCGGTTCAGAAATTCAACAAAGCGAACCCAAATGAAAAACTCAATTCCTCACACCTGGGATTAGCAGGCACGACATCAAATGTATATGTATGCGAGCACCTTTCACCAGCAAATAAGGTCCTACATGCTGCTGCTCGTATCAAATGCCGCGATCTGGGATACAAATTCATCTGGGTAAGGAATGGACATATATTTGTACGGAAGGATGAAAACTCAAGATTCATACATATCAAGAATCAACAGACGGTTTCTTCATTGGAGTGACATTGTAGCGACTATAGTATAAGTTGATGTATTGTATAATGTTGAGTTCTCTTTAAAATTCGCTTCCTTAGGCTCGTCCTTACTGGTCTACTATCAAAATGTGCGTGGATTAAAATCTAAGTTGTTAAATATGTATAAATCTATTCTATGTTGCAATTACGATATGTTTGAGTGAAACGTGGCTTGATGGATCAGTTAACACTAGTGAATTTATTGATGACCGTTACACAGTTTATCGTAGGGACCGTCCTAATAGCTTCTTATTAAAATACAATAAAAACTATGGCGGTGGTGTTCTCATAGCAATTAAAAACAGCATTGCATCTGACAACAGAACTGATTGGGAGACTTCCGTTGAGGATTTATGGGTACGCGTGAGGTTGCATAGTGCTTGGATGAACGTTTGCACGGTATACTTACCATCATATCTTTCTACAGAGGACTACTCGGGTTTCTTGCACAACTGTGAAAGGATTGTGTCGTTAAATCCTAAAGATAGACATCTCATCATAGGCGATTTTAACATACCCGATATAGAATGGGACATTACGACAGGGTTACCGCATACACTCACTGATGTAAAGTCAGCATCTTTGAATGAGTTTATTACAGGAACAGGTTTGCTACAGCGGAACTCTGTAACCAACCAAAACCATAAAATATTAGACCTCATATTATCAAGCTCTGAGTTGCCATGTACAGTTAGCAAGTGCGCTGAAATCAGTCGCATTGATGAACATCACCCTGCACTAGAACTGTCAATTTTATTAAAAGAGAAAAAACAAATACTTAAGCAAAAAGAAGCTCCAAAGTATTTGTTTCACAAAGCCGATTATGAATCCTGTACGACCGACCTATTGCAGGTTGATTGGAAAAGCTACAGCGACTTGTCATGTGACGATTTTCTTCTCCAATTTTACAATACACTCTGGGAGACAATCGACAAGCATATACCTAAGATTAAAAATGTAAAATCGAAATTCCCACCATGGTTTAACAGTAGTCTCATTAAAATGCTCAAAGAAAAGGACCGATATCATAGAAAGCACAAAAAATTCGGAAATCCGCGTGATTGTGATGTTTTTAACATGCTACGAAAAAGATGTAAAGTGGCGCTGGACAACTGTTTCAGTCTTTACATATCGCGGCTGGAGAAAAATGTTACTTCAGACATAAAAGCATTTTGGAGATACACTAAAGCGAAAAGAGTAACAAATGATCATCCTAATAGAATGTATTGTGGTGGGGATACTGCTGATTCCGGTTCAGATATAGCAAACCTCTTTGCAAGGTTTTTCTCATCAGTTTATAACGCTACTGATTCTTCTTCAATGTATACACCAGATTTCGATCAATCTAATGTAACTTTATCAACAGTTCATATTTCAGAAAGATCCATTAAATGTTGCCTTCAGTCGACCAAAATTGAGAAAGGAGCTGGTCCTGATGGTATTCCTCCTATTTTTGTTAGGCGATGTTCTGATGCATTGGTTAAGCCCCTGAGTATTATTTTTCGGAAATCTTTGCAAAGTGGTTACTTTCCAGCGCTATGGAAACTGACCAAAATTGTCCCCATACACAAATCAGGCGACAAAAAATGTATTTCTAATTACCGCCCTATAAGCATTCTTAATTGTTTCGCAAAAGTTTTTGAAAGTCTAATTTATAAGCAAATCTACTCACACCTGAAATCCGTTATCAACCCCCACCAACACGGATTTGTTCAATATCGTTCGACTACTACTAATCTTCTAAGCTATATGCATTACCTATGTACGGCATTTGACGATACAGGGCAGGTAGACTCAATATACACTGACTTTGCTAAGGCATTCGATCGAGTTGATCATAGGATACTTTGTATTAAAGCAAAGCAACTGGGTATACATGGTTCGCTTTTGCGTTGGCTAGAGTCCTATTTATTAAATCGTTCACAGATTGTCACTATAAGTGGCTATGAGTCCAGTCCATTTATTGCTGAGTCTGGTGTTCCTCAAGGCTCTAATTTGGGGCCTCTACTTTTCTTGATATTCATTAACGACCTTTTGAGTCAGCTCAAGTGCGAATATTTAGCATTCGCAGATGATATAAAAAATTTTCGTAAGATAAATTGTATTGATGATTGCAGAAGGTTGCAAAGTTATGTCGATACTCTGGTTTGTTGGTGCGATAACAATAGAATGTCGCTGAATGTAAATAAGTGCCAGTACATTACATTTACAAGAAAGAGGAATTACATCCAAACATCCTATAAAATACAAGGAGTTCTTTTAAAAAGTGTTAGCGTAGTACGTGATCTTGGAGTGTGGTTTGACTCGAAACTCTCATTCATAGCACACTACGACTCAATAGTACGGCGAATGATAGGTTTCATATATCGCATTTCAAAGCCTTTCAAACAAGCTAGTAGTATTATTTTGTTGTATAACACCCTAGTAAGAGGGTTGCTGGAGTACTGCAGCATTATATGGGCACCACACTATGCGAATCACACCAATAGGATAGAGGCGGTTCAGAAGCGATTTGTACGTGGCCTGACTTCAAAATTGGGACTGAGAAGGAAGTTATTGACATACCAGGATAGACTTGATAAGTTTGGTTTGGACTCTTTACAAGTGAGGCGTCAAATTAACGATCTTGTAACGTTATACAAGATTATCAACTCAAAAATGGACACTGATATTCTAAGCCACGTTTCCCTCAAAGTGACTAGCAGGGCTAATAGAAAACAACATTTGTTTGTAGTACCTTTAGCAAAAAGTAATGTGTCACGTAACAACCCTTTAATACGGTGTTGTAGGCTTTATAATGAACTGTGCAGAGAGCTCGACATATTTCACCAGAGCCCTAAAGCATTTGTCAGAGCTATCAAAGAAAACCTGGGAGCACTGGCACATTTGAAGTTGTAATTTAAAGCTGTAATTTAGAGTTGGAATTCAATATTTCTATCTATCAATAGTATATAAGAAAGGATTCCGGCATGATTGCTACACTATTAGTAATAATATAAAAAGTGCATGTTGTGCGCAGTTGTCATCGAGGTACAAATTTAAAGTTATTTTACTCGTTTCACATTTTGTTAATCGTCACTAATTTGTATTTTGTTACTGTGCCAAAAATAAATAAATAAATAAATACTACAAGATTTAGTAAAACACATAATATCACGTAAGATTAAGGCCACGAGCTTCCTGTTTGTGTGTTGAACTTACTTTTTTTAACGCCGACATATTGTACTGCAATTTTGAATTGAGTATCTATTGCAATAGTACGTAAATTGGTAGGTTAAAAATTTGGAATATTCAAAAGAGTTTTCTATCAAGCCATATTTGAATAAGGAATACTTTGATTTGATTTGAATATTATTTCCGGAAAGTTGAAAAAAAATTGTGATCTCGAAATGCAGAAGCTATAACATTTTCACCTTGTAATAGTACATTACTGCCGCGGTCTATAATGACTACTTTGCTCGTCGCGCTGATGATGGCCGACAGCGCAGCTCCAGGCCGACACAGCGCGGTCAGCGTGCAGTACTTGATGGACGAGCTGAGATAAAGGCCGAGATCGTAGGTCGAGGCCTTTACAGTGAGGACAGCAAGGGCTGCAATGATGGCCAAGCCGGAATTCCTAGAGCGTAGCTAGGCTAGCTCGAGGCAATCATAGCGTGACCAGCGAAGCAGTCATTGTGGGCCAAGGCTTGTATAGTGCTTTACTCAAAAATGCAGTTACCTAATCTAAATAAAACCAGCAAGTAATTTTATATTTGATTTTTTAAAACGTTGAAACGTCAAAATAGCAGCCAGCAAAACTTTACCGGCCGCTCCTTGAAACAGAAGGCAAGGTCGACTTTGCTCAAACAAGGTTGTCAAAATAATGACCACATTACATGCATTTTTGAGTAAAATCCTTTATTTTCCATTGTTTTGCAAATAATGATCATTTTCTTATAGTAGTAATGACACACCAAATATTACAGCTTTTCGCAAAGCTCATTTCTTTCTCACAAACCTGCTTACACCAGTCGTCTTGTTACTGCCATCCGGCGCTCACGCATAGCTATTGAAACTACCGGTTTACTCCGCAATGTGAATTTAAAAACAAAGTTGTTGAGTATTCGATAAGAGGCGAACACAAACAACATGCGTGTTCTGTGGATAATCGCGTGTGTTATTGTCAATATTGAACGTAAGTTTTGCTATTGTGATTCTTTGTGTTGAGTTTCTGACACATCTCTTATACTTTTAACTAACTTAAATTGTATTCTATAACCCGTTGTACCTATATTATAAAGTAGAAAAGTTAAGTTGCACAGACTTGTGGCTATTAAAATTAAAATATTTGGGTTAAAACTTGAATTTACGTAAAATACCCTATTTTCAAAATAACCGCTTGTTGGAACTTCAACAGATTACACAGTAGAAATTATACAATAATACTGGTAGATATTGGACAGTAGAAATTACGTATATTTTTCAGTTGTGCACTTAATTAGAAAGGTCTTATTCACAAATTGAAATCATTTAATAGTTATTGTAAATTTCTTTGTTCTTGAGGAATTTGGGTGAAGCTCGCTTCCATTATATTCAGCCATAGACTTACTTTTAGATAGGTACAGAACTTCCGTAGTGAACTAACATAGCTAGTTGTATAAATAAACATACAATATATTTGATATTGAAATTTAACGTACTATAAGTTTTTTCGGAATGAGAACGCTTGCTGATCATGGAAACCTGTTTTATAGAAATGATTTGGATAAGGAAAATGCAAAACAGTTATAATATTTCCTTATTATTGGCCCGTTAAATGGTTAATTTAAGTTTTTTATGATTTGATATCAACAAGTTAATTTACAACTAACAAGTAAAAAATCCGCACTGGGCCAGCGTGGTTGACTAAGGCCTAATCACCCTAACATAGGGTAGGCTCAAGCCCCTCGGTGGGGACGTATATGGGCTGTGATGATGATGATGAAGTAAAAAATATCAAAATCCATTCTCACAACATACGGTATAAGGTCAATAACAAAAAAGTGCAAAGTATAGTATAGATTTCCAAAGGTTCAACTACAAGATTCCTTACTCAAAATGAAATTATAAGAATATCAGACGTTTTTTGACTTGAAAGTATTTTTCTCTCCTGTGTCACAAACTAATTTCTAACGAGACGCGCTAATGGAACGGAATACTTGCGTTTTTCATTCTGAATTCCTACCTGTTTTTACTCACGTCAACGTGTTTACCTAAGTCAGTTCAATGAAGTTTACGACTAACTGCGATGAAGTTGAGCATTATGTACAGTAAGCTCCAATACTTTTAGAGTTATTTGATTTTAAACTGGAAGCAAAAACTTTCAAGTGACAACCATAATCAGCTCTTAACACAAAAGAAATATAAACACGTGCACATGACAAACGTGAGCGTAGTATTCCTCCTATGCTTACGTAGGGTTGTCGGCACTTTATACCAAAAAATAATTTATTTAGTTTGTATGACGTGGGCGTAGTATTCCTCGTACGATTACGGAGGGTTGTCGGCACTTAATACCATAAAATAATTTATTTAGTTTGTATGGGAAAAAAAGTAGGTTTGTTAGCCCTAATATTTTTCCTACAAAATCCCTACTTCTGATGGATACCCTTAAATGTTATTGGGGTACCACCCGTATATAAAAACCGGCCAAGTGCGTGTCGGACCACGCGCAGTGTAGGGTTCCGTAGTTGCAAATGCCAACTTTGAGTTCACACCTCACAACACGTTGCTATTAAATTAGGCATTATTATTATGATTAAAGCTGCAATGATTTTACATTTACTTAACTTCATCTGGTTCGTAAATTTATATTCAGTACTAATTTTCAATGAAATTTTACTTTTCCAAGTACATTTTATAAGTTGGTCGTCTATAACTTTTTAATTTGTACTTAGTACTCAACTCTGATAGTTTTCCTTTAAACTTCGTTATGTATACTACTGTTGTAATTTTTTCACGTGTCCATATATAACCGTTTAGCAGTTAGAAGGGGGTGGGGGGACACTTACCTCTAACAAAAATTTTCACTTTAAAACCAAATATTTCAGAAACGGATTCCTAAATCGAAAAATGGTATTCTGAACCTTACATTGTTTTTTAAAGACCTATTCAACAATACCCCACACGATGGATTAGTCGAGAAAAAAATTTTACTCCCACTTTACTTGTATGGGAGCTACCCCAAAAAAAAGTTTTTTTCAATAATTTTGCCACCACTTTTTGGCATGATTAATATACATGCCCATACCAAATTATAGCTTTCTAGTACTAATAGTCTCTCAGTAAACCCGCGGACAGACAGACAGACAGAGATGGCGAAACTATAAGGGTTCCTTGTTTACTACGGAACCCAAAAAGGAGATGTTCCCATCTATGGACGCACGCACAGCCGTAACCGCTAATGGTAGAAACGTGAAATTTGGACACATGTTTCAATTCAAAATGCGGACGCACAATAAGACGGGATTTTAAAAAATTCAAAGGGATGATTTAGGGGTTGCAGGTTTGTATGGAAAAATCTTTAAATTAGCAACGATTTTGATGCTCTTAAAAATATTTCATTGAACACGTATTTCATGGTTTATTGGAATTCACCCCCTTAAGGTGCAAAACAGGGGTTGAAAGTTTCTATGGAAAATATTTAAAATCTGCTCCAATTTCTATGAAATTTATTATCCGGGCTTAAATAGGATACAAAATTATTTTTCTTACGGGAAAATATATATTCCCACGGGAAAACAATAACAACGCGGACCAAGCCGCGAGCGGAAAGCTAGTAAAGAATAAAGAACAAAGGACCTAAGCGCATTAAGTCATATAGTGCGTACTCAATGCAATCAGGTAATATTTGCCTGAAGAATTAAGCCTGTTCTACATCGGGAACTGATTAATTGTTCGAAATTTGCTTGCCTGAATTACATTTGACCGAAAATGGTTAATCAATGACTTTTTAAACGGTTTTATTTGATCTCCGAGCGCTTTTTAGCTTGCTCTGTTTGTTTGGGTCAAATTTTGTAGGTGAAATTTTACCCCTTTCCCGTTGACAGATTGATCTAATATATTTGGTGCACACATTTAGTTTTGGTGACAGTACAATTTAATACAATCAGCATCATTTAGATCCAAGATGGCCGCCCCTACAAAATGGCGGATTACTTACATATTTTTCCATAACCCCCTCAATACGAGTATTAATTTAATGAAATGAAAGGGCTTGACTTGTAGAATACTGTATAGTATCCTAACGACAAAAATGAAAAACTTGAAAATGAAATAAGTAAGTCAAGCGATTTTATTGAAGCTAAGTTAATATCGCGAAGTATACCGTCTTTCCCCCATACACATTACTTTTTATTATTTTTAGCTTTCCTTTACGATTTTTCCTATTATTTTACCTTCTAAATTACCCTGTATTAAAGTGAACAAAAGGAAAAAATACATATGCAAATCGGGCATGCTGTTTTTGTGTTTTAGCATGACTAACGAACGGCAAATAATTTTTATTAATATGTATATGAAAAAGACAAAGATAATAATGATGTAAATAATTAGGTACCCTTCATTTCAGTATCGATTAACAGTACCCAGGTCTTTAACATTCTTAATTCACTTTCTTCCAGTTAGTCTCCAGTATCGGTTCGACTACTCATACAATAAGGCTGTGGATGGCTGGTTGAAGCTGCACGTGTTGCCGGCTACTTTCCAAGATGCCTTCCTGATGTGTCGATATGAAGGTAACGCTTCGTTTAATCCGTTCTTGTACAATTTGAGTGCCATATCTTATAGCAGGACTTGCACATTCTGACCTAGGGCATTGCCATATTTCCAAAAATAAATTCATTAACATTATTTTATCCAAAACTTGAGCGTGGCAGCAATGGTTGTGTTAGCGGGCTTGTTTAAACCCTCTCCCTTCTAGGTGCAGTTCTAGCGTCTCCTCTGCACGATGCTCTTCACGGTGCCATGGTACAGCTGTACAAGCAATCGAACTCCGACTATTGCGCCCTGTATACTGGGATACATTCAAACATAGCTAAAGGAGCCTTCTCTTCTATCGAAGGTGAGGATTTCAATTTATAAGCAGCTAAATCTTCTTATAAATTAAAAAATATCTTTCATGGATCATGGGTGATCGGAGTAATTTAAAAGTTGATCTTTAAGTAAGATTTAAAAAGTTAAAGTACCTACTTGTCCAAATGAAAGTGAAGCGCTATGTTAATATGCTTACAATAAATATGACTGTCCTGTCGTTTTATTATTACGACTTATGCAAAGGGTTACGACATGGTTACGACTCAAAGCAAAGATCAGATGTTGTCAAAGCTTTGCTGAAAGAGTTATCTGGCTATAGACGAAGATTTATTCATTTATTGCATTAGTGTCTGAGATGGATTTACAAATTGTAGCTTGAATTTAAATACCTAACATACTATCATTTCATTTGATATTGATCTAGTATAGCGATCTATAGCGATTGTAGTCATCATGACGGTAAGCGATAAGCTTCCTCTGCTTAAGTTCTGTAAAGATGTGAACTTTTTTGTCACCTTTCTCCCAAATATATGTAGGTATAGCTTTTGTCATGGTATCCGCACCTATTAAGCGCGAATACCATGACATATAATGGACACTTTAGAAGTCTAGTAATTTTCATGAACATGTTCCGAAACCACATTGTATTTGGTTTATATAAACCATTTCATCCCACATAAATGTATCTGCCTTTCAGGCGTACCGTTGTCCAAAATGAAGACGGTCTGGGCTCCGAACGAGCCCAACAACCATAAAAACTCTGAGAACTGCATTGTGATGCTGCAGAACGGTACCATGGCGGACGCGAGGTGTTCCCAGACCTTCCCCTACGTCTGCTACAGGAAGAAGACAGGGGAGCTAACTTTGAACGAGTGCGGTTCGATAGACGATGGTAAATATTTTTTTTATACAACAAAGTTGGCAATCAAGCAGGCTGTCCAGTGTCACCTTATATTGCTTACAGTCGCCTATAGTTCACGTGGTTCCTGTCCGAATTGCAAATATACAATGCTCTTTTTGTTGGAAAAATGCCTGACGCCCTTCCTCCTTGTCGGGGGATCGGCAGCGGGGGTGTGTGGGCCTCGCGCCCACAAAATACCTGACAGCGTCCTCCAACCGCGTAACCCAGGGGAGCCCAAATGGATTCGTCCAGAGCTCGAAAATATACAATCCCCACAAGAACTCCAATGTATATTGCCGATAAGATGTCAAGTTTACCGGGGGGAGACTCTGTACCAGGGTCGCCTGCTTGTGTACCTCCGTCTTACCTATTTCTGCCGCCAAGCAGCAGTGCTTCCATTGTGGTGTTCCGGTTTGAAGGGTAAGATATGGCAGTGAAATTAATGGGTACCGTGACTTTACATCCCATGTCACAAGTTGGCAACGTACACTATGGTTCGTGTGGGTGTCGCAGATTTGCTGCGAATCTCACAAGAGCCACATGTACTATAGATGACTGTAACCACTTACCATCAGATGGACAGCGTGTTTGTTTTTACTGCCTGTCTTACCCTTCAAACCGGATCACAGCAATGCAAGCACCGCTTCTTGGTAGCAGAAATAGGCAAGATTGAGGTACCCATGCAGACGACGCTGGTACAGAGGTAACTTTGTGCTACCTGGTTGCTGTGACTTGACATCTTGTGTCACAAGTTAGCAATATACTTTGGGATCCTTGAGAGGCTGAAGATTTGCAAGACTAACAGGAACCACACACTTTGAGTCATTGTAGTCACTTGCAATCAGGTGGACTGTCCGCTTCTTCGCCAACTTTGATGTATAAAAAAAGAAGTCGTTATTAAAAGCGACAAACTCAGTACACGTCAGAGTGTCAGGTTCGGGTTTTATCGAGTTTCATTCGATCGCACGCATTGAACGCGTAAACGCGAATTTGTTAAGGTTTGAGGCAGCGCCATCTAATAACTACTTGATAACGCTACCTCATCATAACAGCTCATATACCTACGCCCTCACCGAGGGGCTCGATCCTACCCTAAGTTAGGGTGTTTAGGCCTTAGTCAACCACGCTAGCCCAGTGCGGATTGGTCGACTTCACACACACCTTTGAATGTCTTCGCAGATGTATGCAGGTTGCCTCACGATATTTTACTTCACCGTAGGAGCGTCGGACAAATGTACATATGAAATTCGAAAAATAAAAAACACATTGGTACACGGCAAGATCGAACTCCGGACCTCCCGATTAGGCCAGTGCTGAGTCGACAGCGCCACCGACGCTCTTGACGACCAACGTTTGATCGAGTTAAGCTTAATTAAAACTCGCGCTAGGCACTCGGCTCACCGTTCGACACACTAAGCGATTATGGAAAGTACCCTTTGTGTGTCGAGAATGCGATTAGATGGAACGCCCCAGTATTTTTTAGTGAGTATGTCTCGATTGGCGAGGCGAGTCTCACATAACCACAGGCGGACCCCACTCCGCCTGCGGTAGATTTAAAATCTTTTTTTCTGGGTAAAAAAATTCAGTCAGCTCACGGCAGTAAGCTTTGCAGAGTACAAGCTGGACCAGCGGACGGGCAACTGCTACAAGTTCCACACGACCGCGCTCGTGTGGCCGCGCGCCAACATGGTCTGCCAGGCGGAGGGCGGGCACCTGGCCGTGCCCAACGGCGACGCCGAGGCGCAGGTGCTGAGGGAGTTCGTCGATGCCGCCCCCGCCGCGTTCCTCTCGGCCTCCATCGGCTTCAGGGACTGGAGCGACCACTCCTTGTGGATGACTGTGCACGGTACAGCGACTGATGGACTATTTTGTATAGTTTGTCTATACTATAATATTATAAAGAGGAAAGATTTGATTGTTTGTTTGTTTGTATTGAATAGGCTTCGAAACTACTGAACCGATTTTGATGAAAGTTGGTATAGAGATAGTTTGAGACCAGGGGAAGGACATAGGGTAATTTTCCTACATTGTTGCTTACAGTCAGCTAGTTAACTATAAATAGACTTTAACTGCCTTCGTGGTCTGGAATTCCCCATGGGGGTAGAACTTTATCTGCTGGGTTTGGTTGGTGGCAGGGCGTCTGAGCCCTTCTCAACCTCGCTTAGTACATCTTATCTAAATCTGTCGTCGTAATAACAATGTTAAAAGCATTGTTGTCCGACGATTGAAGGTAAGATTGCCGGTTCCTTGTTGCTGAGGAACTCAAGTGAAGCTTACTTCCATTTGGAGAAAATCGTCTTTAGTGTTATTTGGTGATGACGGCCAATCTCAGCACACATAAGCCACATAAGCAACACATGAGCACTATCTGTTCTTTGACAGAACGAGATCAGGTGCAGGACACACACTGACAATTTTAACATTTTGCTCACCCATCATAGGCCTGACCACAGCGCATAAATGTACCTACATTAAATGACCTATAAAAAAATATATATTATTCAAGTGTTAATAAAGGCTATTCAATATTAATTTTTATTTAAGCCTACTCAAAAATTACATTTTCAGTCATTTAGCGACAAATATCTCCCGATGTTGACGATGAAATGTCCGTATCCAGGCCAAACGATAAAGGAGGCTGGCTACGACAAGTGGGCGCCGGGCGAACCCAATGATATCACAGATGAGAAGGTCGGCGAGAACTGCGGCAGCGTGCTCAGGGGTCAAACCGAGGGACTCCTCAACGACGTCCCCTGCCACGTCCCTCTGCCCTTCATCTGCGAGATGACGCCCAACGCGCTCCAAGCGGCATAGACTACTTCGACCATTAATCATTTATCTTAAGTATAAGATAAATATAAAAAGATGGCGACTGACCCGAGAGTATCGCAATTGTAAGCAAAAGAGAATTTATGGAATATAAAATCTGTAGTTACAACAAAGTTAGCAAATAAGAATACTACCAACCTACAATTATTTTTTTTTTATTTCAACTAAGGTGGCAAATAAGCAAACTTGGGCAGTTTGCTCATGGTAAGTTGGTAACAGTCACCTGTAATACATGTGGCTGTTTTGAGATTCGCTGCAAAACTGCAAAACATGAAGCACAGTGTACGTTTCCAATTTGTGACACCAGATGTGAAGTCACGGTACCCAGTAATTTCACTGCCATAATATTTTACCCTTCAAACCGGAACACAGCAATGCAAGCACTGCTGCTTTGCGGCGGAAATAGGTAAGATGGATGTACCCAAGCAGATGACTCTGGTACAGAGTGTCCTTCCGGTAGAGGTAATTATTATTAAACGCTCCACACATAGAGGCGACAAGCGGGACGGCAACAGAGCGGCATTTTTTTAAATGTTCGTGTTGCTATGGACCGCCACGCAGAGTAAATCGCTTACCGCAGTTCCGCTACGGTCCCGCTCCCGCCTCTATGTGTGGAGCGCTTTATTGTTGACCCGGTGAACAGCGGTGAACTTCGTATAACCATGACAGGTGATAGATCTAAAGAAACAAACGCATTTTCCATACAAAATTACAATTATTTATTTATATTACATTTTAGCTTTTCTTTAGGATTTTTCCTATTTATTTTTCTCTAAAAACCACTTCTGTATTAAGGCGAACAAGAGACGCAAATAAACATTCAAAATGTACTATAGGAGACTGTAGCCTTTCACTGTCTGCTTGTTTGTCAACTTTGTTGTAAAAAAAGTCGATGCGTTTTGATTGGTCGAAGATCAGATCGAAGGTAACTTGCCGTTCCGTTTTAGGTTTGGTTGAGATTCATTTGGCGGAACTGACCCGCAGTGACAATAATTTACTCTCAGTTATAATTAGCTTAGTGGACACAGAAATATTGTTATTTAAAAGCGATAACCTGTAATGACTCAACTGTGACATTATGACTATATGAATGACATTAATTTATTTAGGACAGTCATCATTCCAGCCAAGAGATGCCCACTGTTGGACATAGGCCTCCCCCAAGGATCACCATACCGATCGCTCCTGCGCCTCCCGCATCCAGCGGCTTCCCGCGACCTTCACCAGATCCTCGGTCCATCTTCTGGGTTGGCCTACCAACGCTGCGTCTCACGGTACGCGGCCGCCACTCGAGTACCTTTCCGCCCCAACAGCTTTCAGTCCAAGAGCGATGTGTCCTGCCCACTGCCACTTAAGGTTTGCAATTTTTTGGGCTATGTCGGTAACTTTAGTTCTTTTACGGATCTCATTATTTCTGATGTGATCACGTAGAGAAACCCCGAGCATAGCCCGGGTTATTGCCCGTGGTTCACCTGCGTAGTCCACCTATGTGTACCAAGGGGAAAAAAACTTCCCTTGGTTCTCTCCATTGCCCTTTGAGTGACTTTGAGCCTTCTTATGAGACCCATTGTAAGCGGCCACGTCTCAGTTCCGTACGTCATCACTGGCAACACGCACGAATTGAAGACTTTCGTCTTGAGATACTGCGGCAGATAGGCCGAGAATATGCTGCGTAGCTCTCCGAACGCTGCCCAGCCGAGTTGGATACGTCGATTTACCTCTTTCTGGAAGTTGGACTTACCGAGCTGGACTATTTGCCCCAGGTAAACATATTCGTCAACAACTTTCAGTGTAGAGTCACCAACATTCGCAGGAGTAGGTACTACACGGGAATTCGACATTATTTTAGTCTTGTCCATGTTCATTTTAAGACCCACTTGTTGGGAAACTCTACTAGTCTCAGCCATGACTACGATATCATCAGCAAAACGAAGGTGAGTCATTACTCGCTGTTTATGTTAATGCCGAGTCCTCTTCAGTCCAAAAGCTTAAATACATCCTCCAATGCAGCTGTGAACAGTTTCGGTGATATAACGTCACCCTGTCTCACACCGCGCTGAAGTCGTACTGGTTTCGAGTTTTGGTCCTGAAGGCGGACGGACAGAAGGACATAGGACAGTAATCATACTTTGGACTATTTAACACAACATAATTGCAAAACAATAGTAGGTAATGATCTGTATATAAGAAGGTTTTTATGTAATATTTTTATTATAGAAAAAACTTTACATAAATACGAATGTTAATCTCAATAAATATTTTGTATTTTTGTAATGTACCTAGTTTTCCCTCAAAAGCATTATTCAAGTGATAAATGCTCTGTGTAATTTATTTAATTTAATTTTTTATATAACGCATTATAAATACACTTTTAAGCTTCAATTGTATTGTATTTTCATTTTAGCCTTATAAGAGTTAAAGCCGGTTAAGGAAGAATTAGGTGAGATTAAAGACTCTTTAAATTTTTTTAGTGCTCAATTCGAAGAGATGAAGACAGAAAACGATGCTGCTAAAAAGAAAATTATAGAATTAGAGAAACATACAAATGACCTGGAAAATAGCGTTAGTAACCTTGACTTGCGACTGAATCAAATGGAGCAACAGGCTCGTCAAAATAATCCCTTCGGAGCATAATGTATATTACAATACGCAAAATGTGCACCACACGCAAAATGAAAAAAAAAACGTTAAAAAAAACTTTTTAAAAAACACGCTTTTACCAAAAAGACTAAAAACCAAAAAGTTAAAAATAAAATAAGATCACACTTTTAGCAAATCAGGATTTTAAAAATTTTCTTGAGACAACTAGAAATGTAACACAAAAATTTTCTCAAAATTTTAGCGATGTAGTACAAGAACACAATGACTCTAAAAGCGTGGGGCTTTTAGATTTTACACTTCTCTTGCTTACAAACTTAGTTGAACTAAGGAATACATCCTTTAAATTACGCCCCACGCTTTTAGTCTTTTTTTTTTTATTTCTTTATTTACACATAATTAATACTTACATAAATATGTCACACTAACATCTGTAAGCAGTAGGACACAAACATGAAATAATTACACTTTGTAAGGCTCAATACACCCATAAAAGCATTCAAAACTAAAAGTAACAATAAAGTACATTAATGATTTTAAGCTATACACAATTTATTTTATAACATAGACTTTTTAGTCGAAAAATCTATTTGATAGAAAATGTAGCTTTTATGCAAAACAAACATCACAGCAAAAAGATTATTGGAATTAATCTTACACAAAAGTAAAATTTAATGGAGGTAGCTTGATAACTTCACGTTAGATATTATTATGCGCAACTACTAATAATAGGTAACGTCACACATCACGATACAGAGTAGTGATGTATTGAAGCGGCGAGCATAATTTCATCGATATAATAGGACTTAACAAATTAAGAAAAAGTATTTTGCCAGACTTGAGATATGAGTGGATTTTTGTGATTTTCAATATTTGTATTTTTTTTTTATTTTATTTTTTTTATTGTTATTTACATCATATTTTATTTCACAATTTTTGTGTACTCTTAAACCTAAATAAGTTTGTGTGAGTACACACATTCGCAACGCATTGCTTAAAAATACAGTATTTTATCTACATCTAGAAAGTAAACATCTATTCATTCATAAAATTACAAAGTCACAATCATTACCATTATCTACGATAGCACGGTAATTGATGATAGTTCGAGTTGCATACAGCTGGGTGAGCTGACTCGCGCGCATAGATTCCTATGCCGACAGAAAACTAGTTTTGCTATCGACGTGAACAACTTTATACAGGCTGTTTGATTTTTAATGCACGGTTTTATAATTATATAAGTAAGTATTAAATAGGGAAGCTCCGTATATTATCATAATAGTATTTTTTATATTTTAGCTTATAATTTTTCGAGTGGATTTTTTGAAATATATTTTGTGGTATTTTATTAACTAATGTAGGAATTATATATTGTGTCGTTCGCCTACCATAGTAATTATTAGTTTTCGGTACAACTAATTTATTATTTGTGATGCTCCTTGTGGTTATTCTATGGGACACGGGTATTTGTAGGTTTTTACAGTTAAATTGTTCAATTAATAAATTCATGTGTAGCCTCATTTGTATCGGTAATATATTACAGTATTTAAATATCTCAATAACATTATCTTTATATTTTTGTTTTATATGGTATGGTATAATCAGTTTTAGTATTCTAACTTGTAAATTAAATATCCGTCCAGTATATGATTTAAATGTTCGACCATAGCTCGTTAAACCGTACGATATAATTGACTCCGCTAGCGCAATGTACATATTTAATAATATTTTGTAAGGAACTTTCGGTTTTAAAATATACAATTTGGCTAGTATTGCGCGTAGTTTGTCGCAAACCGAATCCACATGAAAATTCCAGCTGAGTCGATTGTCAACAATTAATCCTAGGTAAGTGTGATGTGTTACTTGTTCTATTGACTTACATGTACATGCGTCTGTTATAGTTGTATTGTGTAGACAACTGTGACTGTGTGCAACTATATTAAAGGGAGCTGTACTTTTTAGATGGCTTGAGTGTACGTGAATTATTTTGGTTTTATTTGCATTCAAAACCAATCCAGCATCGTGTGCCCACTTAGAGACTCGAGTAAAATCTTGCTGCAGCCATTGGGCTGCTAAATGTATATTTTTATTTGCAGCTACTAGACACGTGTCATCTGCATATTGGTAGATAGAACAGAAATTGACCACATGTTCCATATCATTGACATAGGCAAGATAGTGTAAGGGTCCAAGTACAGAACCTTGAGCCGTTCCCTCAGTGATGTCAGTTGTATCACTGACTTCACCATTTATTTTAACAACGTATTTACGATTCTTCAGATAGTCCTCACACCAGTGAAGAATCGGCCCTCGGACTCCGGTATGGTCGAGTTTTGTCAACAATGTGTCATGCCTGAGCATGTCGAACGCTTTGCTAAAATCGATGAATAACAAAAGAACATGTTTTTTTATCATCTAAGGATTCGTTAATCTCGTTCGTGAATTTCGATAAGAGTAGTGATGTTGATTTGTTTGGTTGAAAACCATACTGTGAGTGAGATAAGACGTCGTTTTTTATATAAAAATCTTGTATTTGTTTACACACGTATTTTTCTATAATCTTATCTATAACCGGAAGAATAGTAATTGGTCTATAGTTTGAGTATTCATTGTGGCATCCATTTTTGTATATTGGTCTCACTATCCCCGTTTTAAGATCTGCCGGGTATTTCCCTTCTTTGATACTGATATTAATTAATTTTACAATACTACCGATCATTTTGTAGCAAATGTATTTTATATCAACACACCTGATATTATCTATACCCGGTGCTTTATTTGAATTAAGGTTACGAATTAATTTTATAACATTCTCTTTTGAAGCTTTTTTAATGTGCATTGATTTATTTTGGGGGAACATATATTCTGACTCGCATAGTAGCCGCTGGTTGCATTTTGGCAAGATCTTTTTAACACTGTTGCTAAATTCAGTGGCAAAATTATTAACTAAAGATTTGGAATCTATATAAGAGTTTTTGAATGCTTTTGCTATGGATTCATCAACAGAGTTTTTATTACGACCTGACATTGTATTTAGAAGTTGCCATAGATTTCTTGGATTCATTTTATTATCATTAATTTGCTCCATATAATATTTATTTCGCGATTTTTCTATTTCTTTATGTGTATTATTTCTTAATTTATTATATTCTAATCTAGCTATTTTATCCGATGGATCTTTTTTCCATTTTAAAAATAATGTGTCTCTTTTTTTGCACATAATATTAATTGTTTTATTTATCCATGGTTTTTTATTTCGTTTACTATTTTTATTTATTTTTTTAACATAACGGGATTCCTTATAGCAATTATTAAAATTGTTTTTAATATAATCGTATAGTGTAATAGGACACTCTGTATGTTCTATTTCAGTCCAGGCAATATCAGTAAGAAGTTGTTTTAATTTAGCATTATTAATTCGATAAACTATTTCTGAAGCATCCTGTATATTGGTTTGACTCAGTCCTATGCACGAAAGTATAATCATTCGGTGATCCGCCATAACAGTTCCGAGTGCGGCAGTGTACAGATCTAATGAGCGCGCTTTCGTAAAAATGTGATCGATGCAACTGCGGCTTACGTTATTACCGCGATTTTCGATTCTTGTATAGTCGGAGATCGCGCTTGCCAGACCGCACTCGGACATGCTACTAATGTAGTACTCACGAATGTTGTTATGTGTTTTTAGGTCTATATTAACGTCACCCAACAGAAATATTTCGTGCGATTTGATCGGAGATTGGATTCAAAAGTGACTTAATTCTTTTATGAATAGATGTTTACTGCCGTTCGGTGGTCTATAGATTGCACAGACGTATGCGGAGTAGTTGTAAGGCGTTGTGATTTTACCAATAATTGATTCACTGTGTGTTAGTGTGTGATTTAATATTGAAAATTCGTGAATATCTTTAACATAGATTATTATACCACCGCCTTTTCGATGTTCACGCAACTTACTATGCAATCTATAGCCACTTATATTAAATAAAGAAACAATATTTTGATTAATATTAACTTCAGTTAAGATTAGGATATCAATGAGTATTTTAGAGCAGCTAATTAGCTGTGATATATGACAGAAATTTTTTATAATGGATCTTATATTTATGTGCACAATATTTAAATTCGTTTTACTGTAGGGTATATGCGAACTATATTCGTTTACAATCAAATATTTCATGATGATTTGAAAAAGAATCCTGAGTGACTGATTTTATACACTATTACCGAGAAATATGTTTGCCTACTACCTGCGTTTGTACTAAATATTTTTCCACGTCGGCTTCGCTCCTTATGACCTTAGGCTTATCTTTATCTTCTTTACGTACCAGCACTTTTCCGTCCTGGAACCACACATATTTGTATGTAGGTTTTAGTTTTTGTTGAGCTTGCCATAACAACGCTTTATTAGCCTTGGTTAGCGCTCGTCGTAGTGTTACTTTTGTCTTGGCTAATTTTATGTGAGCTTCGGGAATGATTTGTTCTAACAATAATATTTCATTTCTTGAGGCCCGTGCCCATGAATTAGCGTGTTCAACTTGCTTCAGCTCAATCTGAATAATTGCTTCCTGCTCATTACGACTGTCTAATTGCTTAATATTAATTACTTGAGCTGTATCCATGTTAAGATTTTGCGCCAGCTTGGCAGACATAGTTTCAAGGTTTTTGATTTGATCTTTTGGGATGCCTACAACTTCTATAACATTATTTAGACGCTGTTGTTCTACGTTACGAAGGTATTGTTTTATGGAACCCATTTCAAGCTCTAAATGAGATTTCTCATTACTGAGATGATTGCATTTCTTCTCCAAGTCTAGAATACGCTTGTTTTGTGACTCGACAGTTTTTGTGAGCTCATCAATTTTAGAACAGCAGAAACTTACTGAGGCTTCTATTGGTTGTAATTCCTTTTTTAGGACCTTTTTCATTTCTGCTGTGAAGTCCCTCAAGAACTTCGCCGTATCAGCAATAGTGCAATTGCCCACTGTTTTGCCTAGGATTAGGTCTTCTTCCTCATCGTCTTCTTCAGGGATAATGAAGGATGACTTCCTATTTGGCGAGTTGTGATTGCATTCATTACAAGTCCAATCCAGACTGTCTGCGTTACGAAGTGCAGACAGTTGTTTGGTGGTTAGTCCAGAACATGTTTGACTTGCATGCACCACCTTTCCACAGGAGCTGCACTCCAAACCTGGTACTTTTTTGGTAATTCCTTTGTTGCAATTATCGCACTTAGTCATTATTAGTTGAGGGTATTTCGCGTACGTATTACTAAGATCGTGACACCTATCCGTTACTTGCAGCAGCGCGTGAACGAATGACATATAAAATCTACGTGTAATTACTAATATAAAGTCGAATAATTTTAACAATTTTACATGATCATGTAAATTATTCAGATTTGTACGAAATTGAGTATCGAAAGCTATTTTTAATGCTTTGTTTTGTATAGTTTGTAATGATTTATAGTTTGTTTGACATGTAGTATACCATGCAGGACAGGCATAAGTAATTTTTGGACGTACTAAAGTTTTGTAAATGCGTAATTTTGTAGCTGAGCTTAGCGTACTGCGACGTCTCATCAGTGGATATAACGCGTTTAATGCATATAAGCCTTTAGTTTAAGATCTTTTACGTACTTAGTCCAATTTAGTTTTCTGTCGAATGTAGCGCCTAAGTACTTGACGGATGCTTTCCATGGAATAGTATGCTCACCTATTTGCAGGGTCCTAACCGGCAGACGGCATTTATTCGAAAACATAATAGCTTCAGTCTTGGCCTCATTGAGTTTAAGTTTCCATTTGCAAAAGTAGGACTTCAATAAATTCAAAGAGTACTGTAGCCTACTAATAACAAGATCTTCATCATTAGATGATGCTAGTGACGCTGTATCGTCGGCAAAGCATGCCAGGCTAGTTCGTGGTTGCTTAGGCATATCATAAACAAATAATAGAAACAGGTAAGGTCCAAGTATTGATCCTTGGGGAACACCTGCGGTAATAAGTCTACTTTTTGAGTGAGTGCCACCTATATGAACCTTGAAACTACGATTTGTTAGGTATGACTGAATAATTTTTATGAGAGTAATAGGAATTTCGAGACTATAGAGCTTATGAAGAAGTCCTTGATGCCATACTGTATCAAACGCTTTTTCTATATCAAGTAAGAACATTCCGGTTTTTGAATTTGAATTTGAATTTGAATTCGAATAGCTTACCGAGTGCCGGCAGAAGGCTAATTGGTCGGTAACTGGTTGGACAAGACTCGTCCTTACGAGGCTTTTTAATAGGGATTACCTTGGTTCCTTTCCAGGCATTTGGAAAATAGCCAATACGAAGACAACTATTCATTATTTTTGTTAAAAGGACTATCGCTTTTTGCGGCAGATTTTTGAGCAGAATATTATGAATATTATCCTCACCAGGGGACTTAGTTTTAAGTTTTTCAATATGACGTGATATTTCATGAGGGCGAACCATTTTGATATGGCTAGGTTCACAATTTTCAGTTATAATACGTATAGATTCACAAACTTTTGTTTCCAACTCGGGGTCGCACCAATCTTGAGTTAGACGCATATTTTCCGCAAAAGTATCAGCCAGTACCTCACATTGATCCAATGTGTTGTTTGTTAATGCCCTATCAGTTTTGATGAGAGGTGGAATGGTTTGCGGCTTAGTACGCAGCGTTTTGACGAGACGCCAAATATCGGATCTAGGGTTGTCAACATGATTTAGTTTTTTATTCCAAAGAGAATCAAAATAATGTTTTATTTTGACACGTATTTTGTTTTTGAGTTCATTTATTTCATATCGAATGAGCTTTTTGGAAATTCGGTCGGCACATTTATGAAAATCACGGCGAAGTTTATTACGCATTCTAATCAGCCTGAGTATATACCATGGAAGCTTAATGTCTTTCGAATTGTGACAATTGCCTTTTGGAATGCATAGGTCTCTAGCCTCGATTAGACAATTATTTAAAGACTTAAGTTTTTCATCTATTTCAATTCAATTCAATTCAATTCAAAATCTTTATTGCATACCATAATGTGTAAAATAGGTGGTTCACAAAAAATAAGATCATTATGGACCCGTTGGGCACGCAATCGTTGAACAAGAGAGAGGAAGCTTATTATTATTAGGTACCAGAACTACTACTTAATTGTTTCTATTACTTAATTATTTCTTTGGAGGTAGTGTAGACGCTAGCATCAAGTGAAATGTTATTATTTAGATGTAAGCGAAATCTTTGCCAATCTGCATCTTTAAAACGATAAAATAAGTGGGGTGGGCCAGTTACAGGCCTGTCACCAACTGTGAAAAATAAAGGTAAGTGGTTGGATGAAAACTTGTTCAAAGCCATAATTTCACTCATGTTTGAAATATTTTGTGTAATTACTAGATTGGGATTTGTGGGTGTATGGTCTGAACGATAGTGTAAGAGCGTAGGCGTGTTGCTAGCATGGATGACAATTTCCTTAATTAACAAATGGTCAAACAACTTTCTACCATGTGCGTTGTTGATACCAGGTATCCATAAATCATGATTAGCATTCAAATCTCCCATTATAATGACGCGGTTGTCGATTGACAGTAAACTATCGAAATCAGCTGTCAGAAGAGGTAGATTAGGGGACTGATATGCAGCAAAAATAGTTATTTCAGCTTTGGATAGGAATAATTTGACCCCGATAGCTTCAAGGTTCTGTGTGGTAGGTGTGATTTTTAGGCTATGTGAGATATTATGTCTTACCAGTAGAGCAACTCCCTGTCCATGGTTACGTATATGTCTGTCCTGCCGGTAGAGCACATATCCTGGTGTTGAGAGAGGTATGTTTGTATTTAATCTCGTTTCACTTATAGCTATTATATCGAGGCTCCTGACAGTCGCCAAGTCTAGTAATTCGTGAATCTTTGTACGTATGCCATCGGCGTTCTAACATAGAATTTTCAATTCATCAGTTTTACACACAGTGACTTAAGTGCGTCAGCACTAATAAAACTTTATCACGCATTGATTTACACTCGATGAATTTACTTTTTAGTTCACTTACAGCAGTCAGAATATTAATGATTTCAGAAGTAGTAGCATCATATTCAGCGGTAGTATTCACGGGCTTGGTAGTGTTATGTGCAGCATCAAGCATATTGGCTGTATTGGTCGATTTAGCTTCGGAATAGGTGATAACGGAGGTAGCTCTTCGATTTATCTGGGGAGCATATTTCGCGAACTCTTCTGATTGGCCTGATGTGATTTTAGTAGAAAAATCAGTCTTTGATATATCAGCATATGTTTTCTTGGGAATTGAATGGGAATTAACTCTTGGCTTTGTCAGGTAGCGCTCATGGTCTTGAATACGTTGCAGGTATGATAGTCTTGCTCTACATTCTCTGTAATTAGCTGGGTGGTTCTCTTTACAGTTGACGCATGTTGCAGGCTCATTTCTATTTTTCTTTGGACACTCACCAATTGGATGATCGTTTACGCATTTGACGCAGCGAGGTGGCATATTGCAGTTTTTCGACGAATGACCAAAATTTTGGCATCGGAAATATTGTGTGCCTAGCGTTCGATTTGGACGATATCGAGCAATTTTTACTACACAGTTGAGTAGTACCTTTATTTGACGAAACTTTTTGGCATCAGCTCCAGGTGCCAATTTGATTAGTAAAGGTGGGCAATCGACGGGCATTTTCGTTTTCATCTTAGTTATTTGTGTGTCTTTATATCCCAACGCTGATAATTCATCTGATAAGTCATCATAGAGTGAGTTTGGCAATCCATGTATTACAAGTTTAGGAGTTTTCTCATCCTTTCTTGAGTATGTAACGAAATACACATCTTCATTTATAAGTCCTTCTTTGAGGTTCTGATGATCGACTGCACTATGACAGATAACAGCAACTTTGCCTTTACTACGGTATTGAAGATTGAAATGCTTTGTGTATTTAGCAATCACATCTTTTGTTGTTTGGTGAGTCCATTCATTATTGATTTTCAATATTATTGGAGGTATTTGTCCAGTTCTTCTAGGCGTAGTGGCTTTTGTAATGTTTTCAGCATCCGAGTCAGTGTCGACGTCAGTCTCAAGTGGCTCAAAACTGTTTTTGTGGTAGATCGATTGCGAACGTCGTTCATCAAGCAAACGAGCAAGCGCAATCCTTTTCGGGGCATTAATTTCTGATGCCGTCTCGTCGGCTTGACGCTTGAAGATGTTAGGGTTTGATGATGATCTAACGAGATACTTATCCATGTCGATAGTGTAAACAATGCATTTTCACGAGCACCATCGAAATCGATAAAATATAACACGAACAACACTAGACAAAGGCTATACACGGGAAGCGTGCGGTCACGAAATGTATCAACAACCAACTGTGTTCTTGTACTACATCGCTAAAATTTTTGTGTTACATTTCTAGTTGTCTCAAGAAAATTTTTAAAATCCTGATTTGCTAAAAGTGTGATCTTATTTTATTTTCAACTTTTTGGTTTTTAGTCTTTTTGGTAAAAGCGTTTTTTTTTTAAAGTTTTTTTTAACGTTTTTTTATTTACTACTTTTTAGATCGCTTGGTTTTTAGTCTTGACAATAAATTCATATTTTCTATGAAAATGATTTTATGGTACAGCTACTATGCATACTATCATGATAACATAATGCAGAATTCATCATCATTGTGGTTATTGATGCTAATTTCTGTTGATTTGCAAACAACTTGCATTTAACGGTTTTCTGAAATTCAAATTTTTACTGGGACTATTGGGAAATATCCAAAAAAAAATTACTTTACAATTTTTTTTGTCATGCTAAAATATGAACAAGAACTTTAATTGTTAATATAATTAATAATTAGTAATGTTAATTATTGCATATTGAATCATATAAATGTTTGATGGTCGACATAAGTATACAATTTCATACAAAATTCAAAATTGACATCATTGACATTGGATTTCCTCCCATATAAAATTAGTTTTTATTTAATTGTACTATAACTAAGCATTTTTGTGATTCCAATATGCCAAAATATTGTATTGTCACCGGGAATACATATGTAGAAAAAAATTGAGCTCAATTGGAGCAATAGAAGTGGTCGAAAAATCGATTGCAAGATTTGATCGTGACAAAGAAACCAACAGACAGAGCAACTCAATAAAAAGCGTGTAATAACAAAAAGCAAAATGTACGAGACGGGCCTAAGGCCTTATTCACGGCGACGATGACGACGCAAGAAAAAGGCGTTTTATTTTCATGTTTGTTCTCTGTTTTATTTGATAGGAGCGTCTGTATAGATGTAGAGTGTAGAGTCAACTTTTTTTTTTCATTCCTACTTGTATTTGCAGACATCTTGAGTACTGACACTGGAGGGAGACTCTGTACTAGGGTCGTCTGCTTAGGTACCTCCGTCTTACCTATTTCTGCCGCAAAGCAGCAGTGCTTGCATTGCTGTGTTCCGGTTTGAAGGGTAAGATATGGCAGTGAAATTACTGGGTACTGTGACTTTACATCTGGTGTCACAAGTTGGCAACGTACACTGTGGTTCTTGTGGGGGTTGCAGTTTTGCTGCGAATCTCACAGGAGCTACATGTATTATAGGCGACTGTTACCACTTACCATCAGGTGGGCAGTTTGCTTGTTTGCCAACTTTCTGCAATAAAAAAAAAAAATATTCAGGTTGTATGCACATACAAGGTTAATATGATTTCTTTAAATTAGATTATGTTTTTCTTTATTTTGATATATGATTATGTTTTGCTTTGTTTTGACGTCAATAAGTGCCTGTAAAGGCCTTGTTGAATAAAGATTTTTGAATTTGAATTTGAATTTGTGTGCTCTTGAGTATATGAGTAACTGCCTCTACTTTACCCCGAAAGGGATTACAAACATAATTGCAGATATTGTATATTCTATACAGTAATGAATCTAATAACTCTTATTAAACAATGGAGTCCGATAAGATTTTTGAAGGGCCTCTCTCCTCTTTATATCTAATACTGGCACTTTAGATTTTCCGTCATCTATATTTAAATAATACAAGTGTCAACTACACTACACACTATTAGAATTGATTTTTAGTTTTTTTTTGTAGAAAATAGGGCGGACAACGTATCAAATTTTATTTAACTTTAAGCTAAAATAGATTTTTTTTGTTAAGTTGGTACTTACATAAGATAAAAATTAATTCAATAAATTTGTTTTTGAAGTTAATTCGGGTTTTGTATATCCAAGGGTTGTGAATTGGAACTGTACCAACTGCCGAGAGGATGTGAACACAGCTCCTCTTGTACATTTTGCGTTTTGCTCATTTTGCGTGTGGTGCTCATTCTGCGTGTTGCACATTCTGCGTATTGTACATTTTGCGTTTTGCTCATTTTGCGTGTCGTGCACATTTTGCGTATTGTACATTATGCTTCGAAGGGAAAATAATATCGAACTCCAATGTATCCCCGAACATAAAAATGAGAATTTAATTTCGATCATCACTCAGCTTGGGCAAGTGGTAGGATGTGGGTGGGCTGAAAGATAGTGACATTCTAAATTGTACCCGTACCGCTGAATCGTAGCTCTCCACGTCCTCGCTCCATTATCGTGCAGATGGCAACACCTTTTTTTTTTCTTCGGGGGGAAATGCGTGACCGCACCGTACCCGCCGTTGGCTAGACGGCGAGCGTGTGTGGGGCTCTCCCGGCAGAGTGCCAGGCCTACCCACTAAAACCCCCCCGTGTTCTCCCTGCCCTTGTGGGCGCGCGTGGTAGGGTCCACAATGCGACACCACTACCCACGCACACGCGGGGGATTGTCCGAGAACACTAGGACAATCCCCCAGACGGAGGAGCCTTACGGCGACGTGCACGGGGCCAACCGTGCACGCAGGCCTCCACGGCAGGGTCATTAGACGGGCATCGTTTGCGCGAACGCCCGCCTTCTCCTGCCTAACCGTCTGCGGCGAAGGGGAGCGGCTTGAGGATCATCCTCCCGCTCCCTCTCCGCGGCCTCCTTCTGCGAGATTACGTCCTCGCAGACAGAGGCGACAGCCCCCCATTCCGCCTCGCCGCGGAGCATGGCCACGACCATGCTCGGTAGCGAGAGGTCTCCGCCTCCCAGCGCAGCGTTGAGTTCACTGCGCTGGCGTCGCCAGGCCGGGCACACCAACAGGGTGTGTTCGGCAGTATTATCGGGAGCGTCACAGTGATGACACTGCGGCGTTTCCTCCCGACGGGCGACCCGGTGCAGGTAGTGACCAAAACAACCATGTCCGGTCAGTACCTGCACCATGCGGAACGAGAGGCTGCCCTGCCGGCGCCCTACCCACTCCTCCAACACCGGACGTATCGCTTCGATTGTCCGGTGGCCGGCAGCTGGGAAGACGAGTGCCTCACCCCATCGGCGATCCCACGGCGTTTGGCCCGCAAGAACGCAGGCCGCGCCGTGGCTGACCGTGCGATAAGCTCGCACGGCCCGGGTTGCTATGACCCTCTGCGGACGTCGCAAGAGAGCCACCGTTCCAGATGGCAACACCTAGGTTGCGTGATCAACTGCTTGCTTCAACCATAAAATACAATAAAACACACCCCCAAAATAAACTCAATAGCTCACTGCTGGGAATTTCAGGTAGTTGTACTCCAATATTTGTGACTGAACATCTGTCTGTTACTAATAAGGGTATTCATGCAGCGGCAAGATTAAAAGCCAAGGAGTTGGGTTGTTTGGGTCCGAAATGGTAGAATATTTTTTAGGAAGAATGAAGTATCTGAATATATACTAGTGAAAAACATGGACCCACTTCAAAAAATTGTTTAGGTTTTTTTTAATGTAATTTATTTTAGTTATAGTTTTTCTTTTATATAGAGTAAAATAAAATAAAATTCGATGCTCTAAATATATACTATCAAAATAATATACTATCAAATAGTAGCGAACTTTTTGATCAGCCCCCGTAGCACGTCCACCAAAACACGATATGATAACGCGATTTATCGCGGTGAACTGTCAAATTACGACGAAACCCTATTGTCTTTTGACAGTTCACCGCGATAAACGGCTTTATCGTATCGTGTTTTGGTGTACGTGCTAGGGGGGCTGAGGTATATTGTATATCGAAATGATAGAACAACAGGAGTTAACTCTAATAAAAAAGAAGGCGGAGGTGTTTTGATAGCTGTATCTCGGCGGATAAACTCGAAGCGTATGCTAAGCTAGGAATCGGACCTAGAAGATTTATGGATCACTATCGATGTACAAGTCTCCCATGTTGCACAAAAAGTTTCTTTATGTGTGGTGTACCTACTCCCTCCTGTAAGCCGCTTTCAGTTAGATACTTTCATTGAAAACTCTTGTAAGGTTCTGGAGTAATCAGCACATTATTGTATTTTAGGAGATTTTAATTTAGGTTGTATTGATTGGAGCTTATTAAGAGATGTCTCTGTCGAATATGTTTTACCAGGTTTATATCAACCACTAATTGATTTCCTAAATGATAATGGATTAAAACAGCATAATTATGTATGTAACAAATCTGGTAGGATTCTCGATTTGGTATTATCAAAATTGCCAGCTTGCAAGGTTGGTAATTCCCTTAATGCCTTAAGTGTTATAGATAATCTACACCCTCCCCTTGATATTGATATTTCTTTTGTTTGTACCCCAAAACTCCCTACTAACGATGAAACTCTGAAGTATAATTTTTATAAAGCGGATTACGTATCTATTCATAAAGAACTTCGAGAATGTAAATGGGAAGAAATGTTACAAGGTGTGGATAATGTAAATGATATGCTTCAAATATTTTAAAACGCGATCCAGACTATTATTAAAAAAATTGTACCTAAGCAAAAAATAAAGAAAAAGCAGTATCCACCTTGGTTTAATCACAGCTTAAAAAAATGTTTAAAGGAAAAATATAAACTTCGATGTCGCTATAAAAGATACAAAAACCCCATGGACGAGATTGAATTAGGCTTATTGAGTTTACGTTGTTGTCGCTTGGCAAATAATTATTATAAACGGTATATTGCTAAAATAGAAGAACAAATTGTTGAGAATCCAAAACAGTTTTGGACATACACTAAAGCTAATCGCGTTGGAGTAAATACATATCCCACATCAATGACGGATGGTTCAGTGGTGGCTTCCGAAGGTGGTCAAATATGTGAATTATTTTCAACATACTTTGCATCTGTATATTTCACCGATACTGGGATTGATAGTGGGACTGCCAAGAATTACACTCACTCTGATTATCTTAAACATCACGAAAACTATCAGTATTTATCGTTTCCAGTTATAGACTATAAAACTCTTCTTAATAAACTTAAGACACTTAATGTAAAAAAGGTGCTGGTCCGGATGGGATGATCCATTTTTTTAACAAAATGTGCAGAATATTTGGTTGTACCTCTGTTAGCTATCTACAATAGGTCGTTAAGTACTGGCATCTTTCCTACGGAATGGAAGAAAGCTAAGACAGTGCCAATTTACAAGTCGGGCAGTGAAGACTTAATTAGGAACTATAGACCTATCTCTATTCTGTCTACGTTAGGAAAATTGTTGGAGTTTCTTGTATGTCCGTCTATACAGCGCCACTTTAAGCAGGCACTTAGTGACTATCAACACGGCTTTGTTCAGTCTAGGTCTACTTGTAACAAACTTAGTTGACCTTACCGAAAGTTTGATAGAAGCATTTGATGCTAACAAGTAAATGGACGTTATATACACGGACTTCAGCAAAGCGTTTGATCGTTTGTGTCCTAATATCCTGGTAAAAAAAGTTATCAGCGTATGGTATTTCAAATGCAATGTTAAACTGTATAAAATCCTATCTAGAAAATCGATCTTTTTATGTTGTCTTCAATGGATATGAGTCAGAATCTCGAAAAATAACATCAGGTGTACCTCAAGGCTCACATTTGGGCCCAATTTTGTTTACCATCTTTGTCAATGACCTACCTAACATCATAAGATTCTCCAATATTTACATGTACGCAGATGACTTAAAAATTGGCAGAGTAATTAATTCTGTCGACGACTCGATCATGCTTCAACGGGATGTTGACGAGCTTGTGAAATGGTGTTCGCTAAATGGAATGGACCTCAACACAGAAAAATGTTATTTCTTACAATACGGGCGTAAACGTAATTTGGTCCCTTACCAGTACCGTATAGGTACAATTAACATCAAAGAAGTAGATTAGATACGTGATTTAGGTGTAATCTTTGACAAAAAGCTCACATTTTTACCGCACATGGAATATATTATAAGCCGGGGTTCTAAAGCCTTAGGTTATGTTATTAGGAGTGCTAAAGTATTTCGTAACAGTAAAACCAAAATTATCCTTTACAACACCTTCGTACGAAGTATTTTGGAATACTGTTCTGTTGTATGGAGACCCCACTATGCTACTCACTCTTTACGCTTGGAGAGATTGCTTAAAAGATTTATGCGGCATTTAAGATACACTACAGGAATCGCAATGAGAAAACTACCGTCTTATAAAAAACAATTGCAGCATTTTAAAATTCACTCTTTGGAAGATCGTAGACGTATTATTGATTTGATGTTCGTGTCTAAAATTTTAAATAATAAAATCGACTGTCCCCATCTATTTAATAAATTTAAAATCCGCGTTCAATTTCGATATCCTCGCAATAAAATAACCCCATTTCATATACCTTGTAGAAAGACAGTTTTTGGCTCCAACTCTCCCATTTCAAGACTCAGCAAGCTGGTAAATGAGTATAGTGCCGAGATTGATATTTTTGTTGACTCACCAAATAGGATTCGTTTATACATTATTGAATCAATTAAAAATTGATTGATTTAGCAATGTGTGAACGGATCCAAAATGAAGAAAGGTACCTAATCTTTTAAAGTAGGTAACTAGTTGTACTAAGTTATTTTCATTAATTTTTAAGCTCGTGTACGTGTTGTTCATTGCGTGATGTATTTACCTATAAGTGTTTGTTGCACTTAGTTTGTTACTTTAGAATAATTTTACTCATAATAATATATTGGTGTAAACAAATGTTGGTAAATCAATAAAAAAATGTTGTAAGCTAATAATAAGGTCATTACGAGTTCAATCGGCACTGTGGTGTTGGTTATTTTCCCGTCAAATAAACAATATGTAACTGTCCGGAGCCTTTTTTTTTGTTGCAGAAAGTTGCAAACTGCCCACCTGATGGTAAGTGGTAACAGTCACCTATAATACGTGTGGCTCTTGTGAGATTCACAGCAAAACTGCAACCCCCACAAGAACCACAGTGTACGTTGCCAACTTGTGACACAAGATGTAAAGTCACAGTACCCAGTAATTTCACTGCCATATCTTACAGTTTCTCATTAGATCTTCTATTAAGATTTCAGTGAATGTTGTAGAAATAAAAATAAATTTGTAAATAAAAGTACGATTTTATCACTAAACAGTTAAAAAAATAATGTACACTTGTACAGTCAACTACAAAAAGGTCGATATGGCCAAAGTGACAAAAATATGTATAACTTCATCTGAACGCACATAATTATTATGTATTATGTCCGCGCCGCACGCGCAAAACGGAATTCGTTGTATAGTCCAGTCAACGAGGACATTCGTTGTATGGAGACATCCGACAAATTCTTCCGTCTATGAAATTTGGCATGTGGTGATGATACATAATACAGATGACAGATGTACAATAATCCAACAAAATTTATAATGGGAAGTTAGGTATTTTTACCTAAACATGAAAAACGCTTATAGCTCTCTGTGGATATTTCCTCAGTTAGAAATTATTCTTGTATACGTACGTAATATATGTACTAGTTAGAACAAGTATGTAAAGTAATCCAAAATTTTTTCGATTTGGGTGATGCACTAAATTGAACTTTTAACATTTTGCGCAATAGCCTCTATTGGAAAATTGCTCTGCTAATTTTTATTTTTTAGTATGGTCTTATTTCCCTAAATAAATAGATTTGTTAAGTAATCCAATAAATTTTCCTTTTTAAACATATTTTTCTGATTTTTGCTTAATAACGTGATGTGAAAAATTACTCCGTCCATTTTTATAACTTTATACGTTATATGATTTAATACTAAAACAGAATTATCAATAATCCAACAAATTTTCGAACGTTCATATATGTTTTATGATGTATGCCGATTTATATTTGTGCGAACCTTATGCATCACACAATTTGTGCGTAGTTGATCTTCACGTGACCGCTCGGAGCTACTTTTAAGTACATATTTAGTAATCTTTACTTCGTTTTGCACCACATTATAGGAATTAATAATAATACCTACAAAACTAACTCTAATACGAGTAAAGAAACATTGTAAAAACAAAATTTTATTTTAATGCTCTTATAAGTATACTAATAATATAATTTATTTTATCTATACCACGGTAATATACTATTACCGTGTCTGTACTTCCTAATATTATAAAGCTGAAGAATTTGTTTGTTTCGTTATACACGCTAATCTCAGGAACTACTGATTTAAATTGAAAAATTATTTTTGTGTTGTATAGTAGGCTATATAACACACGCCGACATCCATGTGAACGAAATCGCGGGTACAGCTATCATAGCATAAAAGCTTGTCGCGAGATTTACCTGTGTAGATAAACAGGGACACAATACCTATTCAACTTGTTCTTGATAAGTATAGGTAATTCTTTAAAAAAATGTTTTTATGTAATAGGTAAGTAAATCTGGTCAAATAATAAACACTTATTTTTCTCAAACACTACGATATACGACCAAAAATTCTTTGGAATAAATCGAACTTGCAGTACTAGGCCTAGCAGCGGTGGGTGCGAAGTCAGACAACCTCCTCGTGGTGCACCTCGGGCAACCCGCGGGCTAATAGTCTGACAAGTAGCCCCCATGGGGAAGTCTCTCCTTCTTGTTGTAAGAAGGGGATTTGGCTATAGAACGCTGACCCGTTGCGGATCGTAGTTTGGCTTGAATTAATCCAGCAGTTAATTTGCTGGCTCTAAGGGACCAATTGTTCACTATGGCGCTTCGCGTCTCTTGTTGTTGTTCTGTTCGGAGTGTCCGATCCAGACTTCTTCAAGCTCTGGCTCGTATGCGCGGCAGTGGATTCAGTAGAGTCTGCTGTCGGGCAAACCCATTACCCACACTTAGCCGAGCCGGGGGTCCGGCGCACTGAGCATCGGGCCGTCTGGTCCGTGCCGATGGGATGGGGGACCTTTCATTAGGCATAATGTTTTTTGTCATAAAGACGCTTGGCATAAATCACTAAGCATAATAATAGAAAAGCATAACATTAACGTCACATAATTATTTCATTGCATAATTTGTATAAGGCACAATTATCCAAAGGCATAATTTTATGAAGCATAATTAATGAAATCCCTAATTTCTTATGACATAATATTGGTAGTCCTAAAATGTTTTGCCATAATTTTAAGTGTCATAATTAATATCTCTAATATTTTGGGGCATTTATTTATAATTAGAAATGATGTTATTTTAAAGGATATAATGTTTACTCTGTTTTACTTAACTTTTTATAATAACATTTCATATATTATTTTATTCAAATATGATACTCGAATCTTCTATATTTTCATTTGATATAATTTTTGCATAGTATATATATTGATTTTTTTATTTGAAAAAGTAATTCATTCATGCTACTAGTGACAGAAACGAATCGCTGCAAAACCGACTCCACGTAGTCTTGTTTGTCTACCCCTAGAGTGTTATTCAAACCCGCGTAGGCGCGGAGGGGCGAGGCGGCCCGCGAGCTGAGGAGCAGGTGGTGAGCGAAAACCAATCTGCGACGATAAGCTCGCATGGGACCGCCGGAGCCCCGCAGCGTCGGAGCCGTGACAGAAACCATGCATGTGCATGCTTGCTTGCGTGGTACATGCTTGCTTGCATTGTGCATACTTGCTTGCATTTTGCATGTTTGCTTGCACGTTGCGTGCTTGCTTGCATGTTGTATGCATGCTTGCATGCATACTGCATGATACATTGCTGCATGCTTGCTTGCATGTTGCATGCATGCTTGCATGCATACTGCATGATACATTGCAGCATGCTTGCTTGCATGTTGCATGCATGCTTGCATGCATACTGCATGATACATTGCTGCATGTTTGCGCGCAAGTTTATGCCTAGAGAAATTCTGATTATTTATGCTTTGAAAAATTATGCGTCAAGTTGTTATGTGTTTCGAGTTTATGGGTTTTAATACTTATGACAAATGATTTTCTGCCACACAATATTATGCTTATTACCATTCTGCTTCCTGATTATTATGCGTCTTGACGATTATTTCAATCGAAATTATGGAATATGATTTTATGACAATAATTTTTATGCCTAGAAATAGAGAGCCGATGGGATGACTGGCTAGAGGGTCTCCAGTCCTGAACGGCCACCCTAGGGAGCTCTCCCTGCAAAGCGCAACATGGATCTTAGTGACGAAAAACAAACACACCAGGGGTTTCAGTCTCCCCCGTAGGACCGCACAAGGTGGCTGTGAGCAGCCGGGCGTATTTGGTGATGTGCTAACCGAGATCCACTTCTTCAGATGCGAATTAAAAATGCGAACCCGTTAAGAGTGGGCCACCACCGTCGGTATTCGGACCGGCGGCGGTGGAAAATATAACCGAGGCGAGTGGAAGTATTATTGATGAGGGGGAACTCCGTTATGGGAGCGGAGAGGAAACACCGCGTTTAACGCGATCGCGCAGCAGATCTGCGGCAAGTACAGAATAATATAAGTAATGTAAATAGTAGCGATAAGTCTAGCTCTAAGTATAGTAGCAAATCTAGTGCTAAGGATGTAGATAGTAAGTTGACAAAATCGGCGGTTTCGCTAATGTCAACAGAAGGGTCGAGGGTTGAAATCATCGTCAATACAGATGTACCCGATAAGGGGGAAAAGAGACGGTTGGACGATTCTGACACGTCTAATGAGTCGGTGCAATCTATAATATCTTGCACTGATGGTGGTGCTGCTTCCGAGCGGTGACGGTAAGTCCGCAAGAAGAAAAAAGGCATCGAATGGCTCTGCCCAATGATGAGTAAAGTAAACCAGAAGATCACCAGTAGAGCGACCTCTACGGAAGCCGTATTATTGGTCACTGAGCAGCTGGTGATCCTCTAGGTACCGAAGGAGCTGGCGGTTGATAATTGATTCGATTATCTTTGAAAATAAAGGTAGGAAAGGTAAGAAGTGTCCGCTGGAGACGATATCTGCGTCTCCGTCAAAAAGAGCAAGACCGGCTATACTGTCTCGAGGTGGACAGCATTGAGGTTGGAATGAAGCCCCCAAATATTACAGAAGTCCACAGTCAGTGTGGCAGGGGGTGCCGTGGGTTTGCTCTTGCCCCAGGTATCTTTGAGCGCGGTTTTGCCCCCCCCCCCCCCCCAGAATACGAGGGGCGGCCAAGGCGTCCACGCCCAGGTATATTGCGTCCTGGAAGTGGACGTCCAGAGAGGGATTCTCTAACGCTAGCGCAGTTGGTACCCTCCTGGGGTAACAATCTATTTAACTGCGCCATCATAGGGGGGGTAGGGGGTTGGGCCTCCGGTACCCTCACTCACACGACGAAACACAACGCAAGCGTTGCTTCACGCCGGTCTTCTGTGAGGCCGTGGTATCACTCCGGTCGAGCCGGCCCATTCGTGCCGAAACATGGCTCTCCCACGGTAAAAAGAGTCGGAAAGTTTCGATAAGTGGACTGAGGCTCTCCTCTCTCCCTTTAAAAGAGTCGGAAAGTTTCGATAAGTGGACTAAGGCTCTGGGGCGTAGAGCAAGAACCAAAAGAAATCAGGAGCAAGTCCAAGCCCTGGCGGTGAAAGCAGCTACCCTTAAAGAGAAGGGAGCTAAGGCCAAGGCTAAAGCAGCCAAAGCCAACATCAAGAGAGCGATGAAGGCCCCCCGCAATCCTGCGGTGGTACTTACCATCAGGCCTGAAGCTCAGGAGGAATGGCCAGAAGCGTGGGCGTCAATGACCTCCGATTCAGGGGAACTGCCACGGGGGCTCGTCTTATCGAGCTTCCGAAGGAAACTCCCTCTGAAAAAGCAGTCTTATTGGTAAGCAATTTAAAAGACATCTTCCCTGAAAATGTCAGTGTCGTTAGACCGGTAAAGTGTGCCGATTTGCGTAGTTCCGTTCTGGACGACTCTGTAACCAAGGAGAATGTGCGCAGCGCGATTTCCGAAAAGGGCGACTGATCTACTGGGGAAACAAGGGTGGGTGAAATAAAACAGAAACCTTAGTCGCTCGGTATCGTCTCGGTTAAGTGTCAAATCCTGGAGCCAAGGTCAACGCGCTGTTTTAAATGCCTTGAGCCCGGGCACACCAGAGCAAAATACTCGACGGGGAACGACAGCAGTGACCTTTGCTTCCGTTGTGGGATAGCCGTTCACAAGTCGTCGGGATGCAATGCCACTCCAAACTGTGCGATTTGCACAGATTTCAAGAATTGCCACCTTCTTTGAGATTTGCACAGATTTCAAGAAGATGGCAAATCACGTAATAGGTGGAAGAAGCTGCAACTCACCCAAACGCAGAGGAAACGCTACCCCTAGGAATAACTACTAATGACGCACGCTCCGAAAGAAGCGAACGGCCTATGAAGACCTAATAGTTGATAGGATCTCCAGGAAATATCTTCAAGGGAATCTAAGTTAGTGCGCCGCCGCTCAGAATCTATTCCTGCAGTCGATGGCACAGCGGTCAATCGACGTCGGAATTATCGCGGAACCATACTTGGTTCCGAACAGACAGAACTCGCCTTCCAATTTACAAAGATAGTACTGTTGCGGTTGTCACGTGATCACGGTCTGGCTCGCACTCTCTCCACACCATCGAAAAGGGGCACAGTTTCGTTGTCACGGAGATAGGGGAAATGACTCTAATTGGATTCTATTTCACTTCAAACCGACCGTTCGTCGAATTTGAGAACTTCATTGACGAGCTGGGAGCCGCAATCCAGCAGAACTCTACGCCCTCAATGATTGTTCTAGGCGATTTTATGCCAATTCGGTGGCTTAGGGATCCCCGGCCACTGATCGGAGGGGTAAGCTGGTGGAGGAATGGGCCAAAATATCTGGCCTTTCTTTCCTTAACCGCGGTTCAACAAACACTTGTGTTCGACAGCAGGAGAGTCCATTGTAGACCTCACGTTTGCTACCCCTGCTATCGAATGCAAAGTCACTGATTGGCGGGTCTCCATCCACTATACCGGACTGGGCAAGTCACGGAAGGAATGCTGGCTCCATTTTTCCTTGCTGAGCCATCTCCAGGATGGACAAGGAGCTTACTAATGAGTCAGCTGTGGCACAAGCCTGGCTTGCGAACTCACTATCGTTCGAGGGGGTCGATGCTGAGGCAGACTGGCTGCGCGACGCGCTCACCAAAGTGTGTGATGCAGCTATGCCACGAGTCCAGCATCGTCCTCCAAAAAATCGTCCGTTCTCTACTGGTGGTCCGGAGAACTCTCTGATATAAGAAAGGACTGTGTTAGGGCAAAACGGTTGCACGCCCGCCACAGACGAACATGTGACGAGACGACTGAATCCAATCTGTTAGATTCCTACAAGTCTGTCAAGAGGGCTCTACAGATTGCGATCAAGGAAGCCAAAAATCGAGCATGGCAGGAGTTGTTGGAAGGACTAAACCAAGACGCGTGGGGACGGCCATTAAAACAAGCTTCAGACACTTGCCCCACCATTAACGGAGTCTCTCCAGCCAGACTTCTTAGACAGGGTGATCACTACTCTTTTTCCTCGGAGCTCCTCAGATTTTACACCACCCCGCATGATTCCCGCAAGGGAGGTTTTTCCGTTGCCCTCCATTCCGACCATCACGAATGGGGAGTATGAAGCAGCTTTATTCAGGCTCAAAGCCAAAAAGACCGCACCAGGACCAGACGGCGTCCCTGGACGGACTCTGGTGGTAGCTTTACCTCCACTAAAGTCTCGGTTTAGGGACCTCATGGATAAATGCCTCACCGAAGGAAGATTTCCAAAAGATTGGCAGACAGGGCGACTCGTTCTTCTTAGAAAAGTAGGCAAGCCAGCTGATTCTCCGTCAAGATATCGGCCCATCGTTCTGCTTAACGAAATGTCGAAAATGTTCGAGCGTAGCCTCGCCGTTTGAATAAACCGCTACTTGAGCATTGACGGGCCTGACCTGGCGGAGAACCAGTTTCACGAATAACGCGCTCCGCTAGGTCAAATCCCTTTCCAAGGAGGCTACTTCCGATAGCTGCGTCTTGATAGCAGTTTCTTTAGACATAGCGAATGCTTTTAACACGCTTCCACCTCAGTGCGTCTTAAAGGCACTCAACTACCACGAGGATCCCATATACCTGCAGCACGTTATTGCTGATTATTTTAGAGAGCAAATCGTCCTTTACACTGACAGCAACGGACATGTTGTTCGAAAGTCTATGATGCTCGGTGTTCTATAGGGATCGGCCCTTGGCCTTCTTCTGTTCAACATCGGTGTTCACGCTCGAGGAAGAGCGAGTGGCAACACTGCATTTTAGTCTGTGCAGTTTGAGCCTTTTGGCGGCCGGCCTCATGTAACATGTCAGTTGAGTCGAGTCGAATACGGAATGACATTGATATAGGTTATGTCCGGGCCGCAATAAAATGTAATTTAGAATATCCAACAAATAGTATTGCGCGGCGCACCAAGTGATTGTTGGTGCGAGGTTCCGCAAAGCTTTAGTGTCGGGGAACAGTGGCAAGGTTTTATCGTCGCGAAGTGAGTGATGGTGGCCTAATAGGCCTATGTAGTGCTCCGGTCTCCATCGTTGGATTGACACCAACCCTTCGGGAGCCGCGGCTTCCTTCGAGCTAGCTCAGGAAGTCTACCGGCTACATACGGAGACCAATTGGAATAGGGGTAAGCTACAATGTTTTCTGGAATCTGGTAGTCGGTTTCAAATCCTAGTGTCGGTGAACCGCCGACGTGGTGGAGTCTACTTTGGGCACCACCAATCGGGTATAATTATGTACTAAGAGGGAACTTATCCCGCGGACTGGAGGTGTTACGTCGATGATACCCTTGTTACAGTTCGTGGAAAGAATTACAGACTGGCTTCCCTATTAGCTACAGCTGGCGTGGAACAAGTCGTCTCAAGAATTGAAAGATTAGGGCTTTCGATAAAACGGAGGCCCTAGTCGTCCATGGGCCTCCCAAGGGACCCCCACCTATCTTATGATCAATGGGACACGGGTGGATATTACTCCACACTTGAAGTATCTGGGTTTAGTGCTGGACAGGAGCTGGAACTTTAGAGAACATTTTTCTCCACTGGCTCCAAAATTGGTATCCACAGCCATGGCCCTGGGGAGGTTGTTACCCAACACCAAAGGTCCTAGTGCTGCCTTGTGACGAGAGCTATCCGCGGAGTCCGCCTGCGCCTTGGCATCGATGCCACCATGGGATTTGGAGGCACATGTACTAACGGCGGTATATAATAAAAGAGTCGCCCGACTGAGAGAAAGGTGAAAAGTTAGCGTGAAGAGGCCATGAATTCAGTTCTTGGGTCCTCGTGGTCTTCAAGGCTCGAAAGAGCAGAATACGGTCAGTGGATCAACGCGGTGCTCCATCCTGTCCTCCGTGACTGGGTTTCAAGGAGATTCGACACCCTCACCTTCCACCTCGTGCAGGTACTGTCGGCGCATGGCCGCTTTGACAGGTACCTTCGCAAGGTTGCCAGGAGGGAAGATGACCCACGTTGTCACCATTGCGGTGCGGACGAAGACACCGCGCTACACACTCTTGTGCATTGTCCTGCATTGACTTCTCAGCGCGGTGATCTTATGTCCGTAATTGTTATTGACCTCTCATTGCCCGTTGTGGATAGAGCTATGCTCACCGAGCGGGCGGCCTGGGATGCTGTTTCTCACTTTTGTGAAGTGGTCATGGAGACGAAGGAGCGCCACGAGAGAGCTCGTGAGGCGGACCCCCCTCGACAGTGCGAGAAGGTTAGGGTGGCGAAGAAGTGGCTACAATGCCCTGATTCCGCCACCTTAGTGGGGGCGGCGGGCAACGCAGTTGGGCGCCATGTTGTCTGTATTGCACTCGATCCCTGTGACGGTAAGAGCAGCTCTGGGACACAAGCTGCTCTCATGCAGAGAGGATAGTCTACAGGCCGAGCTGGCTCACGCGAGCGCAGCGCTATGCGCCTGCTCGCAGCCGCTCTGAAATGGCCGGATAGGTGTTCCCGAAGGGTTTAGTGGGTATATGCGGCACTCTACCGTGGAGTCCCACGCACCCTTGCCTCTACCCAAGGGCTTGGAGGTACGTAAAAGCATTTTCCTCGTTAAAAAAAGACCAAGCAGCAGCAGCAATTTTTTATCTAGCTTGCTAGAACGCCCGGCAATATAAATTGAAAATGGAACAATAGTAGATTGCACAACAAGGGCATAAAATGAGGCACTGTAGCCCGAGACGATTTTATCCACCCGAGCCGTAGGCGAGGGTAGATAGTAAGTTGAGGAGTACAATGACTTGTTTATGCCAGTGTTTTACACTCTGCTTTTCACTTCGATTGCAAGAAAATTAAACAATTACCTACTTCAAAATATATACGAAAAATATGTAACACAATATTGAAAAATTCTGCCAAGTAATAAAAATATTTCGATGCGTTTTAATAATAACTGGTTACTATTTCTATCTGGTTTCATAACTTTTGAGGTAGAAAACACAAGACAAATAAATTAAAGCAAATAAATAAATTATCGCAAGTTATTAATATAAATAAATTCTGTGAAGTTTTAGGCTGAGCGTTGTTGGCTGTTGGGCCTAAGAATCTTCGTCTAAAAGAAAATTTTACTTTATGCTCTAGAACATGAAAGCCATTTTATGCAGCCTATAAACGACATAAAGACGAGCTTTGCGAGCACGAGAAGTGAAAATTTATTTAAAGCCCTTACATGTTTACTAAAGAGGTAACTTACTTAAGTTTTATATGAATTTCGAACCGGCACGACAAAAAGAATGCTCTGGTAGATAAATTCTTTTGAAAAGTATTAAAAAAATAGTCGGTATTTGCGCGCGGCTTGACTATTTTTATCGTCTAATGTAATGTCTAATTTATATGTTGTGGCTACAAAGTAAAACCAAATGCTGGTTAGGTAACATATATCCAATGCTTATCCAATGTTAAAAACATTACTAATTAATTGTCGCCAAGATTTATTGATTATTGTATTAATCTGTGATGCGTGCCTAGGCGAAGCGCGGCCCGCATACTCACTATCGCCTGGCAATGCTGACTTGCGGGTCGCGCCAGTAATAATTGACTATTTAATAGCGAACATGTTTTAAAAAATATATGAACGTTGGAAAATTTGTTGGATTATTGATAATTCTGTTTTAATATTAAATCATATAACCTATAAAGGTATAAAAATGGACGGAGTAATTTTTCACATCAAGTTATTAAGCAAAAATAAATAAAAAATGTTTAAAAAGGAAAATTTATTGGATTACTTAACAAACCTATTCAATTAGGGAAATAAGACCATATTAAAAAATAAAAATTAGCAGAGCAATTTTCCAATAGAAGTTATTGCGCAAAATGTTAAAAGTTCAATTTAGTGCATCACCCAAATCGAAAAAATGTTGGATTACTTTACATACTTGTTCTAACTAGTATATACGTACGTATACAAAAATAATTTCGAACTGAGGAAATATTCACAGAGAGCTATAAGCATTTTTCATGTTTAGGTAAAAATACCTAACTTCCCATTATAAATTTTGTTGGATTATTGTACATCTGTCATCTGTATTAGGTATCTTCACCACATGCCAAATTTCAGAGGCAGAAGAATTTTTCGGGTTACAAATGCCTCGTTGATTGGACTAGTATGAAATTATATGAAACCTCGCACATTTGGCCGCACCGTACGCGCCGAATTTCAAAAATACCATAGGAGTCCGGGTATTGAAATACGCATGTTGATGACGTCATATAGGTAATGCGGCGCGTACGGCGCGTGCGGATCATGGCAACTTTATTTAATTTAACATTAAGTTAGAGTAGATTTAAGTTACATTAACATAATATACATATTTTTGTAACTTTGACCGTTAAGATCTTTTTGCCGTGTTACTGCTGTTCTAAACCAGCAGCAAATCTCCTCGAAATGCCTAAGAAAGAAACTTTATTTGGCTCAAGTTTTATAGACCAAGTAGCTTTTTTAAAATATATAAAAAAATCCGATTTATTAATTTAATCTTCATCGTACAAAAATAAATATGAGGTACTTACAAAAGGCCGTCTTAGTGCCTGAGGCATCCTCAACCAGTCAACCAGTCAAATGTGGGAAAAATTGTTGACAGTGAACGAGTTGAAAAAAGCGTCATGCGTAGGTATAATGTGCGTTAGGTTCCCAAAAAGCAAAATAATACATTTAACAATCAGAGAAGCGTTGCAATTGATGCACAAGTAGTTCTGTTTCAAAACGATTGCGGTCTCTAGAAATAAAATTACCAACAATTTTGCATTTCAAGTTTGAAGACTGCTGAATATTCGTCTGGTTGAAGCATTAGGACGCTTTCCGATAGTGAAAGTCAGTTTTTTTTGTTTTTTTTGAAGTGAGAACTTCTTTAGCGGCGTTGTACACTTTTTTTGTAATGGGTAAAAAATGATAAACTCACGTCAGGACACGTGACACTGATCGAAAATTCGTAAGACCAATTAAAATTGAAATGGCCGCAGGAACTGTCGAGGTGCGGTGAGGGGTCCACGTAAGCCGGCCGAGAACAATAGCGGCTGTCAAAAGTACTGGAAGTCACACGTCACTTGAGACAGTTTTAATCAATTTATTTACTTTGTTAGGAAAAATCTAAATTGTGCTTTTATTTCATTTTGTTGTAAATATTAATTAGGTAAGTTAGTATAAATTAAATATTATTTATTTGTTATAAAATTACGTTTTTAAGTAGTGTATTAATGTCTGTTTTGATCATACTTTTAATTTAATTGTAAATATTTTGATTCATTATTACTAGTTATATAATTATGTACGCACAACGTTAAAACAGGAAGTTGATTTTTCTGAGGGATAAACTTTTTAATGTAATATAAATTGTCATGTTTGTGTACGATAGCGCAATAAATAAATATTGTATTCTACCACATAAAAGATAGTACTTTTATTCTGATAATTAAATCAATTCGTGCAAAATTATTCCATAATCATTCCAAAATATCCAAAACGCACAACGTTAATACTTAAGTTTTCACTTCTGCCGGCACTCCCGGAGTGCAACCCGTAATTTTTTTTTAAACTACACTAGGATTTTCTCCTGTGTCGTGGGTGCAGTTACAAACATAGAATATCACATGCACATACGCCCAGACCGGAACAAATTTCTGTAGGCCATACAAAACATTTGTCCCGTACGGGAATCGAACCCGCGACCCGTTGCACAGTAGGTGATCACTCGACCTCTGCGCTAAACGTGTCGTCTTAGTTAATTTAGTCCAGCTTTTTTAGCACAATACATTGTATAGTATTAGAATGATTTAAATATGAATAAAAAAATAACTCTTACTTAATTTTATATTAATTTTCTAAAATAACCAAAAAATGCTGCACTAGTTGAGAGCAGCATTTTTAGATAATTTTTTTTTATATAATAATGGGTGTGCCCTATGCGCGCCGGGCATGAATTTCCCGGCGGCGGCGGCGCGCCGACCCATCTTGCTCGGCGTAGCGACGCCGCGCCGGCGTGTCCACATTTTAGGCTGACAACTCTGAGCCGAGCTCAACGAGCACCACTTAAAACATTTTTTAGCAAAACCTGTTTAATATACCGTAGTAAAAAATATGTTACTCTTGAAAATATTTCTGAGAATATCTATTACCCCGAAAAAAATTTTAATCAAAATATCTCGTTAAAAAAATTGCGAAAAACACCCATTAAAAACAACTTCCAGAAGCCAATTCGAGATATTTAACAAAGATTATTTAATTATTTTCAAGGAATTAACTCGTTACACTTAATTTGATAATATTGATGTTTAGCGGTTACTGGCTATACAAAAAACGCGCTCCTCATGCGTACTGCCCTGCGACCGCCTAACTCAAAGCGAGCACTCGCTATCGTTATCATGACATTAGAACAATAGTTTTAATGTCACAGATGACATTAGAGCTATTGTCACAAAAGCGATGGCGAGTGATAGCTATGAGTTAGGCGGTAGCCCCTGGTAGTGCTCGTTCCGTGATCGACTTGCGCTCGGCGGCGCGGTGCCGGCGCGGCGCGCATGTCTACCTGAAGCGTCCCCAAAAATTTCCAGGGTATTAAAAAATAGCCGTGTATACAGTAACATTAATTTGTTTTTATATTTTTAAGACTTTTCAGTCAATCATTGCTAAGAACCGACTTTGCAGTCGACCATATTTGAAGTCGGTTTTTTTTTGTAAAAATATTTTCATTCCAACTTTTTAGTTCAAATAAAACGTCTTTCGCTCTAAACAGTTTTTTAAGATTTATTCCCGAATTCCTAACAAACTATATATATTTAGGAGTTCTACTTTCCGCTATCAACTCACCTTGAATTAGGTACTTCAGGTACTTGGGGTGCAACGTCAGACAACCTCCTCGTGGTGCACCCGGACAACCCGGCAGAGTTCTGCCGAGGGCTAATAGTCTGACAGATGCTCCCAGTGAGGGGAGCGTGGGATGGCCGGGTTCAACCCGGCGATCTAGTTGGCGAAATCTCCCCTTCTTATGCTAAGAACAGGTAAGACTGTCGCCGCCGTTACCCCACATTGAGCGGGGCCGGGGGTCCGGCGCATAGAGCGTCAGGCTGCGTGGAAGAAAACCACAATAAAAAATTACCCTAACTCTAAGGTTTGGTCTGTGCTGAGAGAGTGAATGGCTGGAGGGAGTCCAGTCCCGAACGGCCACCCGGGAGCCATCCCTGAAATGGTGAACATGGAATTTGGTCAAAGAAAACAAACTCCCCAGGGGGTATCAGTCCCCCCCGTAGGACCACGCGAGGTGGCTGCGGGCAGCCGGGAGTATCTGGGGCCGTGCAGATCAAATTCCGCCTCCACCGATGCGATTTCTTTATGCGAACCCGTTGAGAGCGGGCCTACGCCGGTATCCGGGCCGGTGGTAGGAAATGCTACCGAGGCGTTAAATGGGAGTAATTTCGAAAGAGATTTGAAGCTCCAACAGAGCTCGAGAAGTGGCGGCTCAACACCGAGAACTGCTAATTCTCAAAGCTGCGATAGGAAGGTATCTGCCGCAGGCGATGCTGTCGTCGACGTCAGTGTGTCCGACAGCTGTCGTGGATCGCGGTTGCCCTCTGTGTCGGTTTCGGAGCTGGATTCAGAAGACATGTCTACTGACTTCTTGCAGATGATGGAGGAGGCTGATAGCCTCATTAATGAGGGCCTGAGGAGAGCGGGCAAAAAGGCTCGCCCGGCGGATCGAGACACGGTTTTGCTTGACTCTTCGTCGGACGAGGTGCCTTCAGCCCCTAAGATACCATCTGCAAAACGTGGACGCGGGCGACTACCCAAGGGCCAGGATGTTAGACCGAGGCAAAAAGGAGCCCCGCAAAAAGGAGCTAACGCTAAGATTGCGGGATGCTCCACTGGGATATCGGAGATCGAAGCAGGGACTATGCGATCAGCTATGGAACTATCCCGCATCATTGGTGACGAATGCGAGAAAGTGACAATGGTCGCAAAAAAGTCGGGCCACCTAAAAGGAACTTTTGTAAAGATCCTAAAGGACGCCGTCGCAGCGATACGGGCTTGCACTGAGGAGCTCGCCGTACGCACAAGGTCTAGCGAAGTCGCTGACCTTAGCGCTGAGCTAGAGCGACTCAAAAAGCAAGTCCACACATACCGGACGGAATCAGAGGGCCTTGCTAGGTTGTTAAGGAGGGAGCGGGAAGAGCGCCAAACTGATTTCCCGACATCACAAACGATGCGGGGGGTGGCGGGAGCGTCAGTACCCCCTCTTGTGGCACCTTCAAAGCCCCTCGACGAAGACGCATTGGCGACCAAGCTGGCCGCGATCATGAACGCGCGTATGGACGCCAGGTTTGAAGCGTTGGAGCCGCGTCTCTTACCCGCCCCAACGTTAAGGCCACCACTCGCCGCTGACAGCCGGGGCAAATCCTTGCCCAAGCCGAAAGCTGCTGAACTGCCCAGGGCGGCGAAAAAGAGAGCACCGCGTAACGACCATGAACAACCACATCCACCAAATGATCCGGAACCTATGGACGTAACATAGTCGGAGATGGTTAGAAAGCGTCGTAGGAGAAACCGTGCTGCCCAAGAAGAGCAACCTGCAGCAGATGATCCAGGACTAAAAAAGGGACCAGCACCAAAACAACCTAAAGCGCCGGCCCAAAACACGGTGAAAAAGGGCACAGAGAAAGCCCCCAATAATGTGTTGAGACATGGTAAGAAGAAGCGGCGGAAACGCAAGAGGAAGCCAAGGCTTCGCCCACCGGCAACGGCGGCGGTGACTCTAACACTGCTGCCAGAGGCACAAGCCAAAGGAGTTGTTTTCGCTGACGTGATCTCCCGACTTTTCGGGCCTATAGTTGAAGAGGGCTTGTCGGACCCCCCTATACGCGTGAGACGTGCCGCGACTGGCGGACGAATTTTAACGATGGATGGAGAAGGCTGCGAGGAGCGAGCAGATAAAATCGCAGCCCTCATACAGCGAGTATTACCAACGGAGGTGCGAGTGGCGAGACCTGTAAAGAGTGTGGATATCCGCCTGACGGGTCTTGCCGATGGTACAACGTCGGGTCAGGTTATGGCAGCATTAGCTCGGATTGGGGGTTGCCCGGAGAGTCAGATTCGGGTTAGGGAGATAACCTGTGGGCCTTCCGGAATGGGGACTGTTCTCGCCAGCGTTCCCATTGCTGCCGCCAAGACCATATCGGAGGGAGAAAGACTGGCAGTAGGCTGGGTATCTGTTAGGGTGAGGCTTTTGCCCCCCAAGACGATACGCTGCTACCGGTGCCTCAAGGTAGGCCACATGGCCACCCTCTGTAAGGAGAAGTCTGACCGCAGCCGAGACTGTTTCCGCTGCGGTCAAACCGGGCTCAAAGCGGTGTCCTGCATCGCCAAGCCCTATTGCGGCCCCTGCGCCGAAGGAGAGAAGGCGGCTGACCACTGGGTTGGCAGCAGTGTATGTCTGACTGCTCCATCGAGGAGGGTTCGGCGGTTTTTGTATAAGCCGCCAAACCCCACACCAGCGTCGTCGCAAGATGGTACTAGATTACGGGTCGGGGGCGGGCCGTAACTCATAACATGGTTCTCAGGAGGCAAGCATGCTTTTTGCAATGCATTTCATTGAGAAAACGGGGACTTAGCCAAATATCCCGTCACAGGAGAGGTCGTCCAGCAGACGTCCAACCACCACTAGAGGGTAGCGCGGTAGACTGCCACAGTTCCCGGGCCCAATACCTTCTAGAACAATGGTGGTGGAAGAAACGCAGACGGTTTTTTAGTGGGTGCAAGCCCCACATACCCTTGTCGTCAGCCCCCTGACGGTAGGAAGTGCGCTAAGGCATTTTTCCGTCAAAAAAAAAAAAGGTACTTCAGGTACTTGAAAGAATAGAACTACGCATCAATAAGTTCCCATTATACTGAACGTTCTAGCCCCCTTCTTTTTTCTTAAGGCGGGGGAATCTCTTTACGATTCCAGGGAACTGAAGCTGACAAGGCTGTTCTTTCTTTGAATATGCCGTAGGACTCGGGTTAAAACCTCATACCCGGCTAAACCATCCCTCGGTATCTCTCCGCCCCCGGTGGAGGCTTTCCCCCCGGATGCACCCCCTGGGACAGTCCCAGCGGAGTAAACGAGCTGGGACTATACTTGCCAAGGGAGGGGTCATCAGGTTGAATGGTTGCGACCTCCCAGACGGGCGACCAGGTCGGGAAACGTGATATCTCCCAGCCGATTGTCTGTCGGCAAGGCCTATTTCCTTCCTGGCTGCTTAGGGTATTTGTTAGGCGGCGGCGGCGGAGCAGGGTGGCTTGAGGGTCCTCCTCCCGCGCCCCCTCCGCTGCCTCTTTCGGCGAGATTAAATTTTCGGAGACGGAGGCGGCGAAAGTACTAACCCCTAACTCCTAACCTCCCAGAAACCTTTCATCATCCGCTCAGTAACATAATAATAATATGATGCCTACCGGATGCAAATAAATGGATATCTTAAGAAAAAACATAAAACACGTTGGACGTGCCTATGAAAAAGGGTTATATTTATCACACGGTTGTATACATACAACCTTGTGAAAAACCAATATTGTAAATGGCGACTTGAAGGTGGTAACAAAAATTCACTAATACCCATTGTAAATAAGGTCATAATTACCTACAGGTTATTATGGCCTAGGTTATAATTCTTAGTCACGAGACTAACTTGCAAATAACTTTGGTTTTATCACAATTATTTCTCTGATTGTATCATGTTCTGTATTGTTTTAATTAAATTTGTTAAAAATTTTAAGTTTACACTTTTTTTATCTCATTTTTATGTGCTCGTTCGTAGGTAGAAAATATAACAGATACATTGTTGGTAAAACCACAGATATATAGTGTAGTAGAAAATCCGTGACTCACTGTCATTCAGTGAATTTCAATTTTAATACTATCATTACTGTCAATATTGGAAAACAATTTTAAATTGTGTCATAAAAACGCCCCAGATGTTTTGTGGATCTTCACTGTGTTAAAACAAGGTTTTGTACAATATTATTTATTTTATATCCTTATTATTGGGACCATTTCTTATTCCAAAATTTTCTCATACAGCTACTGAAAAATCACAAAGTTATTCCGAAGACGAATTAACGATGGCTTGCAAGAAAATTAAACCAACCTTTGAATTACTAAGTGAGTTCTCAAACGCGGATTGTGGAGAACCATTCAAGGGTCAGGAAGTGGTGATTGACTTCACGCCAATACCAGGCGTGGATGACGACGAAGACCTTCGAAAAAAATGCGTTGAATTATGGAAACTTGTTGATGGTCATTTTAAGTTTGACGAAGTTTTAGATTCTCCGGTATTTACTTCTCACGTATTGTTCAAATTACTTGTCGATTTCGTTGCAAAGAAAAAACATTCTATTCCTGCAATGGAAAACAGTTAATTAAAGGATGAAAAGATAAAATAAGATTCGAAACTCAGTACCTGAATAGCTTATCTTGTTGGTGAGACACAAAGGAATAGAAATAATGATAGTGAACTTTATTTTCAGTCAATGATACCTGAATATATTAGTAAAAATGACACAGTTGATCCACCAACTACGTATGATTTAACTTCAACACCAGCACTAGAGTGGTTGGAGAAGCAAGGTAAGAATGTAACCTAATAACTTAATTAGTGAGTGTTGAAATACGACTTATGATAGTTTATTTGAGTAAACATATTTATCTTTTCAAAGTCAAAGTCAAAGTCAAAGTCAAAGTATTTATTCACACAAGGCATGGTAAAAATGGTAACAAAATGAGTAGCTGAACAGCACGTCTTACCAACTTGTGGCATGTGAATGTCAGTTTACAATTACATAATTTAAATTTTCGTATTATATTTTGTATTATTATTATATGTCATTTTACTATATTACTATACCTAATAATTATATTACTCTTACATGTTAATTAAATTATTATAATAAAATGTCAGTCATTTTTAATATTATTTATGCTTATAAGTCAAATAATCTGTAACCGAATAAAAACAATTTGTAACTAGCCAATTAAATAAAGTTTTGTTAAAAAGTTTACCGTTAAGTTCTTTGATGCTTTGGGGTAGGTTATTGTAAATTCGAACACTCATGGCATGGCTATTTCGGCTGTACAAATTTGTTTTCATTTGTGGTATCGCTAACTGTCCCACATGTCTATTACTATTACTATTTCAGTCAAAAGATGCCCACTCTTGGACATAGGGCTCCTCCGGGAATATCTAAACCGATCGGTCATGCGCGTCCTGCAGCTAGGCTTCCCGCGACCTTCACCAGATCGTTGGTCCACCGTTTGGGGAGCCTATCAACCAACGCTGCGTCTCCTGCCGCGACTCGGGACCTATCCGCCCCAACCTGCTGTGTCCTGCCCACTGACACTTAAGGTTTGCGGTTCTTTGGACTATGATGATGGCTTCAGTTCTTCTACAGATCTTATCATTACTGATGTGATGCACGTAGAGAAACCCCTAGCATAACCTTTGACTGATCTTGATCCTTCTGAAGAGACCCATCGATAGCGGCCACGTCTCTGTTCAGATATGTTACATTTTTTGTTAATGAAGAACAAATTTCTAATTACTCAGGACAACCGGAAGCGTTCGCAACTAAATACAATGAAAAGTTTTGCGGAACGGAGGAGTATTTAGAAGACCATTGCAAGTCAGAAGCTAAAAATATTGTTGACAGGACGACTAGGAGAATGAGTATTAAATTATTTAATGTTTTAGATATCATTTAAAATGGCCAGTAAGGAGTCTGGTATTGAAAGAGGAGATCTTTTATATCTCAAACTGGGAAGATTTTGATCTTCATATCACCTCATGGTAAATGCTGATAGTCTCTGTGGAAAACCATTACGGTCGAAAATTTTACAGTTTTCTACCACACTGGCCTTGTGCAGGTTGGTGGAGAGAACTACAATTCGGGTGAGTTCACTTGCATTGCAAATCCTTACGGAGACTGGAGAGACCATGGGCTCCGGTCGTCTTCGTGCTGTAGAGGGCAAAAGTTGCGTTATCAGATGATGAATGCTAATGCTTTGCTTTAAAGCACGAATTCGGCCGCATATGGAGTACTGCTCGCACCTCTGGGCAGGAGCTCCCAAATATCAGCTCGATCCTTCTAGCACGCTGCAGAGGCATGAATTCCGTATCATCTGCGATCCCAATATCTTTGGTTCTTTCTTCGTGCTGTATCAGCTCTTTAACGGAGAGTGTTCTGAGGAGCTGTTTGCAATGGTGCCTTCGTCATCTGTATACCATCGCACCACCTGCCACCACAGTAGAGTTCATCCGTATCACCTGGAACAAACTCCTACCTGCGGTGTTTCCCAAGCACCACGATACTCGTATGTCCAACTTCAAGCGAGGCTTAAAAAGCTCTGCCCCTGGCATTGCAGATGTCCATAAGCGGTGGTTATCACTTACTATCAGGTGGGTCACTTGCTCGTCAACCACCGTTAGCAATAAAAAAAGATGACAGTGGGAAGATGTTCTGCACTCCACACAGCAACCGGTCCCTCTACAACAGATGTGAAACTCCGCTGGAAGTGCTGGAGCTTAGTGGGTATTTCCAGTCGGGTGAGTTCCATAAACTCGTGTCTATCACCCCGAAAGGCCCGATGAATGGTGCGTAAATGCATTCTTCACTAGCACTACAGCTTTGTGGGAAGGTGAGATTGACTCGGGTCCCGTAAGGAACCCCTTACATCAACCAAGTGTCCAAAAATACAATTTTATTGAGCCACAACAACATCCACTAGTAACTTATCTGTCTTGCCGCCGACGAGGCAGTTAGTTCATTTTTATTACTCCCATCTCCTATAGTATAGGAATTTGAACTTTGACAATACATGCGTAGAGTGGAATTTGTTAGAGCTTCGAAACAGAGGTCTAGTTGCGCCGTTTCTAAACTGAACGGCTCGGCGTAGGTTAATGGTGTCTGAAATATGCACGGCTCATTTTGAACGGAGTGAACTACGACACAGGCAGACATTTCAATTTGTGTGCGAGAGAATGCGAACGTATCACTGCCTGGGGGCTTAGACAAAGTAACAATTCGAAGACGATAACGAAGTTCGGAAAGAACTAAATGTATGGCGATGATTCCACATCACGAATCATTCTTATACATTGCCGTTCGATAGAGAACGTGTAATGTAAACGAACCGAAAGCAAATGTTACTTTATCTTGTGCGGGAAGAGTCCTTCACACGTCTGTCGCCTTGCCATGCATCGGCCTAAATAGAATTCTTGCTATGCCCAGGCGGCTGTCCCTAGTACCTACTCAGAGAGGGCTCACACTTGATAACTTTTAGTTTTGGATAGGTTATACACACACGACAGTTGTCGGATTGGAACAGACTTATTACTCCTTCCATCACCCTAATAGCGCTAGCGTAGCGTTCAGCAAAACCACCGCCCGACGAAAATAGTTGCGTTTAAAGCGAAAATGAATAAACGCCCCACACAGACATGCTTAACATTTATCGTCCAATTATGTTGTTGCGTGAATAATAAACTATTTATATTAAGAATATTGTCCCAGTATGGTACGTAGGTGAAGCTATAATCCATCTTTAGCCTTTAGCTTTATCATCAGGCGAGATGCTTAGATTTCTTCAGCAGGCGTAGCACGGACTGCCAAGACTGGACTCGAGTCACGCATTATCTCACAGTTTCAGTGAGCGTCGGTGGCGCCGTGGACTCGGCACTTGCCTTCCAATCGGGAGGTCCGGGCTCGAGAACGCCGTGTACCAATGTGTTTTTCGTTTTCGAATTTCATATGTACATTCGTCTGACGCTCCTACGGTGAAGGAAAACATCGTGATGCAACCTGCATACTTCTGCGAAGAAATTCAATGGTGTATGTGCAGTCGACCAATCCGCACTGGGCCAGCGTGGTTGACTAAGGCCTAATCGCCCCAACATAGGGTAGGCTCGAGCCCCTCGGTGGGGACGTATATGAGCTGTGATGATGAATCTCTATGTCTTAAAGAGTAGCATGGTGACGCGTATTAAGTGGGACTGATGTGATAAAAATTTCTTGACACTCGTCAAGGGACACGTGTGACTGAGTTTTTTTACAATTTTTTTGCTCTCCAACTGCTGCTACATCTTCTAAAGTATTAAAGCACTTGCTACAACCACAGCAGTCGGCGCACAGGCACGCCAAGAAATTTGTGATAAAACTCAGTCACACGTGTGTTCCTTGTCGAGCGTCAAGAAAATTTATCACGTCAGTCACACTAAATACGTGCCGCCCTGCTACTCTTTAGACACAGAGATTATGTCACAGTCTTGGCAGCCCGTGCTACGCCTGCTGTTGTGTATGTAAAAGAAGACTTGAAACACATGGCAGGTGTAAAGAAATGACGCTTCACTTCAACCAATAAAATTGATTACCTTAGCCTCTGAATATCCAATATGTTCTTGATGTTTAGTCCACCAAAAAAGTGGTTTACCACCTTAAGGCTGAAATTCAGAAAAACAACAATAACATCATCAACAAAACGGATGATATTCCTTTGCAACTTTCTGACTTACCACCACCACTTTCTCCGTCGCCTATACTTTGAAGGTTGAATAGCGGAGGAAACACAGATTCCTTCGTGAGTTGAATACCAAGTAGTTTGTGTGTTACTTTCTACACTTACTTACAATTAATAGCTACATATCGACAACCTATTAAAAAATCTTTACAGATTTCCAAAAAAATATTTAATTATATAAAAATGCTAAATGTACTCGTATTAAAAGGAATAAATCAAAACAAGTTTTTTTTAGTTTTATTCAAAGCTGTCTGATTGTCGTTAAATGCTCAAGAAGCTCTCAAATCGACTTCGCGGTAACAAGGATTCTTTGTATGCTTTTAAATACCGTCTGCAATCCTAAACTCGCCCCTTATTCAAAGGATTGTTTCTCACATCAAAAACCTTGGAAGATCCTGCCGATCGTTTGTAGATCCTGTCTCAAAACCCTACTCAGTTTTCATCCCTGCAATTCAGAGTTTCACTCCCATTTCTATACCTATTAAGTGTGTCTCCGATTGCTCATTTCAGCAATACTTCTCATCATTCCATACCGAGTAAAATATATTTCACAAATTATTATTTTCATGTTATTATTATTATCGTAGTTAATATTGATTTTATTTTTTATACTGCTTACCATATTTAACCTAAATCATAAACTAGTGGCCTACATATTGTGGTTCTTGTAAGACTAGCAAATTTACAACCCCCATAAGAACGGCAATGTACGTTGCCAAATGGCGACAAGATGTCACGTCACAGTACTCAGTAATTTCACTGCCTGTCTTACCTTTCAAACTAGAACACAGGGATGCCATCATTCCGGACACCCCCCATTGAAAATCAACATACACTACTTTTCCTTCCAAGTAGATAAAAGGAGCAGGTACCAGGATACACTAGGCAAATTGAAATTTTAATCTGACCCCCCCCCCGCCATCGAAAAGCTATATCCATCCAGGCTAATGGATACCATCACCGCTGCTAGACAGGAGAAAAAGGTCAGACAGAGGTATCCCTGCAGACGACTCTGTTAAAGTCTCCCTCTGGTGTTATTCTCGTCCTGTTTATTTCGTGTACATAAAAAAAATAACGAAGCTTATCACAGGTACTCATACGTAGAAACAATACACTTATAATACGTTTAAAATAAACATATAAACGGGGATTAACACGATAACACGAGGTATTTACATACCTATTTTATGCTACTATTGTTTGTCACTGACAGAAAAAAACCCCGATAAGTATAAATATTGCAATGATTTAATTAATACGAATAAAGTATGAGCAATTCGGTCACTGCAGATCCAAGTAAAAAGCGAGATTTGACGTCACTGCCTGAGGTACCTGAACCGTCGGAGACAATAAAACCTTCTCCTATTGCTGTGGATTTGTGTACAGAAATGGATAAATGGGATCTGATGCATCCGAAGTAAGTCTTACGAATTTATTTTTTGGTACATGACATTTTGTTCCACATTGTTGTTTGGTATTGTAGTGACATGGCTATTCGTAGCCATTGTGATCAGTCGTAGTCGAAGTCGGTAAGCTTCTATAACCTCTTTGTACTCTTTATTGTCTTGTCATTGTGACTTGTTACTATACTAGCTCTCAGTATTGTAGCAAGCGTTACAGGCTGTAGCAAATGCATTCGTAGTCGTTGCAGTCGGTCGTAGCTGCCTCTTACAATGTGTAGTCGCTTGTTTCTTGTATCCGAAAATCGTAGCCGCCGGTTTCTTGCAGCCGAAAATCGTAGCCGTTTGTTTCAATTGTAGCCGCCTTTTTAGGGTTCCGTAATAAACAAGGAACCCTTATAGTTTCGCCATGTCTGTCTGTCTGTCTGTCTGTCTGTCTGTCCGCGGTTTTACTCAGAGACTATTAGTACTAGAAAGCTGTAATTTTGTATGGGTATGTATATTATTCATGCCAAATAACTGGTAGAAAAAAATATTGAAAAAAATTTTTTTTTGGGGTAGCTCCCATACAAGTAACGTGGGAGTAATTTTTTTTCTCGACTAACCCATCGTGTGGGGTATTGTTGAATAGGTCTTTAAAAAATAATGTAAGGTTCAGAACACCACTTTTCGATTTAGGGATCCGTTTCTGAAATATTTGGTTTTAAAGTGCACATTTTTGTTAGAGGTAAGTGTCCCCCCCTCTATCTGCTAAACTGTTATGCGGACACGTGAAAAAAAATTACAACAGTAGTATATATAACGAATTGAATTGAATTAGAAGTTTAAAGGAAAACTATCAGAGTTGAGAACTAAGTACAAACTAAAAAGTTATAGAAGACCAACTTATAAAATGTACTCGGAAAACTAAATTTCATTGAAAATTAGTACTGAATATAAATTTACGAACCACGTGAAGTTAAGGAAATAAAAAATCATTGCAGCTTTAATAATAATGCCTAATTTAATAGCAACATGTTGTGAGGTGTGAGTGTGAACTCAAAGTTGGCACTTGCAATTACGGAACCCTACACTGCGCGTGGCCCGACACGCACTTGACCGGTTTTTTGTATTGCTATGGCCGCATCTGCATCGTCGCGAAGCAATGCGTACCGAAGCTTCGTACGTTCTGTGCGCTAAAAAGTTATCGCATATTATGCTATGGTCACATTAGCGGCTTTATTATTTTATAAGTAATTTCGTGCTATAATCCAAGATGGCCGAAATCATTTCCAGTCGTTGAATTGTGGACAATGACTTTCTTACTTCTACATGTGTGTTAAACATTACATTAAACATTTAATAATAATAATAAGCTTTTATTCAGAAAAAGTAACAATAAATAAAAATCAAACAATTATACGAAAACCGCGTCTCATTTGCTTCTGTGTGCCTTTTGGGCAAAGGCCTCCCCCAGTCTTCTCCATTCGTGTCTATTTGTTACTAATTTGGTTCAAGTCCAGCCTGCTGTTTCTACAATTCATCGTCGCAGTGCCTGAATTGTCTGCCCCTCTTCCTTTTTTGGCTTCTTGGATACCAGATTGTAGTAACTTTGCTCCATTTCTCTGGACCTCTTAATGTATGTCCTGCCCATTTCCACTTCAAATGTCGGATTCTATAAGAAATGTCAGTCACACCTGTTCTTTCTCTCAGCTTTTTGTTGTTGATTTTGTCCATTCTATTTTTGTTAATGATACTTGTTCACGCTCGAGGAAGAGCGAGTGGCGGCACTGCATTCTAGTCTGTGCAGTGACAGTTTTTTTGGCGGCCGGCCGCATGTGATATGTCAGTTGAGTCGAGTCGAAATGTCATGACATGCTTAGAGGTTATGTGCGGGCCGGAATAAAATATAATACACAATATTCAAGCAAATAGTGATTTGCGCGGCGCACCTAATATCGGGGTGCGAAAGCCCGCTTTGTGTTGTGCAAGGTATCAAAATCGCGTGTGTGAGTCGTGGTGGCTTAATAGGCCTTTGTAGTGCTCCGGTCTCCACCGGTGGATCCACTGCAGAACTTCAGGAGCCGCGACTTCCTTCGAGCTAGCTCAGGAAGTCCACCGGCTACGGAGGAGACGGACGGAGACAACGGGAATCGGGGTAAGCCACAATGCCTTCTATGAGCGGGTAGTAGGGCATCAGCAATCAACCCAAAATTCCTTACTCGGTGAAACGCCGACGTGGTGGAGTCTACTTGGGGCACCACCATCTCTTGGTAGCAGAGCGTGGTTTTTAGATTTGAGTGGTTCTTAGATTTGAGTATTTGATTAGTATTGTACAATTAATATTGTAATCTTGTTGGTTGTCCAAACGGGCAATACATATTAATTGGTTTTGATTGCTGATTTTAAACCGACTACCAGCTCATTTGTGGACCGATCTCCTTAACTAATTGTCATTGTATATGAAAAATTGGGGTTAAATGTCTTTTGTTGTTCTAGTTAAGTTCTAGCATTTACCTATATTTGATTTTGGTTTGTTTTTTCATATCTTTGTTCTGCCCTTGACTATTTTGTTTGTTAAGTTGTAAACTTATACTTGAATTTGATTTGTTTAAAAAACTTTGCTGCTAAATGACTTTGCTGTTGTTGTAATACACTATTTTGCTGTGTTAAGTTTTAGCATTTACATTTGATTTTGTTTTGTTTGCCCTTGAATATTATGTTTGTTAAGTTATTGACTTAATACTTAAATTTAATTTGTTTGAAAAATTCTGTTGTTAAATGCCTTGTTGTTCTAGTTAAGTTCTAGCATTTATACTTGATTTTGGTTTGTTTATATATTTTGTTCTGCCTTTGAAGTTCCTCCCGATCTGTTTTATTGTCTGCGGTTGTCGGTCTGTTTGTCCGTGTATTATTATAGTGTTTATTAATTTTGGTGCAAAATGGTCCCGCCAGTCAGCCCACTTAGTGGTGCCCGCGCGGGTGCACAAAAGATTTTGAGATGGTTTGCTAGTGCCGTCGCTTTGGTAGACCGACCAGACCGAGAACAGGCTTTGTTAATTCGGCATGAGGGAGTACCTGCTCGCTTGAAGGAATTGGAGCAGCTTTTCGTTCTTCATCAACAATATTTGCTCGACCACCCAGCCGAGGGTGCCGCTGAGTTGCGGGCAGTCGACCAATTTAATGCCGATTATGATCAGTGTTTTGAACAGGCGGATGTGATTATAAACAAGGCTCAGGCAATCCTATCCGCCCGGAGGGGTGAGTCGTGCACGCCCGGGGAGGTCAAGCCTACCCCGGCCGGCTTGCTGGGCAGACTGCCCACTTTAGACATCCCAACCTTTGATGGGAACCTGGCTTCTTGGATGGGGTTCATTAACCTCTTTGATAGCCTGGTTCACTCGAGGGACGACCTGTTCCCTAGCCAGAAATTGGCCTATTTGCTCTCTGCCTTACGTGGAGAGGCTGGTGTACTTGTCCAGCATCTACCTGTCAATGATGACAGTTATGATATTGCAAGGGCGTTGTTGACCGCCCGGTATCAGAATGTTCGCGGACACACATGTGGCTGCCATTTTAGGGCTGCCACGAGTATCGCGGGTCTCCTCATTGAGGAAGGAGATTTTGAACCCGCTGCTGAGCGCTATTAACGCGCTCAAACGACTTGATCTACCGGTGGACCAGTGGTCCTTTATTTTGCTCCACCTCATCCTCGATAAGCTTCCCATGGAGATGAAGGGACGCTTCGAACAAAGGTACGGGGGCAATAGTGCCTCGTACCTCCCCCCCTTCTCGGATCTCCTCAGATTTTTGGAGGATGAGTGTCGGATGACCGACCACTTGGATCTGGCTCCTATACCGGGACCGAGTACAGGTCGCTATGAGGCGACCCGGGCAGCGCCACGGAGAGAGCGCCGCCCGTACAAGCAGTATACTGCAGTGCGGCAGAACTCTCCACACAGGGAGAGGCCGATGCCTTGCAAGTGTTGCAAGCGGGATGGCCATCGTTTGCCGGCCTGTCCTAAATTTGTTGGCCTACGCACCGAGGGGCGTAGGAATATGGCCAAGCAGCGGAATTGGTGCTACCGCTGCCTGGGGGCCCATATGGCATCGGCTTGCCCCCACCCACGAGATTGCCACTGTTGTGGAGGGGCCCATCACCCCTTTTTGTGCTTCAACAATAGAGACACTCGTGAGGTGGTGAGAGAGAGGGACTCGCACACGGGCGGGGGCCCTCCTAGGTCACCCACCTCTCCGAGGAGATCGGAGGGTCGTGCCACCCCTCCGCGGAGATTGGACAGGCGCCCCCCCTCCAGTGAGAGGATTGGGCGCCCCACCCCCCCTACGGGCGGGGGGGATCGACGCGCCGCTTATGAGGCGCCACCGCGGGATTGGGCCGCGGTAATTAGGGAGCCACGCCGGGAGCCGATACGCTTCTCTCCCCCTCTGATGGAGAGACCTCGTTTATCGCGGGCTCCCCCAACTTTCGCCCATCATGGGCACCGCCCGGCCCCCCGATGCAGCTTTGGTCGGGGTGTGTACGTGCCGGATTGGGACCCGCTCGAGCGCCTTGAGCGCCCTATTCCTCCGCCGTGCACGCATTTTTCTTCGGACCCCCCTTCCCCCCCGTTGCGGGGAATGCGGGAGGATTTTCATTAAACCAACTGTCGGCTGCAACCCCCCCACAGGAGCAGGTGCTGTTACCAACAGCCTCCGTACAGGTGTGGGGCCCGAGGGGCACCTTTGTTTTAGTTCGCGCCCTTTTGGATACGGGAGCTCAGGGTTGCATTGCCTCCAGCTGGCTGGTCCGGCAGTTGAGTTTGAACACATCTCCATACCTTGAATCGGTACGAGGAATCGGAGACCTGCGGATCCCGAATCCGATCGGTCAGGTTTTGTTCTCCTTCTCCCCCCACTTCTCTTCAGCGCCCAAAATTGGCGCTACCGCGATTGTTTATGAGAAGGTTGTTGGTCAGCTTCCGCAACAGCACGTTTCGCGCGCTGTCGTAGATGCGACATCAGGATTGACCTTGGCTGACCCTTCCTTCCACCGAACCGGTCCGATTCACTTATTGCTCGGTGCCGATGTTCTAGGCCGCGTGTATTGTGGGAAGAGGAGAGAGTTACAGAAGGGTGGGCTGGTAGCCTTATCTACATCGCTTGGGTTTGTAGTGATGGGACCAGTTAGGCATAACCCACCATCTCCATCGGTGGACAGTTACATAACTGTTAGCTCCACCTTATCGGATGTCCTTCAACGGTTTTGGGAGGTGGAAGAGCCACCTACCGTGAAGCGAGTGAACCCCTTGGACGAGGAGTGTGAGTTGTTCTACCAGAACAATACAGGTCGCCTTCACTCGGGACGGCTGATCACTCGTTTGCCCTTTTTGTCAGTTCGCCCCTCACTTGGCAGCTCCCGGCCGTTGGCCGAGAAGCGGCTGCTGTCCATGGAGCGTCGTATGAGTAGGAACTCCGACCTCAAACAGAAGTATGTCGACTTCATGCGAGAATATGAGCAACTGGGGCACATGTCGGTCTCGCGACTGGACTGGCGAAACGAGGAACATAATTTTCTTCCTCACCACGCGGTTTTGAAACCTTCCACCGGGAAGATACGCGTTGTTTTTGATGGGTCAGCTCCTACGTCTACCGGAGTTTCGCTGAATCAATGTCTGCATGCTGGACCGAAGTTGCACCACGAGGTGGGTGATGTATTGACCAACTTCCGTCGCCATGCCGTCGTCTTTGTGACCGATATCCGGATGATGTTTCGGCAGACTGTGATTCACCCGGACGATAGACGATATCAGCTCATATTATGGAGGGAGGATCCCAGGGATCCCATGCTGGTCTACGAGCTGAACACCAATACATACGGTTTGCGTTCGAGCCCCTTTGTGGCAATTCGCTCACTTGTGGAACTCGCTGAACGTGAACGATTACGATACCCTCGCGCATCCTTGGTTCTCAAGGAGGATGCATTTGTTGATGATATTTGTACGGGCTCCTCTAGTGTCGAGGAAGCCTTGATTTTGCGAGATGAACTAATTGCTCTTCTCGGGGCTGGTGGTTATGAACTGAGGAAGTGGATGTCCAACTCACCTCAGCTTTTGTGTGACTTGCCAGACGACCACCAGCAGGAGCCTCATATTTTTGAGAATGCCAACACTCCAGATTTACTGTCTGTTTTGGGAGTGCAATACAGACCTGTCCAGGACACGTTCACCTATCGATTGGAGCTGCCAAGCCCCAAGGTCTGGACGAAACGGTTGGTTTTGTCTACAGTAGCTCGTACCTTTGACCCAAATGGCTGGATTAGTCCCATAGTGTTTTGGATGAAATGCTTCCTACAGGAACTTTGGTCAGCCGAAGTGTCGTGGGATGAGCCCCTCTCGGGCCGTTTGCTGCGAGATTGGGAGTCCTTCATGTTGTCTCTCCCCGACATTAACCGTGTTAGTATCCCTAGACATATACTGCCTAAGGGACGGTTTACGGCCAGCCTTCATGGCTTTTGTGACGCGTAGATACGCATGAGATACGTCTGAGAGTGGATACGCAGCCGTCGTATATATCCGGACGGTTGATGATAGAGGAGCTGTTAAGCTCCACTTGCTAATTGCTAAGAGTAAGGTTGCTCCACTTCGGACTCGATTAACGATTCCGAAGTTAGAATTGTCTGGAGCTACTCTTCTGGTTCGGTTGATGAACCACGTTGTTGACACCCTGGGACGTAGTGTGGACTTTGAGTCGCTCTTTGCTTGGTCCGACAGTCAGGTTGTCCTGTGTTGGATTAAGAACTCCGTCCACTCCCTGGAAGTATTTGTGGCCAATCGGGTATCCCAAATACAGGCCTCGAAGGCCACGTTGATTTGGCGCCACGTGCCAGGTGAAATAAACCCTGCTGACTGTGCATCACGTGGCAGCAAAGCCCCTCAGCTTATTGACCACACTCTGTGGTGGGGTCCCGACTGGTTGTTACAACCGTCTTGGCCTTCCACACCAGCTGTGGTGAAGGTACCAAATCCGGGCTTGCGTGTTCACGCTGTCGAGACTATGGCGGCTCCAGAGCGGGAATTTTTATTAGACCGCTACAGTTCTCTGGACAAGTTGCTCGGCGTGACCGCTTGGATAAGAAGATTTATACGAAATTGTCGCCGGCCTCAGGACAAAGATTTGTGTCCGGTCCTCTCACCGCAGGAGCGCCAAGATGCTCTTCTGCATTGGGTGCGTATGACCCAGTCTAGAGCGTTTGAACCGGAACTTAAGATTTTCCGTACCGGGACGTCCAAATTGAAGGGACCCTTGGTGCGTTTGACTCCCTTTCTGGATGATAAAGGATTGTTGCGTGTAGGAGGCCGATTGAGGCACGCTAACTTGCCTTATAGATCACGTCATCCCCTGTTGCTCCCCAAGGACGGACCATTGGTGCGATTGTTGATCATTGATCGCCATGTGAAGAATGCTCATGCCGGATGTAATGCATTGACCGCGCTCCTCCAACGGGAGTTTTGGATTTTGTCAGCGCGAAGAATAATCCGATCTGTTATCTTTCGATGTCTGCCCTGCTATCGTTTACGCCCCGAGACGATGCAGCCCCAAATGGGTGATTTGCCTGCTGATCGTGTGAATGAATCGATGACCTTCTTAGGAGTTGGAACTGATTTCGCGGGACCATTCACTATAAAAACGTCGCGACTCCGTAATGCTAAGACTGAAAAGGCTTACTTGTGTGTGTTTGTTTGTTTGGCCACTAAAGCCGTTCATTTGGAGGTGGTGAGTGCGCTCACCATGGACGCTTTCTTAGCAGCGTTAGGCAGATTTGTCTCCCGCCGGGGACTGCCTTCTCTAATTCGGTCCGATTGTGGGACGAACTTCAAGGGCACTGATAGACATATAAGAGAAGTTTGTGAATTTTTAGATAAAAATAATATTGAGATCGGATCCACACTCTCCCGTAGGGGGGCAACATGGCGATACTCCCCGCCGTCTTGCCCTCACTGGGGAGGGATTTTTGAATCTGTTGTAAAGGCCGCCAAGACTCACCTTCGCCGCGTTATTGGGGAGACTATTCTCACGTTTGAGGAACTCGCGACGGTGTTTCATAAGATTGAGGCGGTTCTCAACTCGCGTCCGTTATGTCCGTTGTCTACCGACGCGAACGATTTGCAGGCCCTCACGCCGGGCCATTTCTTGATAGGCAGACCACTTAACGCCCTGCCCGAGTATCCTTATAGAGATGTCAATCCAGGACGCCTTTCGCGGTTTGAGTTGCTCCAGCAGCTTACCCAGAGCTTCTGGCGCCGCTGGCACCTTGAATATTTACACATTTTGCAACAGCGCGTTAAGTGGTCAGATAAGACAAACCCACCGAGGGTTGGAGACCTCGTGTTAGTGAAGGACCCAAACCTGCCACCCTTACGTTGGCGTCGCGGACGCATTGTCCAACTTACTCTAGGGTCTGATGGTGTGCCCAGGTTTGCCGAGGTCCTAGTTGGGGATTCTGTTTTGAAGCGCGCGGTCGCTACTCTTTCTCGCCTCCCCTTAGACTGATTTGGCGGACAGTCCGGGACTGTCCGGAGCGGGGGGATGTTCACGCTCGAGGAAGAGCGAGTGGCGGCACTGCATTCTAGTCTGTGCAGTGACAGCTTTTTTGGCGGCCGGCCGCATGTGATATGTCAGTTGAGTCGAGTCGAAATGTCATGACATGCTTAGAGGTTATGTGCGGGCCGGAATAAAATATAATACACAATATTCAAGCAAATAGTGATTTGCGCGGCGCACCTAATATCGGGGTGCGAAAGCCCGCTTTGTGTTGTGCAAGGTATCAAAATCGCGTGTGTGAGTCGTGGTGGCCTAATAGGCCTTTGTAGTGCTCCGGTCTCCACCGGTGGATCCACTGCAGAACTTCAGGAGCCGCGACTTCCTTCGAGCTAGCTCAGGAAGTCCACCGGCTACGGAGGAGACGGACGGAGACAACGGGAATCGGGGTAAGCCACAATGCCTTCTATGAGCGGGTAGTAGGGCATCAGCAATCAACCCAAAATTCCTTACTCGGTGAAACGCCGACGTGGTGGAGTCTACTTGGGGCACCACCAATACTCCTTTCCATAGCTCTTTGGCATACCTCTAATTTCTTACTGTGTGCTTTGGTGAGGACCCATGTTTCACAGCCATAGGTGAGGATTGGCAGAATACATGTGTTCAAAAGTTTTTTCTTTATGTATGTGTTGGTTTGTTTATTTTACATTATCGCTTTGAATGACCAATACCTATATTCATGCATTCGCCACTCACCTATCTATTTCCTTCCCTGTTGAGTCATGAGTAGATATTAGTTGACCTAGGTATGTATATTCTGTTACAAAGGCTATGGTAGTGTTATTTAGCTTAATTACGATTTTGGTGGTGTCTGGTGTAGCGTTAGTCATAGCTTTAGTCTTTTGTGTATTCGTAGTTAGTCCTACTTCTCTGCTCACTATGTCAAGTTCTTTCACATTAAACATTTATCAAAATGTAATAAGAAACCTAATTTTGGATCCTATATCATCATATAGGATCCAAAATTAGGTTTCTTATCAGCCAGCTTTATAATGATGTACCTATAAAGTATAAAACCATTGCGTCGCACGCGTCTGAACAAATCGACAACTACCGCTGCTTAAGGCAAGGTTTCCCAGTAGTTCTACTCGTGTACGGCGACTGCTTTATTGCAAGGAAACATAGTCGATAATTGCATAGCTTCTAATGACGCTTACGCGCTGTGACCGAACGAAAACGATACTTTTTACACGTTTTAAGAATCGATTTGAAAACTGGAGAACAAAATAAAAAGTTTCACTTTAAAAAATGTATTTTTGCAATTTTGTACATAATAAAGATGCACATTGTCTTTAAAGATCTTTAGATAAAATGTTCCATAATATTATATATGAATTTAAGAACTGAGTGTTTTATATTTGTGGCGATACAGTAAATCGAAATTGCTTGAAAACTGGAATGTAGCGCCTTAATAAACAACGCTAATCTGACCAGGCAGCGCGATAGTTAGCGCGCTAAAATACTTTGATGTACCGCCTCCCGCCCGCGCGATAGCACAGAATAGCGCACACGCAGCCTGAATGTTCGCGACGATAGCCGATAATCTCCGGTCACATCTGCGTGTATCAGGTCATAGCGCGAAGCTTCGTGACGATACGCACAGGTGTGGCTCCAGCATATCCGAAAATCGTAGCCGCCTATTTCTTGTAGCCGAAAATCGTAGTCAATAAGCGGCTACGATTTTCGAATTCTTATTCAGTCTAGCTGTCGCCTGCGCCCTCGTCTGTGTGGAATCCAGCTATACCTATTGCGAAATCGGATCTTAGAATGTAGAGCATTCTAAGATCAGATCGGATATATCACGATTTCCCCAAGGAACTCATTAAATTAGGGATAAAAAGTAGCTTAAGGTCTTATGGTTTGAGTTATCTCTAAATTAAATTTCATTAATTGGTCGGCTTAGGCATAAAAGCATAACAGACAGAAGAGCAGAGTTACTTTCAAATTAATAATTTGTGTAAAGGTAGTAGCACAGTTTAACAAATATTTATTGTAAAACTGTGGCATCAATGCGTTTAGGTGCGGAACAATCAAAAAGCAAAATAGTAAGCGATCATAAAATGGTAAAAAGGAGCAAAATGGTAAAAGAACAAAATGTCAAAAGCAATTAAATTGGGAATAAAAAGAATTTTAAGAAACATAGGTATTAATTAAAGACAATTTGTGTAAAAAAAAGTCATTATCCATTACCAGAAACATAAGGCTTTTATAACATAAGCAAAAAAATCAAAATTACGTCAGAAACAAAACAAAATCAATGTTTAAAGCAGTTGCAGAAAAAAATGAACATGCAACTTAATATAAGACAAACAAAATACGACAAATTACTTAACGTAGTTTGCAGTAGAAGTAACATAACAGATAAATATTTACTGAATCATATTTAAGCTAGGGTTCCGCACCTAAAAACCGTTCTCAAAAAAAACGGTTCAGATTGGTCACAACCTCCTCCTCCTTGCGTCGTTATCCTCAATGCTGAGGGTCGTGATCTCATTATAGTAGCACTTTTTTGCGAACTATATTCCGCCATTTAGCTCAGTTTTCAGCAGACCGAATGGCGTCGCTAACACTGGAGCCGAGTGCTGAGCTAATCTGGTCGGACCAACGCATAGGGCCCGAGGCCCGTCCCCGAGGCCTCTTTCCTTCCACCATGCCAGTCACAAGTAGCTTCTCCAGGTTATCACCGCGCTTCCTAGCAACGTGTCCGAAATACTCGGGTATCCTGTGGAGACAGGTCTTGATGTTGAGCTCATTGAGTATAGATAGATGCGTTCGTCCGGGAACACGAAGCAGCTTTCTCCAGCACCACATCTCGAAAGCATCAATGCGGTCTCGGTCAGTCTTTTTTAGAGTCCAAGTTTCCGCGCCGTACATGAAAATGGAGAACACCAGGCTGGTCACAAGCCTCCGCTTCACAAGTCGAGATATGTGCTTGTTTTTCCATTTGCGGTCAAGTTGTGACATGGCGCTTTTCGCCATTCCAATGCGCCTTCGCACATCTGCTTCGCATGAACCGTTGTTAGATATAATGGAGCCCAGGTAGGTAGATGAAGTCTTTAACATAATCGAGATGAGGCGCGCCTGTGAGCTCCAATTTATCGGTTCGGTCTACTTCCATAACTTTGGTCTTCGATCTATTAATCGACAGCCCCAGCTCACCACTGATACGCTCCATAGTGTCCAACAAGGTAACTATCTCAGTTTCGCTAGTAGCGAAAAGCGTAGTGTCATCAGCGTATCGGTGAAATAAGATGCCGTGGCACTCCAAGCTCCGCGAGTATGGTCCACAATCTGTCCCAATTAACACAATCGAAAGCCTTACTATAGTCTATGAAGCACATCATCATCGGTGTATTGTATTCATAAGACTTTTCGATTAGTTGTTTAATGTTCAGGATTTGTTCTCCAGTGCCTTTACCCTTGACGAAATCTGCCTGTTCTGGAGAAATATGCCTATCGAGATAGTAGCGGATGCGGCTATTTATTATGTGTTGCAAAAATTTGCTATAGTGTGAGATCAAGGCAAGTGTGCGATAGTTACCACACTTTTTGATCGAGCCCTTTTTGTGAAATGGCAAGATGATTGATTTAGAACAATCCCGAGGCCAGTCACCGTGTTGCCATATGTGGTTACAAATGCTGTGCGGCACATCAACACCTCTATCACCCAGCGCTTTGATCACGACTGCAGTTATAAGGTCTGAGCCTGGGGCTTTTCTGTCCTTCAAACGAGTGATGGCTGTTGTGATTTCTGTTTGGAGTATTTCGGGTTCGAGCTCAAGTTCTTCCCAGTTTCGTAGCGGTGAGCTGATTGGTTGTGAGGTGCCGTACAACTCTTCACTGCGCCAGGTTTCTGATCACAACATTGCCCACGTAATTAGGAGGTCTTCGTTTTACGTGACCAAACCAACGAAGCCAGCTCCATTGCAGTTTTTCTCGTTATGAAACTGAAACTTATATCAAATACGGTACGGTTTATTTCAGCTGTGAAAAAATATATACTTGTAAGTGATGTAACACCGCTTTTCTTAAAATTTATAAAAAACTATTTTTGCAAAAAACACTTTAGTTTCACTGTTGTTTTTAAACATTATTCACAACTAAAATCGTAATTTATACAGCACTCTTTGTCAATTTATTTCACAATATCAATGCCAACATCATTTTTGCATTTGACAGTTGCATTCACCATTGCACCTTTGATTTTGACCAAAGTCCCACAGACGAATAAAAGAAAGTTAAATACGTCTGTGCAAAGTCCATAAAGATAGTTCTTTTTCTCTCATTCTCTCAGAATCTCGTGGGTCGATTTTTTGAAAGTTTAGAATTTGCCATTTGGTCCGTTTGTTCTGATAACTTTTGAAGACACTTTCATAATCAAACTACTAATAAGTATTAAAGAATCGCGGAGTCACAGCAAATGAGGGTTTTGATAAGAGAGAAAATTTTGATACTAGAGAAAATTGTATATTTATTTGTTGATTGGCAGGAGTATGGACCCACCGAGCCGAGTGCCAACTTTAGAACATGCCATTTGTCGAAAATCAGAGGCTAAATAATAATTTGTCGAACTCGAGTTTCAGAAGCACTTTGAGTGAACTACGTAAACTTCATTACTTCGTTATTACATTAGTATATACTATACATATATTTGTATTATTTCGTATTACTTGAATTCCACCAGTTACCAATGGGATGTGAGGAGTTTCAAAGAGACCCAGATCCCTTGAGGGATACCATGTAGTGGAAGCGTTCGGCATATTATGGCAGACGTGGTAATTGGTTCTGTGGTAATTGACTAGACTTATATTGAAAAATGAATAAAATCAAAAAATAACAATAATGGAGAATAGGTACAGACAACATCACACTTCTATATTGAAGTCGGTGCCAAACGATGATCTCCTAGGTCTTAAAATTTGGCACCGACTTCAATATAGAAGTGTGATGTTGTCTGTACCTATTCTGACATAATTTTTTTACTTTTCAGTGTTTTAGAAGTCGATTTTTTTTTAATATTTATTATTTTTATCTTTTTAGTGAATTTAATACCAGCAGTCAAGTCCAAAAGTTAAGGATCCTTCCATGATCAGCTCGGTTCATGACTACCAGACGGAAAAACATGAAACACGTTAAACGTACCTAAGTATAAAATTTAAGGGTTTTCCTCGATTTTCATGGGATACCATCATTAGATCCTGACTTTGGTGACCATGAGATCACCCCAGGAGTATACTCTATGGAATACAAAAAGAATTTTGAAAATCAATCCACAATTGGCGGAGTAATCGCGTAACATACACACAATATATGTTAGACACACCTAAAAATTTAAGAGTTTTTCTCGATTTTTACCGGATCCCATCATCAGACTCTGACTTTGGTGACCTTGGAACCACCTCAGGAGTATACTTTATACTTTATTGAATACAAAAAGAATTTTGAAAATCGGTCCATAATTGGCGGCGTAATGGCGTAACATACACAAAAAACATACGCATCGAATTGAGAACCTCCTCCTTTTTTGAAGTCTGTTAAAAAAATGGTACGTACTTATTTAACTTTTTTAACAAAGTTACTTTGGTTTAACAAAGTTCAAAAAGTGATCAATAGGTTAAAGATTTCGCCAGGGCTGGTAAGAGCTCGGTGACCGAGAGGTCTAGAGGCATCAACGCGGTATGTCGGAGACGCGGGTTCAAATTCCGCTCGAGACGAATCTTTTTCTTTAATGATTTTATTTATTTCTCATTTAATTTTGCATTTGTAAAGAAAATGCAAAGTTATATAATAAAAAAAATACAGAAAATAAAAACCGACTTCAAAAACACTGAAAAGTTAAAAATAATATAAGAATAGGTCCTACAGACAGCATCACATTTCTATATTGAAGTCGGTGCCAAATTTTACGACTTTCTAGGAGATCATCGTTTGGTATCGACTTTAATATAGAAATGTGACTTGTCTGCACCAATGTTATATTATTTTTAACTTTTCAGTGTTTTGAAGTCGGTTTATATTTTCTGTATTTTTTATTTTTATTTTTTTGTGCTTTAAGGATCCTTTCATCCAAGAGCTTCCCTGCTGTGACTAAATTAAAAATTACCAACAACAATTTTACAACTTTCAAATGCCATTATAGTTGCAGACGTTCTTATCTTCTCCGAAACGAAACAAAGACGATAATACGGGTCCCAATACTAAAAAAACTCTTAAATTGCAGATTTTCTTTCTTTTAAGCGACCACTACTGACTTGACTGCTTTACGGTCAAATGACTCATTACAGCCATCTTTGTAATTGGGTAGTATGGATAGTTGTAATTATGTAGTACTAGCTGTTGCCCGCGACTTCACCCGCGTGTATTTGATTTTATCACGCGGTTAACTGTTATACAGCAAAAAATAAATAATACAAAAATACAAAGTTTGGATTAATGCGTAAATCGTAGATAAAAAGAAAATGTGAACAATTGGACACAGATTATTTTCCAACTTAACCTGGCCGGTGATTGAACCCGCATCCCTGCAGGCCAAAGGCACTTGCGGTACCATAAATGACCACTGTGCCACAGAGGTCGTTTGATCGACACGATCAGCAAAAATAAAACAGGCCAAGTGCGAGTCGGACTTGCGCACGAAGGGTTCCGTACCATATCTAGCTAGTACCTTATAATGCCTCTTTATAGACAACGTTCGACTCGACGTGGTTTGGTTCGGAACATAAACAAACAGTTTGTTTGGTTGACTTACACGGGAGAAAGCCACATAGAGCTGACCGTGTGAGAAACAGCCGACGCCGTGTGAGAAACAGCCGACGCTGAAGTCCACGCCGGCAACACGTAGCGTCTGCCCTATTATGTTACGCTGCAGAGAAGTAAGTTTCAGTCTTGTCCCGTTGCATAATTTTGGGGGATTTAAATTTCTCAACAAAATAATTGGGACGCCAGTTTTTAATTAATCTTGTGTGCTGGAAGTCCAGGAGCGCCTCAACATTATTGAGTATATCCAAGTTGATTCTCGCGGGTTGGTCATTTCGCGGAGTCAAAATTGCTCTTTCGCAAAGCCATTAGTTTTCATGATTTGTTATTTGATTTTGTTCACCATACACGGAAGAGATAAGTTCTTCCCCTTTTGATTAATTTCAATAGCGCGTTCTAAAACCTAACAGCGCCATCTATTGAAAATTTGCCGTAAAGTATTGGGTAAAAAGTCACCCACGTTACAACTCGCAGAAAGATTCCGTTAGCGCGTTGTAAAAACGAACAGCAACATCTATCATATACTTAGAGAACGATTATTTAGTGTAGAATGGAACTAAAAATACTAATTATTAAAATAATATCTCGTTTTTTAATCGATTTGGGAAAGCCAGAAGGTCGGTTTGAGATTTTCACAGGTTACTAAACCTGTTCAAGTTCAGCCGGCCAAGTGTGTGTCAGGCCACGCATTGAATAGGGATCCGTAGCAATCTTCTTTCCAGTTGAATTCAAATAAATACAAATTCAAAAATCTTTATTCAACATAGGCCTTTACAGACACTTATTGACGTCAAAACAAAGCAAAACAATCTAATTTAATGAAATCATATTAACCTTGTATGTGCATACATCCTGAATATACTCAAGATGTCTGCAAATACAAGTAGGAATGAAAAAAAAAGTTGACTGTTCGGAAATTGGGAGAGCCTTCTCGAGAAGCACAGGCAAGAAACTCGAAAGGAATCCCGTCACTTTTATAGGTTTTATACTTAATTCGAGCGGTAATATAAAGTATCAGCATAGGGTAAGTACATAAGTTGTGTGTACTAAGATGTCCAAGTTACTATGGTTTTTTAACTATCCCACGGGAACCCTATAATTTTCCGGAATAAAAAGTATCTAAAATGTTGACCAGGGATATAAGTTATCACCATGCAAAATTTCATTGAAATCGGTCCAGCCGTTTCGGAGATTAGCCCATACAACCAGACAAACGGACAGACAGAGAAACAAAAAATTATAAAAAAACCTTTTTTGGTATTTTCCCTCTTTTTACATCCCCTTGACTTGGTTTTAAGCATTTTTTTTCTATGTACAGACATTCGACCTCTACAGTTTTATTATATGTATGTATAGATTAAGACGCTTATGGGTAAATTAAAACTTTATTGATTTTTTACCGACGAAAAAACGGAGGAGGTACTCAATTCGACGCGTATATATATTTTTTTAATGTATGATCAGTGATCACGTATAACTTTTTACAGAGAACTCCGATTTTGATAATTATTTTTTTATTGGAAAGGGAAAAAAGAATTCCTACCCTAAGGGTAGGAAAACTGGAAATTATTGTTGATTTACTCACTAATTGTGATCAATGACCACGCATTACTTCGTACAGAGTGATCCGATTTTGATGATTCTTTTTTATTGAAAAGGGTATAACCTCGAGGGTGGTCCCATATAAATTTGGAAAAACAATTCCAACCCTATAGGTACAAAAACGGAGGATGATTGATGATTCACTCACTGATTGTAAAATTAATAGATGAAAGTCACAAAAAAATATAAAATAAAAACTTTTTAACAAAAAAAATTGAACCGCCGAAAAAACTAAAAAGCAAAAACACTGAAAAGTAAAAAATAGTACGAAAATAGGTACAGACAACATCACACTTCTATATTGAATTCGGTGACAAATTTTAACACTTTTTAAGAGATCATCGTTTGGCACCGACTTCAATATAGAAGTGTGATGTTGTCTGTACCTATTTTTGTATTATTTTTAACTTTTCAGTGTTTTTGCTTTTTAGTTTATTCGGCGGTTCAATTTTTTTCTATTACATATTAGGTATTATTATTATTGTTTAACTTATAGGTGAATAGTTATTGTCATCACTGCAAACGCTGTGTACGATTATAATAAGCACAGCCATGTACTTTATGCACTTTTTAAAATGCCTTTTCAAAGTGTATTACTGAGCCTGATATCTTTTATTGTGCCTTATAAATTATTATACTTAGAAAGGGATGGAACGAATGGACGGAAAGCGTCGATGACGTATCGTAAGGCCGTCGTCTTCCAATCGGAAGGTAGCGGTTCGAGCCCCGCCACGTACCAATGTGTTTTCAAATTTGAATTCATATGTACGTTTATTTTACGTAGAGAAGGAAACCATCGTGAAGAAACCTGTACACGTCTGTGAAGAAAGAATTTCTTTACAGGTTGTGTGTAAAGTCGACTAAGGCCTAATCGCCCTAGTTTAGGGTAGGCCCTTCGATGGAGAAGTATATGAGCTGTTGATGAAATCATCAACACCAATGATATACGGCCGTACGCGGACGTGTAACCGCCCTACGCAAAAACGAATAAATGATAGTTCGTTGAAAAAGCTCAGCGCAATCAAAGCCCACTCAATTCGTTATTCAGTACCGCAAATTTGAATACAGTTTTGTAAGCGACGGGTGCGTAAACAAAGCTGGTGTTGCCCAATCACTGCGCAAACTGCGCTTAACGTGACGCTGAGCGTTCTCTGTGGATGATCGTTACAGTAGGAGCCTAGGATCAATTGCCTATCTACCCCGTATTGTGCAACCCTAAATCTACAACGATTGCTTCCGATGCTTAAACCAGGGAACATCCATTACTGCTTTAATAAGTAGAAAGTGGTCAAAGTCTTGCATTGACAACTCGATGGTTGACGTGAAGCGATAAGTCGAGTTTCGCAGTACGGAGGTCGGTGTGGTCTAAGGCACGAGCTGACAGCGTGAATAGACCGCGGTATCGTTTTTATCACAACGATTAATCGAAACGTTCGGCGCTATCGCGCACATAGACGATGAATGCATTCGATAACTTATCGATGCGTAAGTCGCATTGTGTAATATTGTAATTGTTTTTTTCTCGTTCCAGACCAGAAGACCCCTTTTTATTAAATAATTTAAATGTCACCAAAATTTGTCACGTGTCTCTAAGGCGTTTGTTGCTGTAGCAGCACAACTGAAGAAGTACATCCATTGCACAGAAGTCTGCAACCATATTATATTGTATCCCTCTCCATTAAGTATGTGCCTGTGGGTATCAAAAATAATTAAATAATTGGGGGCACGCTGTGAATACTGTTTTAGTGTCCTTAGGCACTACGATTTAGTCCTGATGACGTAGGATATTGGTTCCGCATAGTAGAAGAGACTTTGTCGCAAGAGTCTATACGATTATATAGATTACACTACAGTCCCCACTTAACATAAGCTGTGCTGCATGCTTCTTCAATAAGGGTAATAATATACCTACTATATCGTTTCGTGGTAACACAAGCTAGTCACCCCATCGTCTACTAAGACATACATAATCGTTGGTCCCATAGACCCAGATACCCTATTTTGAATTATTCGTCTGGCGTTAAGGCCTGGCCTGTAGCTATCCGCGCTATTTCAGCTCGCCCTGATAGTGGACAAGATGGACGTCGAGGTAGGTTTCATGGTTATTCTCCGCACTTTGCAGGACTCACACACTCACGTTAAGTTACCATCGGCTGGTACACTGCGCAACAGCATTTCACCTTCTACAAAAAATAACTCGGCAGGTAAGGTTAAATGGTTCGTAAAAGCAAAATTATTATAACAGATACAATGTCGGAAACAATCTTGATTGTAGAACTTATTATCAATATTTTTTTGATAATTCAATGTTATTATCAATATTTTTTTGATAATTCAATGTTAATAGGGATGTCATTTTGGAGATAATATTATTGTTATCGATAAAGCATTTATTGTGGTTGTGTCATTATCATCACCGCAACCAAAATATGCATACTGCTGGCTCGAGCAAAGCTTTTTGGCCGCCTACAACCATGCTGGTCCACTGCGAGTTGGCGAGTAACGTTAGAGCATCAGCAACATAACTTCCCATCATAAAGGCTGTCAGATATTCAGAACCACTTAAGGTTCGCTTCCGCAAGTGGGCTCAAATATGTCGCCGGTTAAATCTCTCCCGTTCAAAAGCCCGTCCAAATGTTCATCGCAAATGGCCGTAGTTCCCGAAGTCCAGCATTACTCGAAGCTTTCACGCCTGGAGCGCCAGTTTAACTGACTCCGGTAATCCTGACAGATCACGTCGCGCTGTGCGGCCTTTTAAATAAAACTGGCGGGCGCGGTCCAAGTTACAAGCGTAAACGGCAAGAGAATTTTACAGATATTATTTATTTAACAAATACGTTGTGTTTACTTTTATACAGTATAGTAGGCTTATGTATTAAATATACTATTTACTTTGTTTTTTTTATACCATTAAGGTGGCAAAAAAGCGGTTAGCTTGCAATACTAGGGAGTATCACTTGCGCGTCTGCGACCAATTAAAACATTTTTATACTCTTTTTGAAGAATCTCATGCTAATGATTCACGAGAAGACTTCGACAGGGAGTTCATTCTACATCCTGAGTGTACGCGGGATGAAATTCCTTTGAGAGCTTAGAGTTCGGGACCATTTTGGTTTTGCGGTGTGAATTCCCTGCCGAAGGCGAACTCTGCAATAGTTCCATAGAACATATTCCATTATACAAGCGTAGAACATACACACAAAGGCAACATCTCTTCTGCGACTGAGGGGTTTAATACCCTTTGTGAGTATGGGATTGTCAACTAGTCTCATAGCTCATTTTTGCATAAAAGTATACTCGTAATAAAAGACTGTATAAGAACGGTGAAACGGTGTGACTGGTTGTATGTTTAGGTAGACTGACGTTTTTTTTATTGCAGTAAGTTGGCAAACAAGCAAACTGCCCACCTGATGGTAAGTGGTAACAGTCACCTATAATACATGTGGCTCTTGTGAGATTCGCAGCAAAACTGCAACCCCCACAAGAACCATGGTGTACGTTGCCAACTTGTGACACAAGATGTAAAGTCACAGTACCCAGTAATTTCACTTCCATATCTTACCCTTCAAACCGGAACACAGCAATGCAAGCACTGCTGCTTTGCGGCAGAAATAGGTAAGACGGAGGTACCTAAGCAGACGACCCTGGTAAAGAGTCTCCCTCCAGTAATGACGTAAAAATTGTCGAAAATAGGGATCATGATAACTGAAAAATAAAATCTAAGTATTTCATCAGGAAGACTATTAAAATATCAGACATGTATTTTTGTCGAAATAAAAAAGTATTGAGATAAAATGATTGAGGAGTGCGGGCTCGCTACGACACAGCGTGTTACAAAATGTACACAGGCGTGACGTTATGCCACATTTCAAATTTATCGTGTCAAGTTTCTGATAACGCAAAAAAGAAAATAATACGCATGTAGTATTTTAAAATAATCTACATGACGCATATTGGAACAGAATTTTGTCACCATCCCAATAAAATGTATTCCTTATTACCGGCACATACTCGCTAGAATGCTATAACTTTAAATAACCTATTTTAAAAATAAACAAACTATTCCACTCACTAGTGGACTACAACAAATTAAAGTTACAGACTGTTTGGGGAAATCATCATCACAGCTCATATACGTCCCTACCGAGAGGCACGAGCCTACCCTAACTAATTATATTAGGGCGATTAGGCCTTAGTCAAACCACGCTGGCTCAGTGCGGATTGATTGACTTCACACACACTATTGCATGACTTCGCAGGTGTATGCAGGTTTCCTCACCATGTTTTCCTTCACCGTAAGAGCGTCGGATAAATATACATATGAAATTCGTGAAACGAAAAACACATTGGTACATGGCAGGATCCATCGCGGGCCTCCCGAGTCTTCTCGAGGCACAGTCCAGTGCCGAGGCCACAGCGCCTCCGACGCTCGTCGTTTGGGGGAATAAATTAGGCAAATAATCAACACAAAATTCATTCGTTCATCTATCAAATGCTGTCGGGTTTTTCCCTATGCCCCGGTTAACGCTGTTCTTTAACTGCAACGTAATTATGTCGAAGAGCTGTGATTCATTACGGAGCCCATTACGATTATGCATTCAGATAAAGCAGAGCTATCTTATCACTAAAACAGTGATAGCTGAGACGTCTCTGTGTTTGAGTGATAAGATAGGTTAAGGCGCTTATCATTGTGATAAGCATGATCGTTTCGCTTGAAGCAAGGCCAAAACAGTATTGAAGTAGAGACACTGACATTGCAGCGTATAGCGCCATCTCGCTTTAACTGTTTTATGCAATTATGGTAAGTGGGAAGAGATTCGACGAGACGCTGTGGCGATGTCCACTAAGATCCATTGATGGATCTTTTTGCACTCTAAACACAGTGTTCAGCTTCATTGTTATGATTCTATCAGACACCGGGTTATAACCGAGGCCATATTTGTTCATGTGTGGTGGCAAGATGATTCCCACTACATTTCTGCTCGAATCATTACAGCCTGAGAAGTACATGGTGTTCCCTGTCGCAGTGGTGAAGTGGCCGTTACCACGCATGTGTGTTTCACTTACGCCCAGTATGGAGATGTTATGTGATGTCATTTCCTTTTCCACGATGGTCAGTTTGCCCGCCATTAGCAGACCTCGGACGTTCCAAGCGCCAATACGATGATGGGTTCGTATTGAAGTCTTCTCGCTTTTAGATGTTGTAGTACCAACAGTAGCATCTCCTCCCTCTGAAGCCTGCCGATTCACCCCAGGGGAAGCTTCGGTCGCCAATTTCGCACCATCCAGCCCGGGTACTGGGTGGCGCTGATGGTTAGCCGGGTCGCCCAGCATACTCTCTCTCTTAGTTTCTAGTTCCATAAGGGGGTTTTCATTTATGGTAAACATTTGTTTAGCAACAAAGTTAAATCAACGTGTTGCGGAATTGCTGTCAACATGTTGCTGGTAACACTGTGTTGCAGAGTTGAGAACGGCATGTTGACAAGTTCTCGCCCGACGACCGACAACATCTGTTTATCAACAATTGTTGACGTGTGTGGACGTGTTTGCGACCGTTTATAAACATGGCAGTAAAGTGGAGCAATGATAAAATTTACCGCAACATTTTACCGCAGACTGGCGTGTGGACAATCTATATTGATTTAAACAAAGTTTCCAGCAACGTTCTCACCGATCATCAACAATGTTGATCAACTGTTGCTTAACAAATGTTTACCATGGATACGAGGCTTTATGTTCACTTTGATCCATGATTCAGGATTTTTTCACTAAGTGGATTTTTAGAACTAACGCGTGTCTGATAAAAATCTATTATGATCTTCGAACAGCGAACGTCGGAAAAACAAACGAACATCGAAAAACAAGTTACTCAAGCACATGAAAAATCACAATACCAATTCCCAATGTCAATCGATCGGGATCGGATTATGAGTAAGCCTGCAGTAATGCTTCGGCCCCACCTGCGAAGCTTCGTACGTTTTTTTACGCTAAAAAGTTAGCACGTATAATTATACTGTGGGCACATTAGCGGCATCATTTTGCACGAACTATTGTCCAATAATCCAAGATGGCCGAAATCATTTCCAGAGGTGCGATTTTGTAACTCGTCTATCGGTAATCGTAATCGAACCCGATGACTTATTGATAAAAAATGGAATGCTGTAATTTCTCAATTTCGTAATCAATGAACGAATGCAAAAGGATATAAGTTTATATTTTTAAGCTTTTTTTCTTGTACCTACTGCTTTCCTCATTATTAAAATATTGAGAATTCACTAAAGCTTCTGTTGTAAACCATCCATCATCAACCCCACTGCTGGAAAATCTTGTCCGACACAATCCGACTTTTGGGATACATGCCCAGCTCCAGCCCACTGCTGAACAATCTTGCCCAGCACAATCCTAATGATGGGAATCATGCCCAGCATCAACCCACAGCTGGGAATCAAACTTAGTACCAGGCCACTGCTGGGAATCTTGCCCAGCACCAGCCCACTGCTGGACAATCTTGTCCATCACCAGCCCACTGCTGGAAAATCTTGTCCCGCACCATTCCACAGATAGGAATTATGCCCAACATTAGCCTACTGCTGGGAATCATGCCCAGCATCGGCCCACTGCTGGGAATCATGTCCAGCACCAGCCCATTGTTGGACAATGTTGTCTAACACCATCGCACAGTTAAGAATTATGCCCAACTTCAGCCCACTGCTGGGAACTCTTGCCCAGCTCCAGCCTCATTGATAGACACACTCATCTATCACCAGTCCTCAGCTGATCACTGTCGCCCAGCATCATATTATGGTGTAAATACTTTAAAAAATTGTGAGCCGTCGCGGGACACCTGGCAAATGTGAAACATCAAAATTATTTTCTACAGGTTATATGCATGCATGCTTGGTGCTATACATGTGGCGGGCGACGCATGCCATGGCGACGCGTCACCACGCCAGCAGTTGGTCTGATTCGCTGCTATAAAAATGTATCCGCTCCGCTTATGCGTTAAACACCTTTCAAGTTGTTCAGGTCCAATACAATGAACATAAATCGTTTAGTCACGAGGGGCTGGTGTTTCTGATATGTCGGCAAACTTTATTTAAATGACGTTTCCGATGTCCACGTTTTTTACCTGACTGCGCAACGCAAGGGAAGATAATAATAATATGTCCATCAGACTATGTATGTATGTTTTTTGTTTGTGGCATTATATTGGCCAAACTCGTCGACTACTTTTGATGATTCTCATGTCAATCGATTTGTTTTAATCTTGCGAGTGTCACTAAGGCCTACTGTCCACGGAGGCGTAGCTTCATAGACGCGTATTCGTCATTATACGTTTGCTGTACGCCTTCTTGCAGCTTACATACAAAACTATGAAACTCTGTCAAAGAAGCGGCAACGTAGCGCTCGCGTCGCTGCATGCAAGACGAGTAAAGTTTTGTAAAAAACCGGCCAAGTGGGAGTTGAACTCGCGTGAAGAGGTTTCCGTACGATGTTACCTATATTGAGTGATTTACCATGTTATTTTAATATCATGGACTTCTTATAGGTTTTCCTATAATATATAAGTAGAAAACTAATTTGTGTATTTTTTTCAAAATTTTAGGTTCGGTAGTTTCGAAGATAAGGGGGGGAATGGTCAATTTTCGTCTATTTTCATGAATAACTTGGAAACTATTTATTTGCAAATTACAAAAAAATACATTTGATATCTTAACAACAAGACCTTTCATTTGATATGTCACACGATGCAGTATTTAATTTTTTTTTATTTTCCACAGTCCCCTCAAAAATGACCTCCCATATACAGATTTCATCTATTCACGTCACACCTCTGCGTTTGGGTCATAGAAATTGATATGTGTACCAAATGTTAACTTAATCGGTCTACTTAGTAGATTCGGAGATCTGCTAAAAGCTTTTAAAGTGAAAAAAAGGAGTTTTAAACAATATTGTTGTTATATTTTTTAAGACTTTCAACGTGATCTTTGCTTGGCACCGACTTCGATATAATGCAGTCGAACATAGAACCTCCACCTTTTTCGGAGTCGGTTAAAAACAGCCCAGGAGTAAAAAATTCTAGCAGCCGGAACCCATTATTGAGAATAATTGGTTCATCTAGATGACACGCACAATTGGGATGATGACTAAATTCTAATTTTCACGTCTCGTCATAAAATATTAAAATACCGTAGAAAAAGATGCAATCATGTGAAATTTGAATTAAAATTGGCTTAGAATTCCATTAGATACAAGCATTTTAAGCTGTTAATTTGGAAGCGATTAGACAGAGAGATCCGACATCAACCGTAACGTCATCGTTGAGTACGGCCATATAAACTCCATGTAAATTGCCGTTTTGCTAGAAAGAGACGGAGAAAAATCCTTAATTCTTTGTATCTTAGTTGTTTTGATATTTATTCGTAAACCGATTTTCTCTTTCTGTTTATTATATGAATGAGCTTCTATTAAGGCAATATTTTCTTTCATTCTTCTAGCCTATTGCCAGAAGGACTGTTCAACTATAAAAACCACCACACCCACCCAACACATTTCATATTGTTACGCATTATTCCCTCAGCACTGAGGCAAGTTTTATTGTCACCGTCTGCTTTCCCCACGAGTGTAGTACTAACACAAAGTTCTACGCAAATCTTGCTGACGACAGATGTTCCGAGCTAAACTTGACGTATAACATGAATGCTGTGTTTGTGCAGGCTTGAGATGCTAAAGTTTATGTATTTAGGTTACAATCTGCATTGTGGGTTTGAGCTAACCGGAGTGAAGCAGTTTTGCCGTGTTACGTGAGGCATGGGATGCTGGATTCAGTTTTATGTTGTCCTTTAGATTAGATAGTAAAGTGGATATTATGTTGCATATACTACCAACGTATATCTAAATAATGTCATACTGAATTAATATTTCATCGCACGACGCATTCAAGCATACAATAAAAACAAGGTGGAACTTAAAGAAACATCTTCAACACCATAATAGTTTATGTGTATTACGTACATAGTGTTTTTATTGGATATCTATACTTACTTACTAATATTATAAAGCTGAAGAGTTTGTTTCTTTGAACGCGCTAATCTCAGGAACTACTGGTTTGAATTGAAAAAATATTTTTGTGTTGGATAGTCCATTTATCGAGGAAGGCTTTAGGCTATATAACATCACGATATTGTTATTTTCGGACATCCACGCGAACGAAGTCGCGGGCACAGCTAGTTTGTAATATGTGTAGTTGATGTATTTTATTATCAAAATATATATTTAAGTTAAATATTTAAAATTATTGTAAAATAGGTTTCAGTGATAGCCCGTCAACAATTTCTACAATATTTGAACTTTCCTTTACCCATCGGTTGCTTGTAGAGATTGCTACTTTGGCAATAAATTTGTTTTTCAAGTACTTTTTACCCATTATATTTCCCTTTTTGTATATTTTATTTGAACAGTAAAGTATTCATTCTAGCCGGGGTAGGCCTCAACTTTCATGGATTCAGTAAGTAAATAAGTATATGAAAGCCCTCAGACGACGCAGGACAGATCAGCCTGGCGAAACGCGATTGGGAGCACCGACCCCAACTAAAATGGGAAAAGTCTGGAGAAAAAGAAGAAGAGTAAAGTATTCATTCATTCATCTTAAATTATACCTCACTCTTTCGTATTCACATACCAAGATAAAGATAGATTTGACGTCACTAATTTGTGACAATTTCAGTACTTATCGCTTTTGATAGGTATTTATGTAAAAAAATATGCAATCCCATAGACTTGGAACATGCTCTATGTGCCATTTCTACGTAATCTTAATAAACCCCACCAGTCGCTGCATGAAAATACCAGTAAGTTGCGGTTACCTGACAGTGCGTCTTCTAGTGACGTAAAAGTTTTTTTTACGTTTTAACTTTGGCTGTATGGCAAAAATATGAGCATTAAAGTGCTTAAATCACTCCACAAGACATTTAAACTTAGTACACGCATTGAGAGCATGGAGCATCTTTTGCCCAATTGCGATGCTCTAGGCTGCAGAAGGTTAAAGCTAAACAGGGAGACTACAGGGCCATGCCTAGGAAGGACATCATCAGACTCATGGGCACGATTAACTGGTGTGGTGATGTTGCTGGCTTTAAGGACTTTCGGAGGGAAATGCGTGACCGCATCGAACCCGCCGTTGGCTAGACGATGGGCGTGCGTGGGGCCAACCCGGCAGAGTGCCAGGCCTGCCCACTAAAGCCCCCCGGTGTTCTCCCTGTCCTTATGGGCGCGCTAGGTAAAGTCCACACAGCGACTCCACTATCGACCACGCGCCCGGGCAAGCCCGACCCCACGGTCGGTCTATCGCCGAGGGAGGATTGCCCGAGAACTCCAGCAGGTGTAGCAAAGGCTGCAAAGACTGGACTCGAGTCGCGAATTATCTCACAATTTCAGTGACAGCCCGTGCTCTGGCAGCCCGTGCTACGCCTGCAGGGCATTCCCCAGACGGAGGGCCTCGCGGCGGCGTGCACGGGGCCAACCGTGCACGCAAGCACGCAGACCTCTACGACAGGGTCACTAGACGGGCATTGCTTGTGCAAATGCCCGCCTTCGCCTTGTTGGCTTTAAGGACTAAACACGGGGAAGCACAAAAGGACCGCCCTAGATGTGGCCTGCTTGGGTGATTTCTGGCTAGCGTGGCTAGGCTATAGGCACCCCGTTGGGGGATTACCCAAATATCCAGGGTAATCCTTCACACGTTTTAAGACCCAAACCATAGCTGGTTGGGCTGTCCCGGGTTGTTCCGGATAATTTGGCATTCCCAGTTGTCGGATTATCTCGACTATGGATATGATGTACGTAAGACCTGGCCCGAAGCTGGCTGGGCTGTCTAGGGGTGACCTAAAGAATTGGGGTTACCCAGACCCTGGATTACCCTGACTATGGACAACATGGACATCGAGATTGGTTTAGTGGGTATGCCCCGCATTTAACAGAGGAAGTCCCACACACGCCTGCCGACTACCAGGCACCGTACCTGCCAAGGTTTAACCGTAGCATTCCACCTCGGTAAAAAAAATGCTGGGTTGTTGTGCTAAGGCTCTCGTGCTGAGGCATTCCTACACTACAAACGATAGTACACGCAGTTGCTCGTGAAATTATACCTCAAAACTCCACATTAGCATGGAAAGCAATCCGAAAAGAGTCGTCAGTATCCCGCACCGGCTGGTTTACGATTATGTCCGATTTACAACGGTTTTATGGACGCGAAACGTCTCCTGTCAGCGGTTATGGCGCATAAACAGTCCTTTGAGGCGCGTCTGCAAGTTTTATTGTCGTGGGGAGACGTAAACACACGTACTCCACAAATATGGGAATTTACTCAAGAACCTAACGATGATAGATTCTTATCCCGCCTGGATATTGTTTTGGGACTTCAACAAAATTGTAATGGCTGTTCACACAGAAGACCTTTTTCCCTCTCAACGCCAATTGTGTGTGTGGAGCTGAATAATTTTTTTAAAAAGATTTTTAACCCTCCCAACACTATTTTTATTATATAGCAACACTGACATAACTGTTACCTAAGTTTTTGCAAATTTCAAATATTTGTATTACGCTAACGATCTTCAACCACTAACGACTTCACGAATTACACTGTTTAGCACCAAGACTGCTTTTTTCATTTTAGATTAGCTCCTCATCTCAGCCTTCAAATAAATGCGTAAGCAATGGCATATACTCTAGTTTTTAGTTTAGACTACCAGGTGTTGATTGGGAGATTCAAGATTCGATTCCCCAGGAGAACAGACATTTTTTTGCTCGGTTTGGTCGGTGGAAGGGCTTCTGAGCCCGCCTGGCTAGCTACCACCGCCTTACCTAAGTTTGTCGCCATGATAATAATGTCGATGGCATTGTCGTATCCCGACAGTTAGAGGTAAGAAAGTCAGTCCACTCGTTGGAAGTCCAGGTGAAGCTCGCTTCCACCTTCGGCCTTATCGTCACTTACCATCAGGTGAGATGAAGGCCAAGAGCTTCCCTGTCACATAAAAAAAACATAGGTACCTAATATAAGAACTGGCTTTGTATATTTGACAGACATAACATTGGGTCTGTAACTGCTACAATAAACTACACAATGCAATCTGCAATAATGTATTCTGAGCTAATTACTCATTTCTAACTATATCGCTTGTAAAGCGCTTTGAACTGAAGTGCGCCATTGCCAAGTACAAAGCAATTGAATAGTTACATTTGAGAGCACTCAGTCTGGTGCATCTCAGATATATTGCTCGGAGCAGTTTGCTCACTTGTAATTGGCATGCTGGTGCTTTCTGAGCTATAATTGATCAAAGATTTAGACGAGAAAGTATTTGCTTATTCAGTATCACTTGGAAATTTGATTTAAAAATATGTTAATGTCATTTAAAACATAATAATGTTATCAACTACGTGCGTTAATGCTATGCACTGGCATTCTAATCGCCAGGTCAAGGCTTCGATCCTGTCATGTACCAATGTGTTTTTCGTTTTTCGAATTTCATATATGTACATTTTTCCGATGGTCCTACGGTGAAGGAAAACATTGTGTGAGTTAACCTACATACATCTGCGAATTCAAAGGTGTGTTTGAAGTCGACTAATCCGCATTGGGCCAGTGTGGTTGACTAAGGCCTAAACACCCTAACTTAGGATAGGCTCGAGTCCCACCGCACGGTCTCTCACGGGGCGGCCTGCGTTCTAGCGGGCTCGCCTCCGTGGGATGTCGAGGCACGCGTCCTTGCGGCCGTGCACCGACATCGGGTGGCAGCGAGGAGTCGGGGGGAGCGGCCCCTCCCGCAGGAGGTGGCGCGCGCGAGGCAACTGGCGCAGAGGGAGGCTCTCCGCCAGTGGGCCGAGACGCTCGCCCACCCAGCTGCCGGCCACTGGACGATCGAGGCCGTTCGTCCAGTGTTGGAGGAGTGGGTTGGGCGCCGGCGAGGCAGCCTCACCTACCGGATGGTGCAGATGATGACCGGGCACGGGTGCTTCGGACATTATCTGCATCATGTCGCACGGAGGGAGCAGACGCCGCAGTGTCACCATTGCGGCGCTCCCGACGACACTGCCGGGCACACCCTCTCGGAGTGCCCGGCCTGGCGACCCCAGCGCGATGCATTAGCCCTCGCGCTGGGCCTAGGTAGGGGTACGCCCGTCACGCTGGCCAGCGTCGCACGGGAGATGCTGACCAGCGCGGCGGCGTGGGAGGCTGTCGCCTCCTTCTGCGAGGACGTTATCTCGCAGAAGGAGGCTGCGGAGCGGGCGCGAGAGGATGACCCTCTCGCCGCACCGCTCCGGCGCAGGCGGTTGGGGAGGAGGAGGCGTGCGTTTCTCAACGCGCGCCAGCTCCCCTAGCAAGCTGGCGGTTGAAATGGCTCGGCCGGATGACCACCGGCCGAGAGATACTTTTCACCCCTAGCTTGGCCGTCTGGGGGGGTCGAATTTCTCAAGATACTTGTCGACCCCCTCCGTAGAGGTAAGCCCTGGCACCAGGCAACCCTCCAGGGGGCACAATCGGGGAATGGCCAACGCCGATCCCGATTGTGTCCCCACGGAGGTCTAAGTATCTAGAGAGTTTTTAGCCGGTAGTGGGTCTTCTACCCGAGTCCTGCATATCCAAGGGGTGGCCTAGTCAGCTGAATGCCCTTGTCGAATACCGTAAAGACTGTATTTTCTCTCTTGTAAAAAAAAAAAAAAAGGCTCGAGTCCCTCAGTGGGGAAGTATAGGAGCTGTTACGATGATGATGATGGATGTACTGCGGTCATCAAATCAAAAGCGGTCGCTATAGATATTGAGATGCACAATCAAGGGGCTGGTATTGATCGGAAGGTCCGGGGCTTGATTCCCTGTGAGGACAGAAGGTTTTTCTGTTTGTTTTAGTCGGTGGTAGGATTTCTGAGCTCGTCTGGTTAGCTATTTTAATAACAATGCCATTAACATTGTTCGACAATTAGAGGTAAGATTGCCAGCTCCTCAGATGTTGAGGAAGCGTAGTTCATATGTATATCGCTTGATGTTATATGTTCAGGTGAAGCTTGCCTCCATCTTTAGATTTGTTAAAAAATCGATGTGTTTAAAAATGTTGTGTTAAAAGAAAATCGTTTGTGGCGTAAGCCGTAATCTTTTGTAGTACATTCCGCATGTAGCCACTGTTTTCGCGTTTTTTTTTACTATAAGTTAGAATATTTATTCCGGATGGCTCAAAAACTAATTATTGGTAGAAAAAAATAAAAGCTTGTAATAGTACAGAAAAACCAACATTTTTTAAACAATAGTAGTTTATGAAATAGTCACATAATAGGGGGTCTTAAAACACTAGTGTGTGTTTAAAATTCGAGGCTTGCCGAGAATTTTAATAGTACCACACGAGTGTTTTAAGACCTAATTATGTGCAATTTCATACACTACTTTATCTACACTCATGCCATCAGTGGTTACCTAAATTAAATAAAAGACACAAAATTAAAACAATATCAAACTCATTTATTCTAATAATTATTTGCATTTTGAACAGTGCAATTGTGAAACTAATACAGAAATCTAAAACTACATACATTTATATTATTTATTATTTTAACCAATAACAGCAAAATAATGAATGAAAAATTCAGAGAAATGGCGCCAACACCAATATTCTACCGCGCATGCGCTGTTGCCCGCGCCGCCATAGACAATGTACTGGCACAAAAGAAAATTGTGACAAAACCTCCTTGGTCGGGCATCGTCAATCGAACTGTATTTTATTGGAATTCGAGTTACATTAAAGTACTGGTTTTGTATGGCGAACCGGTATTATAATGTAATTTGTAAAAGACCAAGGGCTTTAAGTTATGCCTTTAAAATATTAGTGTTGAGTTCTTAATATTAGAATTACAACAGGAGTGTAGATAAACTTTTATTTTTACCATATAGGATCAAAGTACTCATTAATACAAATTAAAGAAGCCTAAACTCGATGGGACTGTGTCGTTTTATTGCGGAGTTCCTATGGCCACCTTCCAGCTCCAGCATCAGGTCAGCTCCATGTCATCATAATATTGCATTGTCACGCGATATACATATATTATGCAAAATTTCAGCTCAATCGGAAACCGGGAAGTGGGTCAAATTTAACTTGCAAGATTTCATTACAGACACCGCGGGCCTAATTCCGCTAATCTTAACGTCGTTATCGTGTCTTGATAGCGTTTCAATAAAACTGCTTTTGTCGCTTATATACGCATTTCCTAGTGCAATTTATTCGTACTACAATTTCTTGATAGGTCAACAGTGACAAATGTTTTAGTTTGTAATAGGTTAATCAACCATAACTGTCTCAAAAATCGGTGCTACTAAAGCGTTATTGACACGCCAAAAATGCGATTACATTAACAGAATAAGGCCCCAGGTCAGGTGAAAGTCAATAAAAAAAAAACAATATTTTGCTATCAATTCGTCGATAACTAAAATGTCTTACGCAGACCAAAGATACTTGAAAATGATGTACTAAAAAACATATTACACTACAACAGTAAATTTGCTTTAGATTGAAATCAATAAGGTAATATTGCCGACATGATCCAATACACTTTGGCAACTTGTACAAACTTTATTCGGTCCAGGCATGATCCAAGTTTATACGACCTTCGGCTGAAAGCTTCCGCGTTGAAGAGGATCGCCCAATATTTGCGGGAGGTAATTATAGGTGAAATTGTACTTTTCAACTTGTTTCCTCAAGTATTTCGTGTGTAAGAACAGTTTCGCCGTTTCGTATCTGGTCATCAATTTACTGAACGAACAGACTTGTTAACAACATTTTGACGTGGATGCCAGCTAGGTCATGAGCATCATGATTTGTTAAGAACATCTGACATGGATTCCAGGTATCTAAGGAAATACGAGTAAAAAGGCCGATAGTCTCGACCAGAGGTTTGGCCCTTGCTGGTTTTCTTGCTAATTCTTTCCAGTACAAGGTCTCCCGCCGTAGACTTGTGAACCAATGGCGTAGCTTCTTTGACGTGCAAAAGAGATTATGTAATCCTATTTGATTAAAATATATTGAATTTGAAATTAGAGGAAGACCGTACCAGAGTCGTCTCCGCGGGTAACTAATATATAATCTTTTAATATATAAGATTTGGACTGAATGTGTACTGAGTGTCTAAAGGCTCAAAGGTTACAATAATGAGAGAAACTATTAATTTTTAAATGGTTGCCACCGGCGTTTATTAGATGACGTGCATCTGTTATATTGCGGTTGCTGGTTCTTCAGGCGTCTGAACAACTTGGGCGTATAAGCTGCAGTATCACCACTGCCTGCGACGCCCCCGACGATACGGTCGAGCACACAGTACTGGCGCAGTATAACAGTGCATTGTAAAACTGTGGTACTGGAGTGTTCGGCCTGGCGATCCCGACGTCTCGCGTGGCGTGGCGTTGGTCGGCGGTGACCTTTCGCTGCCATAGTCATTGTAAGTGAGCTGCTAGCTAGTGAGAGGGAATGGGAGGTTGTCGACTCAATCCGCAAGAAGGTGGCAGCGAAGAGAGCGGCGGGAAAATGACCCAAAAGCGCTTCTCTCCGATGCAGACGGTTCGGCGGCAGAAAGCGGGCTTTTGCAGTTCACTTTCCAAGACCGGACCGCGTAAAAACCCGGCCCGAAGCTGGCTGGGCTGTCCAGAAGTGACCCAGAGAATCGGGGTTATCCAGACCCCGGATTACCCTGACTGTGGACAAGATGGACATCTAGGTTGGTTTAGTGGATATGCCACTCAGCAGGGAGAGTCCCACAAGCGCCTGTCGACTAGCCATCGGTTGGTACGGTGCGCGACTGCATTCCACCAAAAAATGCCTCGGTACGGCAAATACCAAGAAACTACCCGATGTCGTTCAAAAACAAAAAATAACTCGATGTAGTTCAGAAACATCCTCTTTCTCTATCGAGCAAATATATGTTTCTTTCTTTTTTTCAAGGTCGAAAAAAATGTTTCTGAAAGGGTCCCTAATACGAATACTATATCTATTTCGTTTTACGGAATGTAGGTACATGTCTGTGAATAAGAGGGTAGGGTATAATTTCAGATGTGCAATGTTGTTTGGTTATAGCATTGATTTGCTACCAAACGTAGATAACGCATGAACGTTTGAAAAGTGGGCCGGTGAAGAACTGCCCAATCGGGCCTCGTGCAGTTCTTTTCCATGCGTTGGAGCGACAACGCGATAAGCAATTAGGTGACAGATTTCAAGCGCGTTTTTGTATGAAGTGCTCTATCTACGTTTGGTAGTAAATCAATGGGTTATAGGTTTAGGTAATATGCGTTATTTGCGCTATCACCTAAAATGCCAGGAGCACTCAAATGCTGATTGAGTGCTCCTGAAATTAACTGAATCCTACTGTCGGTTCCACTCCAGTAGCTTCTCAAAGCTTATGGTAAATACTCGTGCAGAGCTAGTTAGAACTTGTTTCAGCCCTCAACTAGTCGCGTGAAAAGTTTGAAACGCGCATTACGTACGACCGTCAAAGTGAAATGCAATTCTAGTGGCTTTGCTCTGAGTACTGAACATATACTAAATATTCGAATAGATAGATTATTCAAACAAAGAATTTACAGTGAATTTCTAAATACTAAATCATTTAAACAATATTTCTAGTGAATTTTACACTTTCTGAAAAATAATAATTATACATATTAAGTTGTTATAGGGCAACGAGAAATTGGGATTGTGTTAGTGTCAGTTCGTTTTCAAAGTTTTATTTTATCTTTGCTAATGTGGAAAGTTACACGCCATGACAATACATTACATGACGCCATCAGCATGCGTCCTTCAACAGCCGGACACCTACCGCATTTTTGAAATTCGGCGCGTACGGTGCAGGTCAAATGTGTGAGGTTTCATAGAGTGCGGTCCATAATTTGATATCAGCGCTCGTGTGCGCTATTTGTACGCAAACAGTCGGTCCAAAATTGCTCATATTGTGCGCATTTGTAAGCGGTATGACGTAATCGATGACGTCACCGATTGATGCTGACAGTGCTAACATAAAAGAGGTAGCGCACTGTCTCCAGAACTGTCAATGGCAAAGTCACCATCAGTTTTCCGCGGAATTTTATTTGTAATTTAGTTTGTTGGATTTTGTTTTAATTCGATTATCCACAATAAATACTAAAGCGCTCTGTAAAGATACTGGGGGCACAATACATGTCTCCCTCCAATTTTTCCCATACCCGGCTTAACCACCCTCCGGTACCTCTCCGCCCCCGGTGGAGGCATGCTCGGGATCGGACTAGCCATTCCCCGAACGCACCCCCTAAAACAGGCCCAGCGGTGTGTTATGATAATGATACAACATGCTGGGACTAAACTCGCCAAGGGAGGGCAAGGAAAAACGTAATATTTCCCAGCCTTCGGACGCCTTCTCCTACTCAACCGCCTGCGGAAATCTTCAACTCTTACAAGAACGCCAATGATCATTGCCAACTTGTGACATAAGAGGTCAAGTCACAGTACCCAGTATTTTACTGCTTGTTTTACGCTGCAGCGTCTTTCCAATCTATACAAGGCCAAAAAGCAGCCATAGGAAACTGGTCGCGTATATATTGTAATGTTATTTTTAAATCAGTGATTACAATATATACACGAAATTTGCGTACCTACTGCTCGTGTATAGTTCGTAACGTGAATACGTGCGTCCTGGTTCCGGACTATACTACATCACTTACCTACGCCTACGCCTGACAAGATAAACTCTTGTAAGATACGAGTATAGTTTAAAGAAATAAGCGATACATAATTATTTGAAATGATATTTGAACTTTATTAGTGTAGGATTACATAACTAAAAATGTCTGTTTATTTAAAAGTAAGAGTTATAGTATTACTTTTAATTTATTAGCAATTAGCAAGTATTTTTTTTGCGAAATGTTACATACAAGGTCGTGTTTCCTTTTTTGTATTTTTGTTACTTATTTATAGGAGAACATACAATATAACAAAAAAAAAGTTATGGGATAAAACTCGAAGCTGGTAGGTGAGGTTAGGTTAGGTATTGTGACCATAATCGGGGAATGGCTAACGCCGATCCCGATTGTGTCCCTACGGAGGTAGAAGTATCTGGAGGGGTTTTAGCCAGGTATGGGTTTTTACCCGAGTCCGGCTTATCCTTGGGGTGGCCTCGTCAGTCGGCCCCTTGTCGAATCCGTAAGAAGGATCTCCCCCCCTTAAAAAAAAGGTATTGTGACCATCGTTCGGGGAATGGGTAGTCCGATCCCGAACGTGCCTCCATGGAGGTGGAAGTTACTGGAGGGTGGTTTAGCCAGTTAGGGGGCTTATACCCGAGTCCAATGGCATATTCAACGGGCGGCCTTGTCAACTTTTTAGTCCCTTGTCGAACCGTAAAGAGATTCCCCCGCCCAAAAAAAAAGGTATTGTGACCATAAACAGCGGAGCGACCGAAGCTGCATGTTGCATGCTTGCTTGCATTGTGCATGCTGCATACAAATTGCTACATCACTTGAGAAAAAAATAATTTATCAAGTAAAATCCACTTCAGCACCACTTTTGCATGTTAACGGGCTAAACCGAACTGAAATGATCTGTATTATTATAAACAAAGCATATTTATTCCGATCTATATACGATTAGTCCCTATGCGTACTGGCACTGTATATTATGGAACAAGCTAGTTAGTTAGGTCCCTACGAAGTATACGCAAATATTTGCGTATTAGTCTTGTATACATTGGAAGAAGTGATTTCCAATCTATACGTGATTAGTTTCACACCCCTGCGTTCTGGTCTGAACGCAGGGGAAACGAAATCGAGAATGGAAAGACGCTACGTTGCAAGCACCGCTGCTTGGCGGCAGAAACAGGTAAGATAGAGGAGCCCACGCAGACGATTCTGGAACAGAGTCATCTTCTGGTACAATACTAGCTACGAGTATAATGGAGTACTATACTGACTTATTAGCAATTAGTTCTTGAAAGCTTGCATGTTGGAGTTCTTCAAGAATACCTAAGTCCTGCTAAAAAGTCCTTGTCCTTAAATCCCTGCCCTTAAATCCTTTGCTAAAAAAATATTTAACAAAAATAAAAACCGACTTCATAAATACAAAAAAGTCAAAAATTATATAATTAAGTATACCAACCAACATCACTTTTTTATTTTGAAGTCGGTGCAGATCTTCGATGATCATGAATGAGGTAAGATTTGGGACCGACTTTCAAGATATAAAATGTGAAATTGTTAATCTAATATAAATTTTAACTTTTTTGTGATTTTGAAGCGGAATTTGTAATTTTTTTTTGTTTAATATTTTAGTTAATTCCATACCAGCTCATCCAAGTAACTTGAAAGAATACAACTGAGGGTCAATACGTGCCTATTGTATTAAAAAACTGACCTCCAACTAATAGTCAAGGATCCATCCACCATTAGCTCGGTTCATGAATGACCAGACGCAAATACTTGCATATAGCTTCAGAAAAAACATGAAACCGGACGGCTTGGTCGTGCCCATACAATTTAAGGGTTTCCACTATCTTCCTGGGATCCCATGATGAGATCCCAACGTTGGTAATAATGGGACTAATCGGAGAGTAAGGGTACTACACTTTCTCAAGCAAACACATAATTTTCCAAATCGGTTAATAAATAGGGGGGATTACTCTCTGTCACACTATTGTGTCACACCAGTGTGACACAGAAGAATTTTTTTCCTGACAGTCACACTACCTGGCGTAGCCTGGTATGACAGGCAGTAACTAATAGAATTATTAGGTAACAAATATATTAAAAGACGATGCAGTCGGATTGGTAGCCTCTTCCTTTTTGTGAAGTCGGTTAAATAGTCCTTCACTGTCATCAATCTGTATTATAGCACCCATCCCCTGTTTAATTTAAATGTAATTTTTGTGTTTCCCGTATACATCCGCCGAGGTTGCCTGGAGAAGATTGCTTATTAGTAATAGGGGCGCCTGTTTGGTACATATTATTATGTAGTATTGTCTATTAAAATGTTCTGCGAGTATGTACGAGTATATAGTTGTTTGCAATGAAGTATTTTATTATCAACTAGCTGTGCCCGCGAACTACGTTTCGCCATCAAAATACTTACTCAAAGTGTTTAGTTTTTTCCTCCATTTTATTCCATAATGATTTAACTTTATTCTGCCTTTCTTGAGCTTCGGTCATTACAAAATTAGGACAATTTTCGTAGGTTCGTAATGCTCTTTTTCTAACAGTCCACAAAATTAAATACATTACATATTACTATAAACACTAAGTATTATTATTGTTTTAGAGACATTATTGATATTAATAAATTCTTCTTCAGTAGAAAGAACTACACAGTTGCAAGAATAATCTTTATCGTATTCATGTTTCGAATTAAAATAAACAATTGTTAATAAATTAGAACTGTATACGAATAAAGTTTAGATTTTATAATGGGTGTTGGTAACACCAACAAAATATATTTTTTGGATATGACAACTTGGCCAATTTTGACTGGTCGTACAGTAAGCTCCTTGTCAAGCTATACTGTTTGACCTTTGAACCGTTCTTATGTCGCTCGTAATACTGGCGGTTTTCGTAGAGTTAATGTATAGCATGAATGGGGGGGGTTACTGTACAAATACGTTTTCCGTATTCGATATCCGATCACGGAATACAGACACGGAGTTTCGTGAACGTAGCGCAGACGTTCGTTTCTTCTCATTCGGGATTTCTACCATTCTACCTAAACGTACGTACAGAACGTGTTCCGTTCGTAATAAAAACGAACGTGTGCGGCAGTCAATGAGTATTTTGTATAGATTTGATGCATTCGGATGCCCGCATTCAGAAAACGAATGCGAAAAAACGTATTTATGCGCTTGGCCTTAAAATGTATTGAGACTTCCGTTTTTGTAACGTGTACTGTGCGATATAGTGTTGCTGGCATAGTTCGGTTAGCAAACTCGCTGTGATGACTAACATCCAACACACAAACTTGGAGTTATCGTTAGTTAGTTCACGATCGTTGCATTATCACGGTCTCGAAGGACGCTAAACACAGGTAACATCTAACATCGAACATCCAATAGGCCCCGAAGCGGTTCTCAAACTTTTTTGGTGACGGAACCCTTTTGGAAAGCGAAATACTTGACGGAACCCTATAATAAAACAATAGTTTTTAAAAGTCAAATTCAAATTCAATATCTTTTATTCAAATTGGATTGTTACAATCTCTTTTGAACGTCAAAGCAGCTACGCCATTGGTTCCCAAGTCTACGGCGGGAGACCTTGTACTGGAAAGAACCAGCAAGAAAACCAGCAAGGGCTATTTTTTTCTCCCTGTATTGTTACAGAGTCGTCAATTGGAAGCTGACCTCACAGCAGAAGTTTGAGCTCAACTTCCATTACAAGATTAGATGTGTCAGTTCTCTTCTTACTACTTATTACCAAAAATAATTTTTGTTTAAACAAATGGTTATACATAACAAGACGATTCATTATCTGAAAAATTAACACCAGGCATTGGCATCATTAAAATAATCGTTGACTTTATAATATCCTTTACTCATAAGAGTCTTTTTTACATGCGCTTTAAACTTATGAAAAGGCAAGTCGGTAAGACTTTGTGGAAGCTTATTATAAAAGGTTATACATTTCCCCATAAACGAGCCTCTAGTTTTTTGAAGCCTGAATGTTGGAACGGCAAGTTTATTTTTGTATCTTGTGTTTAGATGATGAATTTGGAAATTGGTTTCAAATGTATTATAATTCTTATAGGCATAAATCAAATTTTCATAAATGTACTGTCCTGCTAAAGTCAATATATTAATTTCTCTAAATAAGTCTCTTAAAGAATCTCTTGCTCGTAAATTATAAATAGCGCGAACCGCTCTTTTTTGAAGTACAAAAATACTTTCAATACTAGCAGCCGATCCCCACAGTAGTATTCCATATGACATGACACTATGAAAATAACTAAAGTAAATCAATCTTGCCGTTTCAACATCAGTAAGTTGTCTTATTTTTTTAACTGCATATGCTGCAGAACTAAGTTTGTTAGCCAAGGACTCAATATGTGGATCCCACTGCAATCTAGAATCTAGTGTTATACCCAAAAATTTAGTAAAGTCGATGAATTCAACAATTTCATTATTCTTTATTCATTTCCACTATGGTATCCACTTTTCTTACATTTGGCAATGAGAATTTAATACATTTAGTTTTACGTGAATTTAAAGATAGATTATTTATAGTGAACCAATGCAATACTTTAGAGAGAGTACTATTTACAACGTCAGTATTGCCATTTCCTCTGTCAACCTTAAATATTAAAGAAGTATCATCTGCAAATAGTACTGTATCGCACAGATTCTTAGTGAAGTGTGGGAGGTCATTAATATAAATTAAGAAAAGCAAGGGTCCCAATATCGATCCTTGTGGCACGCCCATAACTATAGGTGCACCAACAGACTCAGTTTTGTTAATAACAACTTTCTGAACCCTATTGGATAAATAAGACTCAATAAGTCTCATTGCTTTTTCAGAGACACCATAATGTTTGAGTTTATTTAAAAGAGTTTGGTGACCAACGCAATCAAAAGCTTTTGATAGGTCACAAAATATACCAATTACATCTTGTTTACACTCCCAAGCAGCAAAAATGTGTTTCAGAAGTGCAACACCGGCATCAGTAGTGCAACGACCTTTGGTAAAACCAAATTGGTTCATATGTAAAATGTTGTTACTTGAGAAATGATCAGTTAACTGATTAGATATAATTTTTTCAAATATTTTACTAAGAGCTGGTAGAATCGAAATTGGTCGATAATTTGAAGGGTCATTTTTATTCCCAGACTTAAATAGAGGTATCAACTTGCTATTTTTCATGAGGTCGGGGAAGACACCTTCATCGACACATTTATTGAATATCAACGCAAGTTGCGGCGCAAGTTCTTTAATTACAGATTTAATTATATGGGTCGAAATACCCCAAAGATCTTCAGTTTTTTTGGTACTGATCATACGAAATGTTTTCAAAACAGTGTTAGCATCAATGTGACAAAAGTTGAACACCTTGTTGCACCTCTCCACACTCCGTCCCAAAAGAGCTACAGCCTCATTGGGACATGAGTTGAGACTACTTGTAGTTTCTATGGGTATATGAGAGAAGAAGTCTTCAAATGCTTTAGCAACTGCATTGTCTGATTTAATAGTTTGGTTATTGATTTCTAAAGAGAAAGAATTCACAGTACTTTTGGGTTTACCTGTTTCCTGGTTAATGATATTCCAGGTGGTTTTTATTTTATTTTTAGATGAACAGATTTTGTTACTTATGTACATAGCTTTTGCGCACATGCACACTTTCTTGAATGTTTTAGAGTAATTTCTGACATAATTTATGAAAGCGGGGTCATTGGATGTTCCTTTTAAAGCATATAGTTCATATAGTTTTCTGCGACTTTTATATATACCAGGCGTAGCCCAATCACTAAATTTCTTTCTCCCATTTTTGATTTTAATTACCTTTTCTTTGAATATATCATTGCACTCATTTTTAACTACATGAAATAAGTTATCATACAAATTACTGGCGTTAGTCCCCTCGATCGGTAAATTTGCAGTTTGACTAATAACATTTCTTGTAAATTTCTCTAGACTACGTTTTGTTATAGGTCTACAAGTAGTCTCACGTATAGAACAAACATGATGGTGCTCAAACGAGGCTAATTGTCCGCTATGGTCAGAGTTAATACAATTTATAATCAACTTATCTTGTACAATTCAATTACAGAAGATGTTATCTATGCAAGTAGCAGATGTTGCTGTTATTCGGGTTGGTTCTTTAAATACATTATTCATGTTAAATGATTTGAATAAGTTAATAAATCTACTATATATTTGGGATTGTTCTAAAATATTTACATTAAAATCCCCACAGACAACAATTTTTTTACTTTTTCTGCATACTATTCTTAAGGCATCTTCCATAGCAGACTCGAATTCTGAAAAATTTCCAGAGGGGGGTCTGTATACACAAATTATAATGAAATTGTCAAGTTCCACACAAGACAACTCAATGGTTCGTTCAACAGAGAGTGAAACTATGTCCTGTCTTTCCTTAAATTAGATGTCATTATGCAAAATTATTAAGGATCCACCTCTGATTGCAGATTTTCTAGTGAACGAACTTACAATCTTGTAATTATCTAAACTTATTACCAATTCATGATTTTTTAGCCAATGCTCTGTGATACAGAGTACATCTATGTTTTCAAAATCTAAAAATAAATTTATTTCTAAGTCTTTACCAGAAAAGCCTTGAATATTTTGATGGACAAGCCGTAAATATCGAGGCTTATCTTTGGTCAATACCTGGCCAGAGGCTACCTCTATTGTCGGATAATGTATTCTTTATTAATAAGTATAATGAAAGTACGACCAGAGAGGGTGTTTTGATTTTTCTAAATTATTGCGGAACCCCTTATAGAAGTAGTGTGGAGCCCTAGGGTTCCGCGGAACACACTTAGAGCATGGCTGCTCTAGGTACCCTTCAGGGCCTACTTTCATTTAATACCCCTATTGCTGGGTTTGAAAAGCAACTGTTATCCGTCTTTTTTGAGCGGCGGCCATGTTGAATTTACGTCAATGTTGCTACGTTCATAGTGCTCTACTGATCAAGGCCTTTCATATGATACCCATATTGCTGGGCTTAGAAACGAACTTTTATCAGTTTTTTTTTGAGCAGCGGTCATATTGAATTTTGTGCTATTTTCCTAGGTTTATAGTGCTCTACTCTTCAAGGCCGTTCATTTGATACCTATATTGCTAGGTTTGGAAACGAAGTTTTATCCACCTTTTTTGAGCGGTGGCCATGTCGAATTTACGTCAATATTGCTAGGTCCATAGTGCTCTACTCTTGAAGACCTTTCATTTGATACCTATATTGCTAGATTAGAAAACGAACATTTATCCACCTTTATTGAGCGGCGGCCATGTTGACTTTATTTATGTGTTGCTAGGTTCATAGTGCTCTACTCATCAAGACCTTTCATTTGGTACCCACATTGCTCGATTTGAAAACGAACATTTATCCTTTTTTTGAGCGGCGGACATGTTGAATTTAGGTAGATTTTCGTAGGTACCTAATGCTCTACTCTTCAAGGCCTTTCATTTGATACCCATATTGCGTGGTTTGGAAACTAACTTTTATCCACCTTTTTTGAGTGGCGGCCATGTTGAATTTATGTAAATGTTGCTAGGTTCATAGTGCTCTACTCATCAAGGCCTTTATTTGAGACCCATATTGCTGGGTTTGGAAACGCACTATTATCCATTTTTTGAGCGGCGGCCATGTTGAATTTATAGCAATTTTCCTAATTTCATAATTCTCTACTCTTTTAGGCTTTTCATTTGATACCCATATTGCTAGGTTTGGAAACGAACTTTTATCTATCTTTTTTGAGCGGCGGCCATGTTGAATTTATGTCAATGTTGCTAGGTTCATAGTGCTCTACTTATCAAAGCCTTTTATTTGATACCCATATTGCTGGATTTGAAAATGAACTTTTATCCATTTTTTGAGCGGCGGCCATGTTTAATTTAGGGCAATTTTGCTTAGTTCATAATGCTTTACTCTTTTAGGCCTTTCAGTTGATACCCATATTGCGTGGTTTGGAAACTAACTTTTATCCACCTTTTTTGAGTGGCGGCCATGTTGAATTTATGTAAATGTTGCTAGGTTCATAGTGCTTTACTCATCAGGGCCTTTCATTTGATACCCATATTGCTGGGTTTGAAAACGAACTTTTATCCTTTTTTTTTTGAGCGGAGGCCATTTTGAATTTAGGTCGATTTTCCTAGGTACCTAATGCTCTACTCTTCAAGGCCTTTCATTTGTTACCCATATTGCTAGGCTTGGAAACTAACTTTTATCCACCTTTTTTGAGCGGCGGCCATGTTAAATTTATGTCAATGTTGCTATGTTCATAGTGCTTTACTCTTCAAGGCCTTTCATTTGATACCCATATTGCTAGGTTTGGAAACTATCTTTTATCCACCTTTTTTGAGCGGCGGCCATGTTGAATTTATGTCAATGTTGCTAGGTTCATAGTGCTCTACTCATCAATGCCTTTCATTTGATACCCATATTGCTGGGTTTGGAAACGAACTTTTATCCGTTTTATTTGAGCGGCGGCCATGTTGAATTTAGGGCGATTTTCCTATGTTCATAGTGCTCTACTCATCAAGGCCATTCATTTGATATGCATATCGCTGGGTTTGGAAACGAACTTTATCGGCAGTCATGTCAAATTAAGTTAACGTGGCTAGGTTCAATGTGTTCTACTCTTTACGTTCTTCGTTCGATATCCATGTTCCTTAAGTGGACCAAAAAAAATGTGATCCGTCATTTTAGACATTAGGATCAAGAGTCCCGTCCCGTCCCTCTACGCGTAACCCAGAACATTGCAGTCATATATTTTTTTTAATTATCAATATTAATCTATTACTTTTAATAGTTTTTTTAAATGGATGAAAGAGTTTGATTCCTTAGTCCTAATGTAAAAACATATAACACCTTTCAAAATAGCTTGAAAAGAGTATCTTCATTTTTCAACATTTCAAATATTTCAAAAATTGTACCGATTTTGTGAAAATTAGTCAAGAATATTAAACCGATAAGTATTATTATAAAAAATGCTTTATACATTGGTTGTATGGCTTGATCTTTTTGCCTTACCACCACGGTACGACATAAAAAAAAGACAATTTGGTTGGCGAAATCCAGTTGGGCACAGCCATTAACAGAAAATATTTATTTGTACTATATGTGAAACACTTCATTCCTGCCTTTCAATTTTCGAAATCCAATTACTTAAGATCAGGCTGTATGGCGTTGTTCCATTGCCTTTCCTTCGTGGAAGAAAATACCTTCTCTCTGTACTATGTGACAGACTTGTCAAAATAATTTCACGTGCGCCATGTTGTTTTTCTACTTAAAGCCAATTCGAAAATTTTATATGTTATTTTTTCACTAAAAATAAAAAGTGAATTTAAACAAACGAAATTATGCCTAAATGTTCTTCCGGAAAATTCTAAGCATTGTGGTGTAAGCCATATTAAATTCTGTCCAGTAGTTTCGGAGATCTTTCCGGACAAACAGACAAACAAACAAACAGGTTTTATATTTCGCAATTACAGATTTTTGTACCCCTACGATTTTATTATATATAGAGATAATAATTCACTAATAATCATTAAACCACGTTTTTTTTCAATAGTTGTAAAGCCGAAGTAAATAGACTTTATTTACACTCAACAGGCAGGCTTTCATCTCACTCTACTTTCCTTCAGATCAACATCGGTCTCAATCAATAAACTACGGAGGCGGTAAACCTTCCGTCCGGTCCTCATATGCCCCACCTAGCCACAGGGCGCCCAAAAGTTTTCCCAATAGAGGTATCCACTCGAAGACACGTTTACCCCAACGATTGTTAAATCACTTCAGCTTGAAGATATCTATATTAGACTATATATATTATTCATCCTGGTTCTCGTACGAATCACTTCATTTTTGATGTTGGCCCTAAGCTACTTTAAGCTTTGGGATGATGATTAAATTCTAATTTTCACGTCTTGTCATTAACAATTCAAATATCGTAGAAAAATATGCAATCATGTAAATTGTAAATGGCGATTTAAAAGAGGAGATAAAAAATTTTACCTTTCGAGTTTCTTGCCTGTTCTTCTCGAGAAGGCCTCCCAATTTCCGAACAGGTGTAGAATCAACTTTTTTTTTTCATTCCTACTTGTATTTGCAGACATCCTGATTATATTCAGAATGTATGCACATACAAGGTTAATATGTTTCCTTTAAATTAGAATGTGTTGCTTTGTTTTGACGTCAATAAGTGCCTGTAAAGGCCTATGTTGAATAAAGATTTTTGAATTTGAATTTGTGAAATTAGAAATAAAATCGGCTTAGAAATACATTAGATACAAGCATTTGAAAAGGTTAATATGGAAGCGATTATACAAAGAGATCCGACATCAACCGCGACGTCATTGTTGAGTACGGCCATATAAACTCCATGTAAATTGCCGTTTTGCTAGAAAGAGATAGAGAAAAATCTTTAATACCCAATATCTTGGTTTTTTTATAATTATTCGAAAACCGATTTTTTTCTTTCCGTTTATGACTTCTACTAAAGCAATATTTTTTTTTCATTCATCTAGCAGCCTATAACGACGAAACAAATACAAAAACAAAGACATTTGTTCAATTCGATTATAAAAGGGGGCAATTGGTGTTACTATCGTAACTTCCAGTCGGTACCAGGGTTGGCTGCTTGAGTACCTCCGTTTTACTCGTACCTAAGTATTTCTACCGCAAGCAGCAGTGCTTGCATTCCCTTCGGCTACTTAGGAAACTAATGATTCGAAACCAGTTGCTGTGTTCTGGTTTCAAGGGTAAGATATAGCGGAGAAGTTTTTGGGTACCGTGACTTTACATCTTATGGCATATAGGCGTTAATTTTAATAATTTCTTAGTCGACAAAGCATATTAAGTTAATATTGACATATCTACCTATATGTAATGAATTAATGGGTAGTCCCTTTCTTCTCCGAATATCAATCGTCCGAAAATCATAATCCCGAAAACGCTTGCTATAATCATCACTTTCCATAATGTTCGGGTATACGAAATTGTGTATTACCTAATCGTCTTTAGTTCTAATGCTTTTGTGTCATAATATCGGGTGCTATAATAATAAGATATCCTAATTTTATTACTTGCTATAAAGTCACATTTCCTACGTGTTATATTGTATAATATTGTTAGTCCGAATGATGGTTTATAATAATTTTGTTAGTCCTAAAACATCTTTAAAAGTTGATTTATCTTGGTTATGTTATCAATATCATAAAGCTTAGACTTACTATCAATAATAACAAATTGAATTAAAATGTTGTCTTATGAACCTTAACAACCGTTACGTTTTCAAATTCAGTGACAGAAATATATCGCTGTAAAACCGACACCACGTAGTCTTGTCTGCCCTACCCCTGAGTGTTATTTAAGCCCGCGTAGGCGCGGAGGGGCGAGGCGGCCCGCGAGCTGAGAAGCAGGTGGTTTTAAGCTTAGGCTTGCTGGCCTCAGCCGCGGTGGTGGGCGAGAACCATCTGCGACGATAAGGTCGCGTGGGACCGCCCGCCGGAGCCCCGCAGCGCCGGAGCCGTGACAGAAGCCATGCATGCTGCATACTGCTTGCTTGAATGCTTGAAGCTTGCTTGCATGCTTTAAGCTTGCTTGCATGCCGCATGCTTGCTTGCATTACATCAAGTGACTGTTTTTAAACGTATGCATGGATTTGGTAATACATATAATGAAAGAACTTTATATTTGTGGTATTTCGATTTTAGGGCACGTGTTCGTTATATTATGAGATATTACGTTAGGACTTATGACTATTATGGAAAAGGTTTTTAGGAATTTTAAATATTATAGATTGTGATATTTATAGCAAAAAAATTTAGGTCATATTATATTTAGAGATTTCGGTTTTCGGGCAAGTGATATTATGAGAAATTAAGTTAGGGGTGCTTATCATTCGGATATATGATGATTATGTCAAAAAACATTATGACACGTTAGATTATGGATAAAAAAAATATGAGACAAAATAGAGAACCGAATTAATGATGCACGTCAAATTGACATTGTTTTTATTATTTAAACACACGACATAGGTAATATTAATGGATTTAATTTAAATTAATTTAATTTGTTAAGTTGACATTATTTTAATATTTTATTGTATTGTATTATTTATAATTCTTGACATTCATTTTATATAAGTAATTGGGTATTTTATTGTAATTTAATTTGTGACAATGTACTGTTTTAATTTCTGGACATAAAATAACTATAATTTCAGATTATATACCTACTCGTATGCCAATAAGGTTAAACATAGCTGAGCTTATAATTTTAATTCTAACATCAATGTACCTATGTTTATGAGTAAATAAATGAATATGAATATGATTTTTTGTTACTTTAATTTAAAGGTTGATAAATATAATTATTCAACAACACTAGTTACGATCATGGTTAAATCGAAAGGTTCATATACCCATCCAAAATTTCGACGTCCCTCTTAAATCGGGACACCTGGTATTCCTAGTTGAGGAGGTCGATTGCTTGGTGACCGCTGTGAGGTGGTTGAGGATTGACGCAAGCTACACTCTCCGGAGTACCTAACCTCCGAAAGGTATGCGTCATAGGGAAATTATGTTTTTAGGCCGAAGAATCCAACGTCTTATCTCGTAGTCCGTAACGATTTCAACAGGGGGTTACCCCGAGACTAGAGGTTAAATTGTGTAAATAGAGACATCGCTATCTGTGTATAACGCCGTCTCGCTTCAGCCGCTGTTGTAACATGCTTCTAGCAGTCATATTAAGTCACCGGTTTCTTGATAACTCGGGATTCCCTTGACATCAAAGACATCATTGGCCTTATTGACATAATATGATAAGAAGCATCAAATTCTCTTTACAGCACACGAGTTACCCTTGTGATTTACGAACTCCTTTCAGAAGACGTGATGTCGTGTTGTTCCGTGACGCCGTGACATTCCGTGGTGCCGTGACGTTCCGTTGTGCCGTGACTTAATGTTGTTATGGTATGATCCTACGTGCGAATTCGTGTATGGGCTATACAAAACTGTCAAATTTCTCTTATTGTACCTTAAACTGTTAAGTTCTAAGTCGATAAAAAAATATTTTGTGGTAGCCTGATGTGCTGTTGATTGTACTTACTATCTACTTTGCCATTCCATATCCCGGGATACGGAGCGAGAATGCGTAGCGAAATAGAATCGCATTCAATCTCGATCTGCTTTGATAGTCTTTGGCTATCAAAGTTAAAAAAAATCGGTAACAATTTCATCTCAAGTTGGCTGTCTAAGCTTGTCTGCCACTAACAGAGTACCTATATAGCCAAATCAGCGACACAGAGCGCTGCTTCAATATACAACACGATTACAAAGTACTATTAGATTCTTTTGCGTGGCCTTACTTAAAGGGATATCAAAAGAGACTTATTCCAAGGAATCTCGAATGATCTGCTGCATTTTCTTCTTAAATAATTAAAAAAGTAGGATACTTGGCTACTATCAAATTATAACCAATAAAAACTAGGATAAATTAAAACTCATAAAATTCGTCATCTTGATTTCTTAAGAATGATTCCGGGACATCAAGACGAATCTTATGACATATCTATCGAAATCGGTTGAGCCGTTGAGTAGTTACGAGTCAAAAATTAATAGTAAGTAACATTTTTGAAAACAAGCTTTTATTTAAATGCTGAAAAAGAGGAAAAAATATATTAATTTATTACCATGTCACAATTTTTTATTATGAGTTAAAAGCTTTACCTATTTCTTAAAAATATTTTTTTCTTAGAATTACCAATATCAAGATAAAGTTAAGTAGGTATTGTATTATTGTTCATCTACTTAGGTAAATCTCGCGGTCTCGGTATCAATCTTATTTTGAGCTTCGCGGAGAAATGTTCTTGTATGTTTTAAGAATATCGTAAGTAACTATGTCATAAAAATAATCTCACCGAAGTTCACCGCGTCTCGTCCGTCTTTTGTCCCATTTTAATGAACTTAATGTTTCTTATCTCATTTGAAAAACCAATTAACTTGTAATAGTTAATGACCTTAGGAAAAAACAACTACACAAAATTACGTTTGTGGCACATCGTTGATAAAAGCTTCCGAATAAACGTAGTCTTTGTAAATATTTTTTGCTGGTGTCGGACACAATAATATTTTATCGGTGGTGACGTTATTGGTTGAACTTCCAGGTCAACTTGAATATAAATGGATAATAATCTCATTTAGATCCAGTGTTTGTGCAAAGACTCAGACTGTAAACATGTCTAAGTGTGTAATAGCGAGTGCCATAATTTTGCTAATTGCCTTGCAAATTAATGCATCTTTAGATGCGTTTTTTAAGGAACAAGCAGACAATTTGAACATCTTTTTCAAAGAGCAAATCAACCGTGTCGAGAAAGCAGTTAATAAGAGTTACAATGATGCAGTGTCAACTCAGAACAGAGTCAACGATTACATTGAAGAACAAAAGAAAAAGATATCGGACGATGTCAATAATTACATTGACAATGTAAAGGAAAGTGGCAGGGACTTTGTAGATCAATACACATTTATGCCGACGGAAAGCCCATCATCAAGACTGGATAATCCAGATTTGGTTTTAACGGTGCCATCGATTGTAAGACGCAATGGTTACGATTGTGAAACGCACGCGGTTCTTTCTGATGGATTTATACTGAACATTCATAGGATACCTCGAGCAAAGAACGGTAGAGGATATAATAAGAACACCGTTCTATTGCATCATGGTTTATTCGCTAGTTCTGCTGACTGGATTTTAAGTGGACCGGACAAGTCTCTTGCGTATGTTCTGGCTGATGCTGGGTACGATGTTTGGATGGCCAATATAAGAGGAAACAAGTACTCTAAAGAGCATTTAAAATTCAAAGAGAAAACTAAGGAGTATTGGAACTTTTCGTGGCACGAAGTGGCCGTATTTGATGTCCCGGCGATCATTGATTATATTCAGAAAATAAAAGGCACGGATACCAAAATTGGATATATCGGACATTCTATGGGAACGACAATTCTTTTTACAATGCTATCAGTTCGTCCAGAATACAACGACAAATTAAGCGTTGGCATAGCACTGGCTCCAGAGGTTTTTATATCAAACATGGAATCACCGTTAAAGTCTCTAGCGGGCATAACTAGCAACATAGCCCACACTGAAATGATGTACGGGTCCTATGAGTTTGTTCCGAAAAATTCTTTCTTTGGGCAGATGCACAAGATGTGCGAGGCGCAGCATATGGATTCATACATTTGCAATAACATTATATTTTATTTATGCGGTGCCGACGACAGACAGTTTAATAAGACTGTCCTGCCAGTTTTTCTATCTAACTTGGGCACAGGTACTTCTTGGAAGACTGCAGTTCATATGTCACAGATGATATTGTCAGGCAAATTTCAGCACTTTGATTATATATACGAAGGATACAATCGAAGGATATACGGACAGGCGACGCCCCCGGAATATAATTTAAGCAAAGTAACATTAAACGTAACGTTGTTTTGGTCCAAGAACGATTTGCTGTCCAATGAGAAGGATGTGAGGAAACTTCACGAGAAGCTGCCAATTACGACAGAAATGTATTTGGTGCCATTTGATAAGTTTAACCACATAGATTATCTCTGGGCCATCAATGCACCTCGTTTAGTGAACGATAAAGTTTTAGATGTTTTAAAACAGTCTTTTGTGTCTGAACGGAAGCCGTTCTATTTTAATTTTAGCTTTGCATAAATAACGTGGACTTTGACTACTTACAATGAGTGAGATTGATGTATTATTCTATTTATCAGTATTAAAATTGTGTTTAAGTAATTCTTTTGGTATGAATATGTTTCCTAGAAATTTTGGTTGTTTTTAAATGTTTATTTTGATAATTTAAAAATAGTAGCTACACAAGTCTACAGATATAGAAATATTGAGCATATCTCAGAAAATAAAGAAATTAAATATACCAGCTGTTTTTGTCTCGTATACCAACAATGGTCTATAAATATAAAAAATACTACCTACATGGCTATTATTCTCTGTATTTCAGCTTGAATTGATGGTTTTGGACTTGAATGAATCCTGTGTTGGCGCTTGTCTGTTTTTCTCAGAGACGAATTGTGTTAATGAATTATTATAAAAACTTGTATCACCAACATCCGGGTTAACAAATTGACACTGGTGATTTTTTTTTCTTATCTCTTAACACATAAATAATTAGTTGTACTATTTTTACAAGCTATGTATGTATGTTCGGGTCAAATCTTGACAGTTACATTTGACTCACTAATGTCTGACTGAACCGTGGAATACACATTTAGTTCTGATGACAATACAATAGGCTAGATGAATTTAAAAAAAAATTGCTTTAATAGAAGCTCATTCATATTATTATAATAAATAGATAGAAAGAAAAAATCGGTTTTCGAATAACTATAAAAACAACCAAGATATAAGGTATAAAAAATTCTTTATCATCTCTTTCTAGCAAAACGGCAATTTACATGGAGTTTATATGGCCGTACTAAACAATGACGTCACGGTTGTTGTCAGATCTCTCTGTCTAATCGCTTCCAAATCAACAGTTTAAAATGCTTGTATTTCACGTATTTCTAAGCCGATTTTAATTCTAATTTCACATGATTGCATCTTTTTGTACGGTATTTTATTATTTTATGACGAGACGTGAATATTAGAATTCATCATCATCTCAATTATGTATAATTAGTATCTTTATAAATCCAAAATGGCCGCTGCAACAAATTGGCGGATCACATATTTTTGTAGAACCCTCGCAATATGGGTATTAAATGAAAGGGTTTGGCATGCAGAATACAGAACTTTTAGAAAATAAAAATCAAATCCAAGATAGTTGCAGTCACAAAATAGCGGTTTACATATTTTGTACAACCCCCATAATATGGGTATCAAATGTAAGGATTTCACCTGTAAAGACTAGGCAAAGTTTAGTGCGAGACGCCCTGCAGCACTATGGACAGAAGATTTTAAAGGTTGACTTGTAGCGGATAGATGCAGGCTGCCTAAGACCGAAGTAGTTGGTGCTCTTTGGGGGCGGCCTAGGTTCAGCAGTGGACAACGATAGGCTAAAATGATAATAACGATTTGTAACGGTCAATATGTTATTATTTTGGAACATGATTTGTATGCTTATTCTGTAAAGGTAGCCATACACGGTAGGGTGTACCTGATAGGTTTACCTGCACAGGTACCTGCACAGTTACACCCGCCAGGTAAAGGTAGCCATACACGCTAGGGTATGGTTACATATTGAAACGCATAACCTTTTTCGTCATAAACTAAAAATGCATAATTTTAATTGCCATAATCGTCACTTGCCATAAGTCTTTATATCATAACTTCATAACACATAATATTATAAGGCCGAAAGAAATTCAATGATGTATGTGAAGTCGACCCATCCGCACTGGGCCAGCGTGGTTGACTAAGGCCTAATCACCCTAATACATAGGGTAGGCTCGAACCCTTCGGCGGGGACGTATATGAGCTATGATGATGAATTTGTTGACGTCAATAAGTGCCTGTAAAGGTCTATATTGAATAAAGATTTTTGAGTTTGAGTTTGAGTTTGAGATGACATCTGTCAGAATTCCGTCGAATTAAAAATCAGACTATAGATAGTCTTAAAAAATGAAAAGAACAATTAATATACCTACTTAGTTACTTTGGCACCAACTTACACCAGAACAACTCTTGAAACGTTACCAAGCTCAAATTCGAACGTGTATGGAGTACTGTTCCCACCTTTAGGACGGCTCTGCCAAATATCAGCTGGCTGCTATGGACTCAGTTAAACGTCGTGCCCTGAGATTGATAAATAATTGTCATCTATTCGAGACCAAACTCCAAAGCCTCGAACATCGGCGTAAAGTGGCCTGTCTGTCGGTATTTTATAAGATACATTTTGTAGAGTGCGCTCAAGAGCTACATAGTCTTATACCTCCTGCTCCATTCCTTTTTAGAGATCTAAGACGCACGTCGGGGATTCATCCCTACACTGTGGACATTCCATTTTGCCGAACTAAACGATTCGGCAATCTTTCCTCATTCGTGTCGCCAAGGAATGGAACTCTTCACCTTCGGCGGTGTTCCCAGACCATTATAACCTTGGTCTTTTTAAAAAAAAGGGTGAATGGGCATTTACTAGGTAAGCGCGCTCCATCAAGACCCAGTCTCGATTACCATCAGGTGATTCTGGGTCAAGCGCAAACATATAAACAATAATAATAAAAAACTTCAATATGTTGTATGTATTCTAAAATTTTTTATGACTTTTTGGTGTTTTTGAAGTCGGTTTTATTTTTTTCATTTTAATTATTTCGACATAATTATTGTAACAGGCGTAAACACTTATTATTGACATTGCATTTCAAATAACGTTTTATTTTTAATTAATATGATAATTCCTTTGCGAATGCTGCACCTACCTATATGTATATAGGCTAGGCTTATACATCGGTTATACGTCTCCCATAATATTTAAATGTATTTAATGTATATTCTGTTGGTGTGTCTCAATAAATAATTATTATGTTTTATAAGAATCCCTTTGTCTCCTGTGTGTCGTGTCGCAGTTCATTAGACCGATTGAGTTATCGGCATTATCTATTAATTACAGTGTTGTGACTGGGCGAGTCGATATTAATAGTTCCTTCAGCTTAAAAGCGAAAACAGGATCGCTAGTGATAACCTACACAGTGAATATATTTTAGATATTCATTATTATAATATATTTTACAGGTACAGTATCGGGTAGGTACTATGTAGTAGGTATTGGCCAATGAAACTCAGCTTTGAGTTAGGCCACCAGGATCCCCCAGCCCGATCCCCAAGGGGATCTACGTGAACTCGTCAGTTCATCAGAATTCTGTAAAACAATCAGCACTTTATACCTAAATCTTTCACAAACAGATCGCAAAATCGAAAAATGGTGTTCATACACACATACTATTCCGAAAGACCGATCGAATTCGAACGACATCTCACACCATTGGGTAGACGAGAAAAGTCATCCTCACTAAATATATGTAAGGGAGAGGTACCTCTTGCCGACAAAGTGGTTAAATAAAATTCTAAATTTTATTTTACTACTTTGTCGGCGTGATTTAATTTTACAATTTCGAATTTTCAATGACACATACTTACTTTATACTTACTATACTTACTAATATTATAAAGCTGAAGAGTTTGTTTGTTGGGTTGAACGCGTCATCTTTGGAACTACCGGTCCGAATTGATAATAGTTATTTGTTATACATGAGTGCAAAGTTGCTTTTTAACCGCGTGCTCAATTTTAATGACCGAGCAAGCAAAGGATTCAAAAATTAGAATCCTGAACGTTAGCGAGGGAATCGAAAGAGCACAAGGTGAAAAATCTTTGCACCCGAGTGCAACACGTAATTTTTCATCCCCCCTCAGCGAGGAAATGACTAAATGCAAGATAAAACATTAACAATCTCAAGATACTTTTATTTCAGTTTAGGTACATATTTACTACAACATTAAAATAAACTTCTTCGTCGCTGGAATCACTCATTTTCGTTTTTTTTTACTTGTTTTCAAGTTTCTTATTTATAACAATACGACGTCAAAACAAAAAAATGATATTAGAAACCTCAATATCATTTTTTAAGACCTATCCATAGATACCCCACACGTATATGGGATGGGAAAACATTTTTGAGTTTCACTTCTAAGTATAGGGGAACCCCCAATATTTATTGTTTTATTTCTATTTTTAACCGGATTCAAAAAAAGGAGGTTATCAATTCGACCCGTATGTAATATTTCCAGAACTGCCCAGTTTTCATATATGTTAGTCTATATCAGCGTCTGAACAAATGTGCCAAATTTCAAAAGTGTATGTATGTATGTTTTGATGTTTGTGTTGTTCAACTTAGGGAATACTGCAAGTTTCATCAAAATCGGTTCAGTGGTTTTTGAGATAGGGAATTTTAACCAACTTTTTAACCGACTTCAAAAAAGTTACAAATAAAAAAATATTTTACAAAAAATAAAAACCGACTTCAAAGAAGTTAAAAAAATATAAGAATAGGCACAGACAACATCACAAGGTTATCAATTCGACCCGTATGTAATATTTCCAGAACTGCCCAGTTTTCATATATAATATGTTAGTCTATATCAGCGTCTGAACAAATGTGCCAAATTTCAAAAGTGTATGTATGTATGTTTTGATGTTTGTATTGTTCAACTTAGGGAATACTGCAAGTTTCATCAAAATCGGTTCAGTGGTTTTTGAGATAGGGAATTTTAACCAACTTTTTAACCGACTTCAAAAAAGTTACAAATAAAAAAATATTTTACAAAAAATAAAAACCGACTTCAAAGAAGTTAAAAAAATATAAGAATAGGCACAGACAACATCACATTTCTATATTGAAGTCGGTGACAAATTTTAAGATTTTCTAGGGATCATCGTTTGACACCGACTTCGATATTATAAATGTGATGTTGTCTGTGCCTATTGTTATATTATTTTTAACTTTTTAGAAGTCAGTTTTTATTTTTTGTAATGTGTGAAAATCTTAATGCGGTACACAGAATACATCTACTTAACAAGTTTCAACAGTATAGTTCTTATAGTTTCGGAAAAAAGGGGCTGTGACATACGGACGGACAGACAGACATGACGAATCCATAAGGGTTCCGTTTTTTGCCATTTGGCTACGGAACCCTAAAACGCGTTAAAGTCTTTTATAAGGCGAAACGTTTCATAAATATTATTAATGTAAACATGGGTAGGTTTCGGCATGATAGGGTATTGACCAAAACTTGTTAGTATATTAATATCCATGCCAAATTACAGCTTTCTAGTACCTACTGAGTCTCTGAGCTAAATCGCGGACAGACATACAGACGGACATGGCGGAACTATAAGGGTTCCTTGTTGATTACGGAATGTTAAAAATCAGTTCACATACAGGTATTATTAATACGTGCATGAAATTAAATTCACAAAATACAGTAGAGAAAGTTCATTAGAAAAACATACAACAATAATCAACTTCGTTCGCATTTGTAATATTCCTTGTTATGTATTTTAACGTATTTATCAAGATATAATATATAAAAAAGTCACATTAACAAGACATATGATAGCAATTCTTGTCTGAGTAGTTTTAGGGCATTTAAATGTTTTCGTTACGTACGCTGGCCTCCGGGGATTGGACCTAAAACTTTAAGGTTCAACTCGAAAATTCTTACACTTTTACCTATCCATACTAATATTATAAATGCGAAAGTAACTCTGTCTGTCTGTCTGTCGCGCTTTCACGCCAAAACTACTGTACCGATTTAAATGAAATTTGGTAGGCAGATAGTATAGAGCCTGAGAAAGGGCAAAGGATAGCTTTTATCGCAGAAATCACTCCTTAATGGGGAGAAAAGGAGAGTGGAAGTTTGAATGGGGAATCAATAACCGCTAAACCGATTTAGATGAAATTTGGTATGAAGATACTTTGAGTTATAGGAAAGGATAAATAATCGTTTTTATCTCTGAAATCATTAATTAAGGGTGTTAAAGGGGGGGGGGGGGGTAAAGGGGAAATACGCGGACGAAGTCACGGGCAAAAGCTAGTAATGCCAATAATTTGAAAACAATAAATAAAGCTCGGTATACACGTGACAACTTATTTTGCAGTCTCGATCAAAACATTCGTAAAAAGTACCTAGTGATAAAACTTTTTTTACTTCATATTAGTTTGACGCTTTTCACGGATAACGTGCTATGAGGTTGAACTGTGAACAAGGCAAAGAATTACTTAAATTACGTGCGACGTATATAAAAAGGCAACCGTTACTGACTGATCTATCAACACACAACTCAAACCACAGAACGGACTGCGCTGAAATTTGTTACGTAGGCATCCACTAAGAAAGGATTTTTCTATCGTTTCATAACGAAACGATAACTAAATTCGTCACCGTTTCTGAGATCATCATCATCACAGCTCATATACGTCCCCACCGAGGACCACGAGGCTACCCTAACATGTTATGGCGATTACGCCTTAGTCAAACCATGCTGGCCCAGTGCGGATTGGTTGACTTTACATACACATTTGAATTACTTCGCAGGTTTCCTCACGATGTTTTCCTTCATCGTAGGAGTATCAGATAAATGTACGTATGAAATTCGTGAAACGGAAACACATTGGTACATGGCAGGATCGATCGCGGGCCTCCCGATTCTACTCGGAGCACAGTCCAGTGCCGAGGCCACAGCGCCACCGACGCTCTTCGTTTCTGATATAAGTAACGAAAACAAATTCCTAGCCAACCATTGATTTACTACGAAACGTAGATAACGCATGAACGTTCGAAAAGTGGGCCGGTGAAGAACTGCCCAATCGGGCCTCGTGCAGTTCTTTTCCATGCGTTTGGAGCGACAACGCGATAAGCAATTTTGAGCATTATGTTTGAGAGCATAAAGTTGATATTTTCTTGTAGCAATTACTAAAACGTCAAATTTAATGTGGCTAGGTATGAAATGGTGTAACTGCACACGGTTGTACTTCAAATAGTTGCCGTAATAATAAAGAATAAGGTTGAATTCGATAAATACGGTACTTTCTTTATGGTAATATTAATTCGGGTGTGCATATTCAACTACCTATTTAACAGCGTATCAAATGTATAGTCGATTAGGTGACAGATTTCAAGCGCGTTTTTGTATGAAATGCTCTATCTACGTTTGGTAGTAAATCAATGTAGCCAACGTAAGGATTAGCGATCGCTGTGTCAAATTGTTCTTTCCGTAAGAAAGCAACATATGGTTATCTAAGTACCCAAAACTGGGAAATGGAAATGAAATGGTAGGAAAATAAATTATTAAAATTCATATTTTCATCTCATTTTAATGAAAAATTTGTTGTTTTGCGTAGTTTATTCATCATTATTCATCGATCTGTTGCGAATCAATTTGCCCACCAACTTACATATCGATGACTGATCGATTCGCCACGCTATGTAGCGATGGCATATATCAATCTTACACATTTTGTTCTTGTCGAATTTCGTTATCCTTTTTGAATTGTCACTTAGTCTAGGCCCCCTACAGGTTAGTTAATTGAAAATTATTATTCAAATAAAAATAGTTTAGCTTAGACGCCAATGACATCAAATCCCCAATGACATGTGTAAGAAGGGTCAATAAAACACGCCCAGAGATATAACTAATCACTGTTGTATTTGCAAATTATAAATGCACACTGACTTGCAACTTACATCTCCTTTGCTTTTATACCCAATATTTCCCGCCATTTGCGCTAGGCGCGCACGCTGCTTTTCTCCCACGTGTTCTTTAGCCGGAAGTTCACGAAATATGAGGAAAGTAGCGTGCGCTCATACAATTTCAGCAAGTATAATAATTTAAAAAACATTTAAGTAATATTTTAAAAAGCAAATACTATTTTATAATTATTTCTAAGTATTTTTACCATTTAATAGGTTTTACAGCAATGAGGTGCACAAGGAAATACCTTCTCACTGGTACCGGAAGTAGATATTGAGATGGTTATTTAATGTGACTATTTCTTACACATGTAACGTCTAAAAGGGTGTGTATTTTTACCAAGCCCTTCGCACATCTAATAAGTATGCAAATAACTGGGCCAACTCTATTTACATAGTGCATTAGCATCTTCTTTCGCGTTGCTCACGCATATTCATTGCTTAGTGTAATCGCTTGCACATTTTCCTTGTTGAAGACCACGCTTTGCGATTCTCCTTTTCACAGAGCTGTGCTGAGCGAGGCTATTACGTGTACTTAGTATATTTACTATTAGTTTGATGTGAATCAAAATCTTTATCGCTGATACAATAAAATTTACATTAAAGGAATAACTGTATACAAAAGGCGACCTTACTGCCAAAGTGGCAATCACTAACAGGTAGATATATTTTTCGCCGTGCACCCCTCAACTTACTAAACCTACTCTAGTGGAAATACAACCTTAATAACTTACCATGTCATGCTTACGTAAATAATTAATCGTACAAACTTGTCTCATGTTAGTTGGGCTTTGTAATATTGATAAGTTAACGGAATAATTTTAATTAGCTTATATCAATGATAAGTGTCTAGAACGGACGACCTATGTCCATAATAATAATGACGTATTTAAAAAAAAGTCTCCTAGAATCCTTTGTTAAATGCAACCTTCGAAGGATGTCCGTTCCTTCATTAATATCAAGGAGTATGGCTCTCAGCTTCTTTTATTTGAGGGAGTTGAAAAGAAGTTTGTATAATAATAGGGTTTGAATTTTCAGAAGTGATCAGGAAAAAAACTTTATTATAAAAGCTGCTTCAATATTAAATTTCCTATGCTTAAGCTTAATACCCACTCACTAAGCAAAGGACGAGTAACCAATGTTTTATGTTTGCAACTGTTGACAATGCAGATCTGAGGTCCAATTCTGCTAATAAGTTACAACCGAATCGAAACTAAACCGTTGCGATCGACCAATGGGAGAGCGTATATTGCCATTCAACTGTTCGATGACGTGTAATGTGGCGTTCTGATTGGTCGATCCCAACGATTCAGTTTCGATTCAGCTGTAACTTATTAGTAGAATTGGGCCTCTGCTGTAACCGTCTGACTCATATTCACTAACGTCGGTTGTTAACTAGAACTTCACTTTTGAAAGAAACTTATTAGCCATTAGTGCTATTATGAACGCTGCCGTACGTAACATATGTAATCGCTAAACTAGTAAAAGATATAAATAAAGTTTCATTCAAAAATAACAGTTCTAGTGCTAACTATAACTGTCATTTTTGACGTTGCTAAACCGTAATTAATAAATACGTCTGCAGATTTAAGGAAGCTGTAGTGTATGACACCAGCACTGGACCACAAAACACTCACCTTTTCCGGAGTCAACTTTCGATTGGGACTTGATTTTTCGATTCTATTGGGATCCACCACTCTGATGAGCGTTCCCGATTATCTTATAAGGATCCATTATTCTTTACCGACTACCGACTGATTATTCATACGATACGAGTAAAGATACGATTTAAAATTCCCTCCGATTGAGTCATGTAGCGCAGAGGCGCGTTCAGAGCCTTCGCGCGAAGTACAACTTTTCGCTCTAACCCCGTTCAATGCCTTCGAGCGTGACAACCGGGTGAAACAACCGCCCGTTCAAGACCTTTGAGTGTTGGCGCGAGTTACAACCGAACAACCATCGAATTTGATGGTTGTAAAACGCTCTGACGTTTCTTACTGAAATACTCTTACGTGATTGGATGATATTGGCGGCCATATTCTAAAATGTTATCTGATAGAAAGAAAGAGAAATAAAAGTTCATGTGAAAGAGGGAGATAAAAGATTTGGTTGCTGCAATCCGTTCAATGCCTTTGAGCGAGTTAAAAAACAACCGGACAACTACACCCAGAGGCGCTGAACGCGCCTCTGCACGCAATGCGTGTTAGGTGGCGTTCATGCGGTACCCATTTCTCGAGCTCTATCACTGGTAGAGTTTCTGAGCCCGCCGGCTAGTTACTACCGCCTTACATTAGCTTGGCGCCATAATGTTATTAGCATTGTGTTCTGACGGTTAGAGGTAAGGTCGCCAGTCAATTAGAGGTAATCGCGCTTTCACCTTCGGCCTTATCATCACTCACCATCAGGTTAGATGAAGGGCAAGAGTTTTCCTGTTGTATGTAAAAAACAATAATCACGAATCTCAAGCGTGCAATTGATTATCAGATTATCAGTAATTTCATTCGCACAATAATAATTACAAAAGTCGAATATTTTGCAAGCAAATTTGAAAGATATGCCGAATTGCGGACACCGATGCAATCACCGAAGTTTTCGCCTGTTAATTAATGATGTTTAAATTCTATTTGGCGCGTCTGCGGCGCTGTGGACTCGGCACTGCCCGTGGCTCGATCCTGCCATGTATTAATGTGGTTTTCGTTTTTCAAATGTACATGTATTTATCCGATGCTCTAACGGTGAAGGAAAACATAGTGTGGCAACCTGCATATATCTGCGAAGAAATTCAAAAGTGTATGTGAAGTCGTTCAATGCGCACTGGGCCAGCGTGGTTGATTAAGGGACCCTAATTTAGGATAAGCTCGAGCCTCTTAGGTGATGATGATGATGATGAAATTCTATTTAGTAATCAGTGTTTCTTATGGGAAAGGGTTATACGATTATATAGTGCCAAGTCAGTGAGCAGTCCTACAGTGATCGATTAGAACAAGATTGACACAATAACGTAACAGAACAAAATAATGTCCCCGTTGCCCGCTATCGACGCGTATTGGCTAAGCGCGTCAATGCGGGGTTCCTGTTTGTTAAACAAATAGGGACACATCCTCGCAGAAGGAGGCGACAGCCCCCCATTCCGCCTTGCCGCGGAGCATGGCCACGACCATGCTCGGCAGCGAGAGGTTTCCGCCTCCCAGCGCAGCGTTGAGTTCGCTGCGCTGGCGTCGCCAAGCCAGGCAATAGTGACCGAAGCTGCCATGCCCGGTCAGTCCTGCACTATGCGGAATGTGAAGCTGCCCTGCCGGCGCCCAACCCACTCCTCAAACACCTGACAAATCGCCTCGATCGTCCGGTGGCTGGCAGCTGGGGAGGCAAGTGCCTCACCCCACTGGCTCAGAGCCTCCCATCCCACGGTGCTAACATAGAGAAGACCCAATTATATTTCCTCATGAAGGAGCCTTGATTGAAACTTTTTGTATATGTATGTATCTATCAAAAAAGGTACTAGCGAATAGCGATACACAATACTACAGAGTCTTCATTGTTTGCCCCACTGTAAAATAAATTACTACACAATATTTGTATAACCCCACTGGCTCAGAGCCTCCCATCCCACGGTGCTAACTTAGAGAAGACCTAATTATATTTCCTCATGAAGGAGCCTTGATTGAAACTTTTTGTATATGTATGTATCTATCAAAAAAGGTACTAGCGAATAGCGATACACAATACTACAGAGTCTTCATTGTTTGCCCCACTGTAAAATAAATTACTACACAATATTTGTATAGTGTATAATATAGTATCAGGGGGTCGATGGCTATCAGTAAGGTGGAAACAAATCTATTTTTTTAATACAATAAAGTTGGCAAATTGGCAGGCTGTCAGCTTGATGGTAAGAATCTACAGTCGCCTATAGTACATTTGTGAGTCCTAGAAGACTTGTAAATGGACAACGAGCCTCTAGTTTCTTGGGGCCTGTACGTTAGAATAGCAAATTTATTTCTTGTGATGATTAAATTATGATTTTGAAAGTTAAAAGGTAATTTTTATAGACATTAAATTTCATACTCTGTTACAGAATCTCCCTCTGGTAGATATAGTGCTCCTTCCTTACATTTGTATTTTTTAGATCTTCTCAATTCTGCACCCTACCATTACTGTTATTTTAAGGTGCTGTTGAATCTGTGATACATTTGAAAAATGCAGTTTATTTTCTATTTCCGACAAGATGTTGCTTATAAAAATGAAACTGAAATAATTGAAACAAATATTTATTTTTTATTTTCGATACTTTTAAATCGACGTATAAACGAAAGTGCATTACTTACATAATATTATCTGTGCAATCACTCTCATCTTCGTGTCGATTAATGCAGCTGCATATTCCTTATCATAATTATAAGACCATTTATCTGTTCTCTATCATATAAGAATGAACGAATAATTTATCAATATTTGAGACTGCAGGAGGTATCATTGAAAGGCTGATACGCAAATGGATCACCCCTTGATTATGTAACTTAAAAACTATATTAAACTGAAAATGTTCTTTTCAGTTTTGACAGTGAAACTTAATCCATCACTCATTCCTTAATAAAAGGCAGTCAACACGCAGCCTTGTCGCCGCAAGGACTCCGATTTTCAGCCTAAAGTAGATATCAAAGTATGGTCATAAGTCTTTACTCAACACAGGACTTTACAGGCACTTATTGACATCAAAATAAAGACAAAATTCTTAAAACATAATTAACCTTGTATGTACATACTCGCACATTACAAATATAATCAAGATGACTGTATCAGAAATACAAGTAGGAGAGAAAAAGGTGGACTCTATACTTGTTTGGAAATCGGGAGAGCCTTCTCGAAAAAGGAAAGAAACAACAAGGAAGGTCTAATTTTTCGTCTCCTATTTCAAATCGTTCGGTTTCTAACATAGTCATGATAATCATTGCAAGACAAACAATACGAGTACAATCGGTATGCTGATATACCTACACTTAAAATGTGGAAATATTATAAGCATTACACTAAGTCGTAGCGTATTAGTGACGAATTAGGCTTGCAAATAAACAAGAAGAAGACAAAACTGATGGTAGTTGACCGAACCGGAAAACTGGAGTTCACTGGAACATTAAATCTTGAACGAGTGGACCGATTCATTTACCTGGGCTCCAGTATCTCCAACACCGGCTCATGCGATTCAGATGTCCGACGAAGAATCGGAATGGCCAAAAGCGCCATGAACCAACTTAAAGTAATATGGAAAGACAGGAATATAAAAAGTATCACCAAACAGAAGCTGGTCAGCACATTAGTGTTCTCCATATTCCTGTACGGAGCGGAAACTTGGACGCTACGAGCAAACCACAGAAAAGAAAAAACAGTAGAAGTCGCTTGATGACTTATTAGCAAGAAAACCGGCGTCGCCAAACTCAACACCTAATGCAAAATACCGAGCTGTAATTGGTCAAATAGAATATCAAATAGACTGACTTATGACCCGAAATTTGTCAATTCAAATTCAATCTTATTACAAAATAAAAACAGTCCATAATCGATTGATTCCGTAAATAAGCAAACGCAAACTATTAAGTACCAACTACTAAGCGCAAGATGGCGTTACAAATGTTGCTTTCAAATCTACCCGTTTAGTGATGTATGCAGTGCAGTAACAGGTATCAGCACAGATAATATATCATACTATACAGTCAGAATATTTGATACCGAATAACGAAAATGACTTTCACTTTTTTATGGTTAATAATTATTTTAAAAGTATAAACGTACAATTTAGCAATATTTTAGAAGACAATGTATCTGCGATTCTGTTACTCCTTTCGAAAATACGATGACTTTTTCTTTAATTGTTTTAGAATTATTAATATCGTATTTTAAAATAATATTATTAAATTGTTTGAGCTGCCATCGTACCACTGTATTTCTCTATCGTAACGGCATAAAAATTACTTCAAAATTGTACATAAATAAAACACGTTAATGTAAATTTTATACTTGTATTGTATGTGATAGGAAACCCCATGGTCGAAGATTTAAATTACTGGATCGCCTTTTGCAAGAACAAATAACTGCACAATCAACCATTTTTAGGAGCTCTTACTTGCAACACGAAACGACACCACATGGCATCGACCGCGTGTCAACTAGTTTTATGAAACGTGCATGGTCATAAATGGCCAATGTACTTTGGCAGAGGGGTCCGTCCAGCCTTGCCATCTCCATAGGGTAATAGGGTAAATGCTTTAAGATTGCATACGAACATGATATTTTATAATCATAATTCAAACAATAACAATACCTCATACAAAAATTAAGTACTTTATTAGGTGTTAAGTATCTATGTGCTACATCACTAATTGAGTAGCGTTTGACATTAGGATTCATTACGGAAAGTTCGAGATAAGAAGTTTTTTTTTCTTTTATTTTATTTAGGGACTTTTACGAAGTATGCCAGTCCCATTGTACCCTAAAAACATACATTAACTTAACTTTTTTTTTATTATTATTATTATTATGTTTACTCCACAGACTCTTAGTCCATGCCCTTGTTCAAATTATTATTATTTTTTTACAAAATTCCTTTTTAAACTCCTTATAAATAACAATTATCACTTAGTAACTTTTTTTTTTTTTTTATTAACTTAACTTAACTTAGAACTAATTAACATTAATTGGTATTATCAACTGCTACCATGTCACAGACTAGCTTTGCAGCCGCTGACATAGGGTTCGCCAGGATTGTTTGGAAAACTCCTATGTCAGATGCATTCAGGTGCAAATGTTGCATCAAAAGATGTCTTTCCCTGCGATTTTTAACACATTCCGCCAACAAGTGTTGCGCATCATCTATTTTGCCACACACATCACAATTTGGTGATTCAATTTTTTTCATTAGATATGCAAACTTGTTGCACGGAATGTGTCCGGAACGCAGTCTATGTAGAAGTACAATGTATTTTCTGCTAATATGGTTGCTTGCACACCAAGGTACATGAGAGATAAGAAGTTGTGAAATGCGTTGAAAGTTGAACCTTAAGTTTATCCCGATAAGGTTAATTTCATTTTAATAATTTGTTCTAAAGGTGATAGAATTTGCAATTTCTTTAATTAAATTAAATTAAATTTCTTTAATTTAATTAAACAAAAATAATATTAAATGTTACTTACCGGTGGTATGATATGTCACCTTTAGATAAATTTTTCCTTCCAATGTCGATTTTACATGATAACATAACACAATACGGCATTTTACTATATTTTATATATATCGAATTTCATTCGCTGCGATCTGAACCCCAGAGACTACATCGAATCCGTCATAACTACTGCCTGACGGAAACTCGCTGTCCTGAACAAGGTGCGTAGGTATTTTGGTCCCCAAGGTGCGCCGGACCAACTATGCTTGTTGTATAAAACTCAGGTTAGGTCTTGCGTGGAATATTGCTCGCACCTTTGGGACGGCTCCGCTGAGTACCTGCTCGATGCTCTGGACAGATTGCAGCGTCGCGCTATTCGCATTATTGGCGATGTAGAGGTAACTAACACCCTCAAGCCTCTACAACTTCGTCGTGACATCGCCTCTCTTAGCGTCTTTTACCGAATGTTCCATGGGGAATGCTCTGAGGAGCTCTTTAACCTTATCCCTCCCTCTCCATTTCTTAACAGAAACACGCGTAAGGGCCTTCGGAGTCATCCGTACACTGTGTCCTCCTTTTCACACCGTATCAAGAAATTCCAAGATTCCTTCTTCTGTCATTCATCTCACACTTGGAATTCTTTACCTGCGCACATGTTTCCTCCATCCTACAACATGGGTTCCTTCAAAAGAGGCGTGAAAAAGCATCTTTTGGGCCGGCAAGGGGCGGGCAGGTAGGATAGTGGATGTCGTCCCTACTCTATCTGTCAACTCATTTGGGCCTCTTTCACCGCTTAACATCAGGCGGGAGCAGGTCATCTGCCGGGTCATACATATTAAAAAAAAAATTTTTTGAGATGATTTCCGTGGCAGTACTAACATGCGACTGAGGTGGTTAGAGATCGAGATGCGCGTAATACGCTTATATGGCCCTACGCGGGTACCGTCCACTTGCGACTTCTACTGTTTTTTCTGTTCTGTGGAGCAAACGACCGCAGGCGTATCGACGCGTTTGAAATGTGGTGCTGGAGGAGAATGTTGCGTATCCCCTGGACGGCCAAGAGAACTAATGTATTAATTCTCAAGGAACTCAAGGTCACCACTAGACTGTCATCCATTTGCTTACTGCGGGTCCTTGAATACTTTGGACACATAGCCCGTAAAATTGGTGAAAACCTTGAGAAATTGGTAATCACTGGTAAAATCCAGGGGAAGAGACCACGAGGGCGAAGCCCAATGCGCTGGTCGGACCAGATCCGTGCTGCGCTGGATCGCGACATGCATGAGGCCATCCACGAGGCAAAGAACCGGAACCGTTGGCGCGCTATAGTCCGGGACAAAGTTATCCGAGGAGGGGGTCACGACCCTCAGCATTAAGGAAAGCGACGCGAGGAGGAGGACACTAAGTCATCACAGCTCATAAACGTCCCCACCGAGGGACACAAGCCTACCCTAACTAGTTAGGGCGATTAGGCCTTAGTCAAACCACGCTGGCCCAGTGCGGATTGGTTGACTGCACATACACCTTTTGAATTACCTCGCAAGTGTATGTAGGTTCCCTCACGATGTTTTCCTTCACCGTAGGAGCGTCAGATAAATGTAGGTATACATAAAATTCGTGAAACGAAAAACACATTTGTACATGGCAGGATCGATCGCGGGCCTCCCGATTCTACTCGGGGCACAGTCCAGTGCCGAGGCCACAGCGGCAGCGCCACCGACGCCTTTACACTTTCTACACTTCTAAGTATAAACAATTAACTTGGTCTAGCTTGTTCCATATCGTGTGATCACTTAATTAAATAATCACTAACTTTGAAATAACCTTTGCTCATGAGAGTCTTTTTGACGTGAACTATAACTCATGAAAATAAAGGTAAGTTAGCGATACTTTGTGGAAGCTTATTATAAAAGCTACACACTTCCCCAAAAACGAGCCACTAGTTTTATTTTTATGAAGCTTGTAAATTGGACTGGAACGGAACGGAAATTTCGTTCTGGTTGGATAGCTACCTGGTCATAGCGTCAACACGGCATGTTGAAGACACACGTCCGAATACGTTTCGTTAAATTTTTTTTCTTTTAAATATTGGTTATTTTTTTAAACTTCAATTTGATATTCGCGGCAATTCTTTGATTAAGGCGCATAGTGCTCCCAATGACCTTGCGTCGATCGTCCCGCACTGATTACATAGGAGTGAGTGAGTGAGAGTGAGGGGAATATTCAAGCAAACCTTCACATTTTAACCAAGTTTTAAGTAATTTATCAAAAAATTAAAAAGACCATCCTCTAAAGAATGCGTTGAATAATAACATATCTTTTTTAAAGATTTTTTATTCAATATTTATGAAGAGAACCGGTTTTTCTTCAGTGATTTTTTATGATTGACGTTACTATGCGCCTTAAACAGCACGTGTACACTACGCATTACATAATGACTTTCGGTTCGCTTCAGATATATGATGCATAATCAGAATCACATTAATCTTAATAGTATCTTACAGTATCTGTGATCACATTAATTCATTAAGTTATGTCATAGTGAGTAAAAATCATGTGATAGATAACACAAAAAAATTACATTGATTCAATAAATTTTGTCATAGGGAGTAATAATCATGTGATAGATAACACAAAAATCATTGACTAATTTATTTAATTTACACTTCTTTCTGGCCGAGACAATTTAGAATCGACACTATAGACTGTGTGTTAAATTATATTTTGAATTAACCGCTTATTATGTATCTCGACATTAGTCACGATTGCTTTCAGCATCGATGCTATTGCGACGTCCATTTGCCACCTTCGTGTGTAATACATAATAAACATATACTTTTTATAATAATAATGAGTGTCGGAGGCGCTGTGAACTCGACACTGGCCTTCTTATCGGGAGGTCCGGGGTTCGATCCAGACATATACAATGTGCTTTCCGTTTTTACAAATTCAGATGTACAATGTTCTCCTTCACCGTAGAAACGGTGAAAGAAAGAAAGAAAGAAACTTTTTATTTGGCCAAAGTTACATATTTCATTGGTTGCCCAAGATACAGGCTCTGCCTAGTTTGGGAACCTCTATGCAATCTAAAGGTATATTCTCCTTATGCACAATTGAAGCGTTTTATTGTGTGTATATGTATCCTAAAGAAGTTTTGTGTAATAAATTATTATTATTATTATACATCTGCGAAGAAAATTAAAGGTATGTGAAGTCGACCAATTCGACTGGACCAGCGTGGTTGACTAAGGCCTTAACACCCAAATTTTGGGTAGGTTCAAGTCCCTCAGTGGGGACATAATAAATGACCTGTGGTGATGATGATAACAATACTAGCTGTCACGGTGAACTTCATACGGCCTAAAGGCCCCTGTAGACGATCAAACATGTTTGTCAAATTAACGTGTTTGACAAACTTGTTTGTTCGTGCAGGGCTGTGTTTGACGCGTTTGACAAACAAGCTTCGTGTTTGATGTGTTTGAAGGAAATATGGATCGACGTCGTATTTGATGAAAACGTGAAGTTTGTCAAGCAAGTTTGACAAACACAGAATTCTGTGTTCTGTGCCGTCAACGGTCGATAATCCATTAGTTTATAGGGTTTTTTTCAAAAATGATTGAACGGTTTTCCCGTACTGACAAATCAAGCCAAATCATTCGCCGAACTTTGTTAGAAATTGTAACCAATATTTAGTTTAATAATCATGACTAATGTCGAGATACATAATAAGCAGTTAATTCAAAATATAATTTAACACACAGTCTATAGTGTCGATCTTAAATTGTCTCGACCAGAAAGAAGTGTAAATTAAATAAATTAATCAATGATTTTTGTGTTATCTATCACATGATTATTACTCCCTATGACAAAATTTATTGAATCAATGTAATTTTTTTGTGTTATCTATCACATGATTTTTACTCACTATGACATAACTTAATGAATGAATGTGATCACAGATACTGTAAGATACTATTAAGATTAATGTGATTCTGATTATGCATAATATATCTGAAGCGAACCGAAAGTCATTATGTAATGCGTGGTGTACACGTGCTGTTTAATCAAAGAATTGCCGATAATATCAAATTCAAGTTAATTAAAATCTGTCAAACCGTTCTTGAGTTGGTGAAATTAACCCGACTTTGTTTTATGTATACTTTAGTTAGATTGTTTAATTATAGTTTAGATAAAAAATATTGGTTACAATTTCTAACAAAGTTCGGCGAATGATTTGGCTTGATTTGTCAGAACGGGAAAACCGTTCAATCATTTTTGAAAAAAACCCTATAGACTAATGGATTATCGACCGTTGACGGCACAGAACTCAGAAATACCTCTTTCTGTGTTTTGTGGTTGACGGTTTCCTCTTCGTATGGCACCTAATAAAAATAAACTTGCCGTTTCAACGTACGGGCTTCAAAAGACTAGAGACTCGTTTATGGCGAAATGTATAACTATTTACAACAAAGATCCACAAAGTGTAACTGATTTGCCTTTTCGTAAGTTTAAAGCGCAAGCAAAAAACCTCTTATGAGGATTAAGGTTAATAAAAATGTTCTTTGCTAATTTAAAGGTGAAAGCAAAGGCCGGTTATCACTAAAATTATAATGCAGTAACGTAAATGGATTAAAATTCATTGTGTGAAGTTATGAAATCAGGGTGAAGGTGACTGAAAATTTTCGGAAAATTATTCCATTCAGGGTATTAAAACCGCGCTTTAAATCTTAACTTAAAACTTTTTCTTTAGAAAAGAAAATTATCAAAATACAAAACAAATTAATAAAAAAGAAAAAAGTAATAAGTAATAAAAAAATAAGAAATAAATAAAAAGCAATAAAAAAAACAAAAACCAAATTTATGAAAAAAAGAACTCTCTACATCAGGATTCCAACTACAGCCACACAGTTTTGAAGTCGAAGATCTAACGCATGGACCAACCCTGACCTATATTACGAAGTGAAATTAAAGATCTCATGTTTTTGTATAATGCGACATGCGATAGATGGACAAAAAAAAATGGGGCGATGTAAAAAGTTTCACTTTAATAAATATTAGCATTTGCTGTCATGAAATTTCCATTCCATTACTGATAATTTTAAATTGCAACTTTATTAATGGATGAGCTGTAGTGTAAAATCACGGAAATCTCGAAATAAGACCGTGTCAAAATAATACTTGTACAAATGAAATAAGTCAGTGATTTTATGTTAGTATTCAGAATCCGACAGCCAATATTTACACGAACATTAATCATTCAGACGAGCAAATGAAAATGTTAAAGGAAATCACGAGAACTTTAATGGAACAGCAAAGACGCCATTAGCTCAAACGTAAAAAAGTAGCGAACGCTCCAATAGACAATTATCAAAAGGTAGTAAATGCAAGAGCGCTGTTTGATCTAAATAAAAGCAATTAAACTGAGCCTTAATGTCTACCGAATAGGGCCCCAGTTTCGCTATTACCGTGTTTTATGGACCAGGACTCGGCTAATGGCGGAAAAATTGAAATGAACTGCCTTGCTGTGCTCTCATTTATCATTCAAAGGAACAGTTTAAATAAATCTTTGTCGGGGCGAATTTGTGAGCGCGATACGCCGAATCAAAGTATCGTTGAAGAACCAATAGGTCTTGGGGGTGTCGTTGGGATGTGGAGGCTACGTATTTGTACTAATGGGCTTATAGTACCTTTTTCAACAGCATTGTTACCAGAGGCGAGGTGTGCCGGAGGCGAAGAATACAAGTTACATTCATTCAAGAATGAGTAGTGTTAATGAAATAGTTCATTCATCAGTCAGGAAACGTCCACTGTTGCAAAAAGGGTCTACCCCATATAGATAATTGGATACTCGTAGTTAGATAAATGAATATCTAGGAAATCTAATAATTGGCCTACCCCAGGATTTTAGTTTTATTATTTGTTTTCTTTTCCTTGAGGATTTCCGAACATAGCGGTCCTGTGTTTCTCGCATCCAGCGGCTTTTCGTGACACTTACCAAATCGGCGGCCAAGCTTCAGGGGCCTTCAAACGCTGTGTCTGTGTCTCAATCTCAAGGTACATGGCCGCCACTCTAAAATCTTTCTGCCCCAACGGCAGTCAGTCCTGCGGCCTATGTGTCCTACCCGCTAACACTTAACGTTGGAAATTCTTTTGGCTATGACGGTGACTTTAGTTCTTTTACTAGTCTCATAATTTCTGATAAGATCATTTAGAGAAACTCCGAGCATAGCCTTATTAGCCATATCCCTTTGAGTGACCATATGCGCCTTATAAGGCCCACTGTAAGCGGCCACGTCTTAATTAAAATGGCCTCGCGGTTTCCGCACGGATAATTAATATTCTCGAAATTGGATACTTTGAAAAGGGAAACCACAATTACGTTTAACTGTAATTTGCATGTCTTTTTAGTCCGTAAACTTCATTAGATCATAATTAACCACCGCTGTGACCTAGTTATTGAGACCACCCGATATTGACCTGGAGGTCTTGGGTTCGGGCATAAGTTTTCTGATTTCTCAAATTTTCAGAAGCTTATCACCGACCAAACTTGCAAGCTGCGTAGCTAACCACCAACATCTTAACAAGGTTTTCGCCACAATAACTATGTTAATAACATTGTTGTGTTTCGGCTATTAGAGGTAAGATAGTCAGTTCCTCAGAAGTTGAGAAGTTGTAAAATCTTCGGTCGTATCAAATTTAAATTCAAAAATCTTTATTCAACATAGGCCTTTACAGGCACTTATTGACGTCAAAACAGAGCAAAACATTCTAATTTAAAGGAAACATATTAACCTTGTATGTGCATACATCCAGAATATAACCAAGATGTCTGCAAATACAAGAATGAAAAAAAAGTAGACTCTACACCTGTTCGGAAATTGGGAGAGCCTTCTCGAGAAGAACAGGCAAGAAACTCGGAAGGTCTAATATTGTTATATCTTCTCTTTTAAATCGCATTTTACAATATTGGTTAATCTATACTAATATTATAAAGTTGAAGAATTTGTTTGTTTGTTTGTTTGCTTGCTTGAACGCGCTAATCTCAGGAACTACTGATTCAAATTGAAAAATTCTTTTTGTGTTGGATAGTCCATTTATCGAGGAAGGCTTTAGGCTATATAACATCACGCTACGACTAATAGGAGCTGAGCATCAATGACAAATGTTGCAAAAACGGGTAAGAAATATACGGCGAAACGTAGTTCGCTGGCACAGCTAGTTTACAATATTGGTACAAAATTCGGTATGCCTACATACACTTAAAATGTCAATAAAAATGTTATAAACATATAAACTAAGCAAGCATTTACAATAAATTATGTTGTTACCAAATATGACGTATGATTTGATCTTAGTCTAGCTAGTTCCATATCGTGTGATCACTTAAATAATCGCTATCGTCGCTTACTATCATATAAGTTGAACGCCGAGAGCTTCCCTGTGGTATGTGTAAAAAATGGACGCATGTTTGATGCTCAGTATTATCCCTGATATAAAACTGATTTACAAGATACTGTGTTTGGTGTTACACTATTGAAACTTCCATATTACTAAATGCCAACATATACAATCTCAAATATTCCAATACTATTATGTAAATAATGGAACTTTGAAACATATTACAAACAGGAAATATTTGTGTGTTTAAAATCAACTTTAGTTCTATTACTAAAAATAAATAGGTGTAAAGGGTCCGAAGGAGGATTCAGTACTATTAAATAATATAGGTAGGTACTGGTAAATGCTTTGTTTGATTTTCTTTCGTCTGTTTCAATACCCTATTTCTATGATGTGATTTATTCAGTAAAATGTAATAATTCGAAGTAATTGAGGTCGTACTTGTAAAAAACCGTGAGAGGTTTTAGGCTTTAAGTCTACCTGTATTTTTCGTTTCATATTAAGGTATATGAAAATATTAGTCTGATTAAATAAAATACGTGTTTATATAATTTTTGCGGCAATAGTATATGGATGATGGTGTACAATGTTGAACAAGATTGATAATGAAAATGAATTATTATCTGTAAGGAAGTTATACATTATGCATCTTATCTTAAATACTCATAGAAACTTACAATTTAATCCTTCTCACCTAAGCAAAAGAAGAATAGGCAATGTTTGTAAGCATTCTTGCTCCCGTACAGTATTTGTCAGACGGCAATACTTATCTCAGTCAGCATTTGTTTACAATAAAATAAACACTAAATTAAATATATATCCTATGCCTGCTTACAAATGTAAAAAAATAATTACAGATTGGCTAAAAGCGAGGACCTATGATGACATCGAAAACCTCTTGTTACGACCTACCTGACCTGAATAATGATATGTTTCCTAATTAACACTAACATTCTCTGGGTCATACAAACATAATCCGAATATTGGACGTATTACACACATGCGTACACACACTTTCACACAACAAATACACTCACTCTCTCTCACACACACACACAAACACACACACACATACACACACACATACACATACCTACACACATCCACGCACAATTACACACACACTCACATACTGCATCTTAGCCTAGATAATTGATAATTTGTATTTATACCTATTTCATTTTCAAATTATGTAGTATCTTTAGTTTAAATGTTAAGTTTCTTTAGTTTATAAATTGGTTATATAAATTTACTTTCCTATTGTAACCTAGGGTAAGAGCGAGACGTCTCCAACACAAGTATATAATTACTTACTGGAGGCATCTCATGAAAATATTGTATATATTACTTGGATAATAAATATTATTATTAATGAAACTTATGACACTCGAGAGCCATAGTACAATGAATCACATCACGGTGATTAGATAAGGCTATGGTTGCTACGTAATCTATATCAATCGTACCTTTTACGAGTACGACAGACTAGTTAGTACCACCTTTGGCAAACTATTGAATAATAAACAAGACACTTGAACTTAGAGATATTATCGAATGTACGCACGGACGGCGTATCATATGATCGCGCGGTAAGTCGCGCGGTACATGTATTTGGAATGAACAGATTTTTACGGCGCGCCAAGAAAACGCACGTTGACGCGCGACCTTATACCTTTTTTTGACCCAGTGAAAAGATTTTACATCTACCGCAGACAGGGTGGAGCCTGCCTGCGGTTATATGGGACTCGCCGCTACTGGGCATACCCACTAAAAACACCAGAACGTTCCGACTTTCTCGACACGCACAACTCTTCACAATCACTGTGCGTCTCGAGGGCGGTGCTGCCCGGCCGTGCCGGGTCCCACTTTAGGGTAGGGAGTGCTTGCGGAACACTACAGGCACCCCCTCAGCTTTAGCACGGTAATAGTGCGCTCCGTTTGACTCGTGCATACGCACGTCGAACCTGCGGCGAACTGAACTGCATTCGTGACAGCCCTTGTAGCTATGCGATCCCAGATCGAGGCGCCTAGGCATAGCTCGTGTTTCGACCGTTTCTATGTATAACGTGTAAAATAATAACGTGGGCAAAGCCGCGAGCGGAAAGCTAGTGACATATATGTTCCTTTTAGCATTCGGATTCGGCATTGGCCTACTAATCGGGCGGTCAGAGGTTTCCTACCAATCCTTTAGTATCTTCCTTCCTCTTCGCGGTGTACCCATCCATCATTCTTGCACATAGGTCCACATACAGTGGACACTCCCACAAGACGTGGAAAGCATCCTCCTCGTCATGCCCGCAATCACACATACTCATTTCAACCAATTTCATGTCATACAGCCTCTTATTAAAACATCCATGACCTATGAGCAACTGGGACGTTTCATAGACCGGCACGACCCAGTGTAAGCTGAATCTGACCGACACATTCGGACAGAATCGATACAGCTTTCCTTTCGTCTGCGTCAGCCACTCATCCACTATCTGTCCCCAAATGGCGCGCTTCCTTCTGCCAAGCTTGGGCTTTGGCAGCTTCCGACGTATATGAGCTGTGATGATAATGAATGAATGATGATGATTATTGCTAAAGCAATTATCGAACCTTATCTTGTACAGGGTGGCAATTGCGTGAGAAACGCGTGCAACCGCAGAAGACCTACGCCTTCTGCAAGGTTTTAGAATCGCGCGATTGCATTTGTTATACTTTTAATTATTTTACAAGGTCACAGGTGATATTAACTTTATGTGCTAAGCCCTACGTGATCTAGGGTCCGATGTTACAGTTGGCGTACCTAAACCCACTACTGGTTACTATACTCTGCGGTCCCACCGTTTCCCCTGAGTGGTCCTGTGGCCAGTTCTCACGTTGTGGTTTTCGTTTAGACCCGCAAGTTGTACCTAGCGTGACACCCTTCACCAGACTCCGATTTTGTGACCGGTTCAATACTCCTACCGGTAACATGTATTGCGTACTGGAATTAATACATTCGTGAGCTTCAATTTTTCATTCAACACCGTAATAATGATAAAAAAACACAGCTTGGTTTTTTATGTTTTGTGATATGAATTTTTATGACGAACTCTTACGTATAGGTATTGCATTATTTTTTTATGTTTCGCCACATATTTGCAAAATGGTTAGAGAAAAATTAAATAGAATATTGCAAATATTTAACATACAAAACCTAAACATATTTATTAAAAAATTATTTTCATGATAACTTAGAATCTTTTGGATTAACTAGAAAGTATTACAACCTACCTACCGGCATCACATGTGGGCTACAGCTATAAATCATAATTTAATCGAAATATAAAACTGAAGAATCATTAAAAAATGAATAAGATTATAGACTCGATAAAAAGTTATCAGGGACCCTGCAGATTATGGAATTATTAGCAGATAGATTAATAAGATAGTACAGAGCTGAAAAATAAGATAGGTGATTTGAATGCAAGTGAGTGAACATTGATTATAATTATTTACATTTCAATTACATTATGTTTTATTTAAAAATTAGACAAATTAATAAGAATTATTACCAGAGGGAGACTATACCGGATTAGTCTACATCATTGGTATCTTTATGTTACCAATTTCTGCCGCCAAGTAGTTTCCTCATGTGACTACAATAAGGACGAGACAATAAATGCTTTAAAAACCTACACTGAAAAAGCACAAGGCCGTAGCCGGAAGGGGGGGGGGGGGGGGGGGGGTCAAGGGGGATTGATCCGAATATTCCGAAATCTGCAAGTCCCCTGATGCAAATTGACAGGGACATGGACTGGGAAACATAATTTCTCCCGATCACACCGAGATAGCCCGACCAGTTACGGACCGGGTCATAACGCCTGAGAGGGATTGTCCTAGACATAGAGGTAATCCCCAGAGGGATCAAAATAGCGTGCAGGCCACACCTACGGCGGCCATGGAAGACGGGCTGCATAAGATTGCAACAACTTGGGCATCAAACACTGTTATCATAATATATCAACTATTGCGTGTAATGAACAGCTCGACTACCAGTAGGCGTAGCACGGGCTGCCAAGACTGAACTCGAGTCATGCATTATCTCACAATTTCAGTGACATAATCTCTATGTCTTAAAGAGTAGCACGGTGGCGCGTATTAAGTGGGACTGACGTGATAAAAATTTCTGGACGCTCGTAAAGGGACACGTGTGACTGAGTTTTATTACAAATTTTTTGCTCTCCGACTCCTACTACATCTTCTAAAGTATTAAATCCCTTGCTACAACCACAGCAGTCGGCGCACAGGCACGCCAAGAAATTCGTGATAAAACTCAGTCACACGTGTTCCTTGATGAGCGTCAAGAAAATTTATCACGCCAGTCACACTAAATACGTGCCACCGTGCTACTCTATAAGACATAGAGATGAAGTCACTGAAATTGTGAGATAATGCGTGACTCGATTCCAGTCTTGGCAGCCCGTGCTACGCCTGCTGGTGTGAGGTATTATATCACAGGTGAATTATCTCAAGGCCTGGATCCAAATTGTGGTTCTCGCGATACACGTAACACCACGGTAATGAAAAAAAGGCTGGGCAAAAAGTGAGATTATTTCTAAAACAATGACAATGAAACGAATTCAACTTGATTGATATGCATTAAAACGTTATCATTATAATTTCATCTAAAATACCTTATTGATAGACCGTATCTCTCACATCTTCATATTATGACTTATCAATACAAGATTAATGGTTTGGAAATGATATAAAAAGCAAAATCTCCGTTTTTCTTTAGTAACCAATCGAAATGGCGCCAAGTAGCGTGCTGCTGGCATTGCTCATTTTGGCAACGGTCGTGGCAGCGGAGGAAGGAAGGCAGCTGGATCAGAAAAAGGCTGAGCTCGAAGCATACATCCAGAAAAAGAAGTTACAAATCAACCATCGCTACAAGCTAGACTTCCATCTTACGCCTCAGGTCGGGTGGATGAATGATCCAAATGGCTTCAGTTACTTTGATGGATCTTACCATTTGTTCTACCAATATTACCCCTACGATAGTGTATGGGGACCTATGCACTGGGGGCATGCAATAAGCCCAGACTTGGTGCACTGGAACCATCTTCCAACAGCACTTATTCCTGAAGATGAAATGTGCTTCTCCGGCAGCGCTATACAGGTTAATGAATATTTTATACTTATGTACACTGGTCGCCGGACGACTCAAGTTGAACCACTTTTCAATGAAACTCAATACCTGGCGTACAGCCAGGACGGTGTCGATTTCACAAAATACAGAGATAATCCAGTTTTGTCGTACACTCCTAATAACGCTGCCGACTTCCGTGACCCCAAAATCTGGAAACATAAAAACCATTACTACGTCGTTCTTGGCAGCAAGAAGGATTCTGCCACTGGACGCGCTCTCTTGTACAGATCTCGTGATTTGAGGCAATGGAAATTCCTCAGAGTTCTTGCAGAATCGAAAGGTGATTTAGGATACATGTGGGAGTGTCCGGACTTCTTTGAATTGGATGGTAAACATGTACTGTTATTCTCGCCACAAGGCGTAGAACCCCAAGGAGATAGGTATAAAAATCTTTATCAAACTGGCTACATCATTGGCGAGTTTAATTATGAAACGTTTGAGTTCGTGCCTGAGACGGAATTCCAAGAGCTTGATTTCGGTCACGACTTCTATGCAACTCAATCTATGGAAAAGGATGGAATAAGATATGTGGTAGCATGGTTTTCAATGTGGGAACAAAAATTCCCTGAGGCGGTAGATGGTTGGGCTGGTGCCATGACTATAACAAGAGAACTCAGGGTGGTGGGAAATCAACTTCTGCAGAAGCCTGTTTTGGATATGGTACGGCTGAGAGATGAGGTGGTTGCGTCTGGGTGGCTAAGGCCAAGGGCAACACTGAGCTTCGGTAGAACAGGAGAAATTATAATATTTGCACCTAATTTGAAACAGAAAGTAGAGTTATTACTTGAGGGTACTGGTGGAGGTGGAAAAGTGACTTTGAAATGGAACCCAAATACGAAAAAGGTTCGCGTAGACAGAGGAATGGGCGACATCCGTCAAGTAGAATGGAATCCTATCCATTCTCATTCATGGCGCATATTTTTGGACGCTAGCTCTGTGGAGCTGTTCTGTGGAGAAGGTGAAGTAGTGTTTAGTTCTAGAGTATACAAGAGTGGCAACTGGAGAGTGACTAACCGGAGTCCACAGATTCTGACAGTTGACGCCTACCGCCTAAAGAAAAGTGTTTCGGACTAGAAAGAAAAAAGACGAAAGAGAAGTATATGCTGATGTTGTTTGACACATGTATAAAATATATGTAATATATGACTGTCTATAAGAATTGTATATTTTTTGATACTCATTATTGTAAATCACTGGGATTTTTTATTAAACATACTTTGTTAATATTTGAGTGTATTTGGCTTATTTTCTCCAAACACTTCTACCGAAAATACATAGAAGTTTTATACATAGAAGATAGACGCAACGCAACTTTTAAAACTTCTCTGAAAAAAAAACACAAGGAGGAAGGAAGGAAGCTCTTGGCCTTCATCTCATTTGATGGTAAGTGATGATAAGCCTGAAGATGGAAGCGAGCTCCATCTGGGGAACCAAGTAATTAAGAAACTGGCTATCTTACTTCTTAAATGTCGCAGCTTAATGTAAACTTACATTGTTATTATGGCGACAAACTCACCACTCATCAAATTCGTGTGGCGCGTGAAATTTCTTTCAAAAATCAATCGCTCATGTCATTATAAATGTTATTTACATATTTACTCAGGTTACGCTAAGTTTCTGCCAGAGATGGATAGATCACACACTTCAAAGAGTGACGGCAAGCAACGCCAGCATCGCTTTCGATAGCGACTACCGAACAAATTCAAATTTATTTATTCGTCATCATTGGTGGTACAAAGTTGACAAAACAAGATGAGTGGTATAGTAGGTAACTCCATGATGTGCCTCAAATCTATAATGTCAGATATAACAAAATTATTATAACAATCAATTGGAAGTATCTATAATGTCAGTTATTGTCTATAATGCTATTTAGTACAATAGTCAAATGGAAATTTTAATACATCATGTCTATAATGTCATTTATTATGTAGGCTACCTACCTACAATTTCTATTATTTACATCTACATATTTATATTATATGATTAATATTTTCATTAATATATACTCTTTATTTATTATAGTATAATAATGGACTCAATTCTGTGCGCCCGCTGTCTAAATAACCTAAAGCTAAAATGTCTAAATTTAAACTTAATTTAAATGGCAAGTGCTATTCTACGGTGACAGGCCAACTAAATTTAGGCAGAGCTTAAGGCGCATAGTAACGTCAATCATAAAAAATCACTGCAGAAAAAACCGGTTTTCTTCATAAATATTGAATAAATAAATCTTTAAAAAAGATATGTTATTATTCAACGCATTCTTTAGAGGATGGTCTTTTTAATTTTTTGATAAATTAATTAAAACTTGGTTAAAATGTGACCCAAACATGCCTCGATTTTAAAACTATAAACCTAATCGCTTCGTAAATATTAGGTTAAATCACACACTTTCGATTTCAATAAATAAAGTGAACAATATTCTAGGGGATGGTCTTTTTAGATTTTTCTTATTCGCCTTTATTAATTTTTTATTGAAATAATTCATCTTACGCGTAAAGGTTTGCTTGAATATTCCCCTCACTCTCACTCACTCACTCCTATGTAATCAGTGCGGGACGATCGACGCAAGGTCATTGGGAGCACTATGCGCCTTAAGCGTAATTCTAAAATGTCTAAGATTAGTTTTAATTGCGTTTGTGTTGCTATCGTAAAAATATTAAAAGTAAATTAATGGATGGATCTTGTTGTTAAAGAAACTAAAACGGGTTTATGTTTGTATAACAGTTAATACATTTAATGTACATTTTTATCTTATTTTGAATAATATAATTGTAACCACAAAAATTATTTTTATTTTCCTATTAATTTAAGACGAAAACAATTAATTTGGGCAAAATTAAAATTTCTACCTCATTTCTATTTCGATTTGTATTTTTCATTACCAAAATGGTGGATTCTAGTATAAGGTTTTAATTTTAATCGGGATGATTTTAGTCGCCGCTAAAATTAATCAGTTTAGGAGGTTTACGCGTAAAAATCTCACGTCTGGAATAGCGTTTGGACGGCTAAACCTAAATTGAATTGACCGTCTAAAATTAGAAACGTCAGATTCAAATTAGCTATGTCAGTTGAATTTGACAGTTACCGTAGAATAGGAAAATGGATTAGCGACACCTAAATAAAATTAGGAAATTTAGCGGCCGCTTCAGAATTGAGTCCAATATCTATTTTTTTTTTTTTTATTGCTAACGGTGGCAGACGAGCCAGTGGCCCACCTGATGTTAAGTGGTAACCACCGCTCATGGACATCTGCAATGCCAGGGGCACAGTTCTGTCACTGCCTACCTGGAGAGAAATGCTCTTCTTAAGCCTCGTTTGAAGAAGGACATATCGTAGCGCTCAGGAAACACCGCAGCTGGGAGTTCGTTCCAGAGCCTACACGTACGTGGAAGGAATGAACGCTGAAACCGAACTGTACTAGACGAGATTGGTTCCAGGTAATATGGATGAACTCTACTGCGATGGCGGGTGGTGCGATGGTAAAAAGGTGAAGAGGGCACCATTGCAAACAGTTCCTCAGAGCACTCTCCGTTAAAGAGACGATAGAGCACGCAGAGAGAACCAAAGTCTCTCCTTTGCTCCAGCGTCTCCATTGAGGCCGTGATATTGGGATCACTGACGATGCGGAATGCACGCCTTTGCAGGGAGTCAAGAGGGTCGAGCTGATATTTGGGAGCTCCCGCCCAGAGGTGCGAACAGTACTCCATATGCGGCCGAATTTGTGCTTTATAGAGCATTAGCCGCTGGCTTGGAGTGAAGTACCGCTTGGCTCTGTTCAGGACGCCCAGCTTTTTGCTCGCCAATTTGGCTTTGTCCTCCAAATGACTCCCAAACTGCACTTTAGCAGAAATTTCCACACCGAGGATTCCAATACCATCGGACATACGAAGAGTAACTCCCTGGAACTGAGGCACTACGATAAATGGGTCCTTCTTCGCAGTGAATGCGCACACTTGTGTCTTCGTGGGGTTGAACTTAACCAAGTTCTTTGCACCCCATTCGGAGACTCGCCCTAGAGAGTCTTCGACTTCAGACACAAGTTGTAACCGCCTTTCTAGCAACGAACTCCGAACATTCTGGTGGTCGGTATACCGCGCATCACCCGTACTGTCATCCGCATAGCAATGTATGTTCTCAATTGACAACATGTCATTGATATGCAGAATGAACAGGGTTGGGGAGAGCACCGAACCTTGTGGAACACCAGCGTTTATGGGCATGGTTTCGGAGCAGCAGCCGTCGACGACGACCTTAATGCTCCTACCATCCAGGAAGCTGGCTATCCATTTGCAGAGTCCCTCGGGGATTCCATATGATGGTAACTTCGTGAGAAGAGCTCTATGCCAGACCCTATCAAACGCCTTAGCGATATCGAGTCCAACGGCGAGAGCCTCACCTTTGCCCTCCAAGGTTTCCGCCCAACGGTGGGTCAGATAAACTAAAAGGTCACCAGCTGAACGGCCGTGACGGAAGCCGTATTGTCGGTCGCTAATCAGCTGGTGTTCTTCTAGGTACCGTAGGAGGCGGGAGTTGATGACCCGCTCCATAATCTTGGAGAGCAAGGACGTTATCGCTATTGGCCTGTAATTTGACGGGTCGGATCGGTCACCCTTTTTGGGAATTGGGTGGACGTGAGCAGTCTTCCACGAAGATGGAACCCTATTGTTTTGATAGGAAAGGCGGTAAAGGCGCGTTAGTACGGGGGTCAGCTCAGGGGCGCACGTCTTCAGCACCACTGCTGGGATGCCATCCGGCCCACTCGACTTATGGACGTTCAGGAGCTTAAGCTCCCGCCTGACCGCACGTTGTGTAATACGGATTTCAGGCAGAGAACTTTCACACCGAGAGATGGTGGGTGGTGTGGCTCCCCCATCGTCCATTGTCGAGTTAGAGGCAAAGAGTTCAACCAGGAGATTGGCCTTCTCTTTTGCGCTGTGGGCCAGGCTGCTATCAGCTCTACGCAGTGGTGGGAGATTGGACTGGCAGAAATTACGTTGCGCAGCTTTGGCCAGCGACCAAAAAGCACGACTCCCACTGGGATAGCTTCCTAGTCGCTCGCCAACCCTGGCCACGTGTTCCGCCTTGGCTTCAGCAATAGCCTTCCTGTTGGATCTGGAAGCAGCGTTGTACTGACGCTTCTTCTCCGTCACACCAGGATCCCGACTTTTCCTGGCGTTTTCCCAGGCGATGTACGCAGATTGCTTGAGGTGGGCAGTCTTCCTGCAGGTATTGTTATACCAGGGACGACTGCGACCGCCAACAGGTATTTTGGCGTTGGGAATGAATGTTTCCATTCCCATCAGCACCGTTTCAGTGACGCAATCTGCGCAAGTATCGGGATCTTCGGAGGCGAAGCAGAGCTGCTTCCAGGGGTAGGATCCGAAGAATTCTCGGAGTCCATCCCAGTCTGCTGACTCATACCACCAAACTGCACGACTGCCAGCCGCAGACGCGCGATGGGGCCGCGCAAGACTAGCAGTACTACGGACAAGGCAGTGATCCGATGATCCAAGAGGAGCATCGACCACAACCCTGTATCCGCTTGGTCGTGTAGTCAGCAGAAGATCCAACAGGGAGGCTTCATGGCTCTCTATATCTGGTATACGGGTGGGCTGTACGACCAGTTGAGAGAGGCCATAGGCCGAAGCCATGTTGAAGACAGTCCTACCAGGGAGGTCAGTGGTCCGGGACTTCAACCACTCTTTATGGTGAGCATTAAAGTCACCAAGGACCACCACCTCCGCAGATGGGTACTGCTCCAACGCTCGGTCAATCCCCTCTTGGACGTGCTCAAAAAGCTGAGCTGACCCTATTTCACTGGCATGGGACCTGTAAAGGCACGCGTAGATTCGGGTAAGGCCCCCATGGTCCACGCGCAGCCATAGTAACGACAGGTCCCGATGCTCGAGGCCCCGAAGGCGGCGACAACAAACATCGCCCCTGACGAAAACGCACACCCCGGCTTTACGTAGGAATGTGTGTTCCAATTCGTAACCGGGGTATTTCAGGTACGAAATATCATCAGGGGCGCATATTTGCGTCTCCGTTAAGAAGAGCAAGGCAGGCTGAGCCGTCTCTAGGTGGTGGTGGACGGCATCAAGATTACTATGTAGACCCCTGATGTTGCAGAAATCCATTTTAAAAGTGGATTGGGTGTCCGCCGTAGGAGCTCGCTTCTTCTTTTTATTTACCTTCATTTTGTTTTATTTGAGCATTTTGGGGAAGGGGATAAATGTGAGGCAGAGTCCCGGTGACAAACAAAGAAAGGGCAGAGTGTAGTACAAAGTGGGAACGCGGGTTGTGTGAAGAGCTGACACGCGGCACGGAAGGGCCCCCGGTGCCCCCCCGCATGCACCCATCGGGATGCACTCCGGTCTCCTACTCCGGCACGATGACTACACGACGGGATTTTCGCCGGTTGTGCAGGACAGCCTCCCAGGCAGGATAGTCCTGGGTTCGGGTCCCCTACTGACCGGCAGGTGGCCGACGGTAACCATTTCCACCGGGTCTCCCTGTACCGCGCGTCAACTCCTCACGCCCAACGAACACACTGAGACTTATAACTGCTAATTTCGATTATCACCGAGACTCCTCACCACAACAGGGACGGGAAGGGGGCATGAAGGAGCGGCTGCCTCTGCCCTTCAATCGAAACGCAAGACTGCTTCACGACCGAAATAGGCAGAGTGGTGGTACCAACCCGCACAGTCCCGGCATTAAGTAGGTGAACCTAATTAGTACCGGGCCTTACCACAACTGTAATGGGAGAGGGAGGGAAGGAGAAGGACATCGACACCGCGGAGATAAGAGGTAAACGGCATCGAAGGCTCGAGAAGCCGGGGTCGCGCACCCGAGTCATCTGAAAAAGCAACCGGACAAGCTGCAATTAGATAACCTCTCTGGCTCAAAGCTATCTATTTACATTACATACATAACAATACATCTTAATTATATTCTATTGTTATTACATATTTATAATTACTCAATCCATTCACAATTCCTAATAGGTATCAGTAGGGCTACTCTTGAACCGAATCCGATCGATCGGCATTGAGATTGTGATTTTTCGTACCCTTATTTAGCAACCCTAGCGACAAAATGGATCCGTATTTCGAGAAAATTTAACAATACCGAGTTTGGTTTACCGAAAACCCGCACAATACGGGGTCAATTTGGAGCCAATGCGCAAAAATAAGCGTACGAAAAATCATAATCTCAATGCCGATCGATCGGATTCGGTTCAAGAGTAATGGCCTTATTACATTACCCGATTTATCGGACCCTGTCGGCAGGGACAGGGTAGTGTAATAAGAAACAGGGAGGCAGGGTCCCTAAATAGGGCGACCGCCCTTCCTGCCTCCCTGCCACGCTGTAGATCGTGTACGGAGCTCAGTCGCGTGACCGCGAGCGCAGCGATTACACGTCGATTTACTTAAATAGAGATATGAGAAGCGATGGCTTTAATGTACACTTCAAATATATAAAAAAATACTGAGTATTTGAATATTTGACAGTTTTTCTCTTAGCTGTAAATATTTTTGTGTTATATTCTCCTTTTTAGCCGAATTCGAAAAAGAGGAGGTTCTATGTTCGGCTGTATCTATTTTTTATGTATGTTCACCGATTACTTAGCCATTTGTAGACCGATTTTCATTTTTTTTTGTAATGGAAAGAGTACACTTCAGAGGTGGTCCCATTGTCACCATGTCATGATCTGATGATGGAATCCCGGGCAAATCGAGCAAAACCCTTAAATTTCATAGGCACGTCCAACGTGTTTCATGTCTTTTGTTAAGATATTTATGTATTTTCGTCTGGTAGGTAGTCATCATGTCATGTGACGGAGCATGACATGAGCTGATGATGTAAGGTTAATAATTAATAATTCTTTCAAAGCTGTTTAGAGAGAAAGACGTTTTATTTTAAGTTATTGTAGTGTTTGCCTTGGCTAAATTCTAATACGCACATAATAACTTAACTAAAAAAAAAAAAAAAATTTTTTTCACAAAAAAATAAAACCGACTTCAAAAACACCAAAAACTCATAAATAATGTAAGTCGGTCCCAAGCAAAGATCACCTTCAGTCTTAAAAAATATAAGAACAATTAGGTAATAAGTATAGGTACTTATAAGGCACCAACTTCAATACAAAACTGTGATGTTGTATTATTCTTATATTATTTATGACTTTTTGGTGTTTTTGAAGTCGGTTTTTTTTGTAAAAAAATATTTTTTATTCCTTTATGTAGATTGCACGGTACCGACAGTCAAAGTTACCGCTAAAGCAATTTTTTGGGGATTTTGATAAACTCGGTGCCATAGTGCTAGACGTGCAAAACGTTCGACTTTCGACTGAGAGCGAGTTAAGCAGGCAACGCTTTTATAGGCACAGTAACATTTTTGTATAAGTATTTTTGATAAGACAATTTTGAATTTATTTAAATTACTTTGTTTCAAGGTTTCCGGCAATTTATTTTAAACTCTTGGAGCCATTTCAATAACACTCTTACGCATTAGTGCGGTATTACATAGGGGAAACCCGGGTGAAGTGAATACTCCGGGCAAAGCGAATACTCCCCACTACTCTTAAATTATTTGTTCATCATTCAACACGCCACCACTATAACGTTCGGCCATCTTGGCTTAGTGCGCGGCAAACACTAAAGCGAGGTGACACGTCGCGTGCCATCCACAGAGTGGAGAATTGTGTTTTCGTGAAAAAAAGATTGATTTAACAAGGTAAGTACATTGATATTATTTCCAGTATTATTAGTTCTTGATCTTTAGGAATATTTTAATTTGATAGCATATCAGGGTAGGTTTTTATAATATATTTTATACAGGATCAGAATTATTAGTATTTGTACGAAATGTGTTAACCTCAAAAGTTATCTAGTCGGGCAAAGTGAATCTATAGTATCTACCTTGCCCCCCAAGGTACGCTTACGATTTCATAATATCCTTCATTTGTTTCAGATGGTGAATAAATATGAAAAAACTAATTAATGGTCGTGGGATAAAAATGTCATGCAAACACCTATTAATTTGTGCAAAGCTGGAGAATCTATAAAGGGCTGAGCTAAAAAGTATGGGTCGGCCTATGCAGCCTTGTACCGACATGTGAAAACCGGTCAAGCTTTTCCAAAACTGGGTCGATTCCGTCCTGTTTTCACTGAAGATCAGGAGATAGAGTTTATTAAGTTTATTACTTACGTTTTTAGACATTAAAATATAGGTATTCACTTTGCCCGAGTACTGTATCCGCTTTACCCGGGGTCCGGGCAAAGTGAATACTTTTATACGTGTTCAAATTATATTTGCAGTTCATAATTGCTTAATTATTAAGAGTAATTGATGATGGTATTTGTGAGAGCAATTAATAAAGACTGATTTGTGCTAGTGATTTTGTTTTTGTATCTTATACCTTTTCTGCTAAAGACATACATATCTTAAGGTATTCACTTTGCCCGGGTTTCCCTTGAAATTGCAGTTTTTCTAGGACGAAGGTTAGGTACATGATCTTTTTTTAAGTAACTCTGGATTAGACTTTACAAATATACACAATTCCAAAATATATATATGTTACCGGCAATGTGTATAATTCAGGTATTGTATACAATCCCTAGGTAATGTATACAATCCCTGGGGCGTCCAGGCAATGTATGAAATATCATGAATATCATTGTCCATTTCATACTTTACCTAGGTATTGTATACAATTCCTAGGGATTGTATAGAATACCTGCTGGTTCACCGGTAATGTGTAAAATAAATAAATCTTAAGACTAAACTAATGTTAGGTAAGCCGGTTAATATCAATAAATCTTAACAGACTTACTTATCAAATAGCGGACAAATAAAACATGTTGTATTTACTTGAAATAAACTTTATTATCAACTTTAAAATCACAAAAAAATAACAGGAAACTTAAAATTCTTCTTGTTTGTAACATAACATTACAAGTATCTTTTAACATAATATAAGTAATTTTGTAATTGAACTTCACAAACAAAACAATTCTCTTTATAACAAAAAGTAGGTCTAATAGGCATTCACAATTTTAAGTAAAAGTAGGTTTTATTTATTCATACACGACAAACTATTATGGCACTTTGAAGAGCACAGAGCCTTACTTTTGACACAGGAACACTTTTTAGAGTCACAGTTTTTTTTGCAGCTACATTTCACAAAGCCCTGTCCTGTCCCCGTAGATTGCAAAGTCGCAACTGTACGGAGTGTCGTTTCCAGATTGGGGACGTCTTCTTCTTGCAGTAATTTCTGATGGCAAACAGTGAACTGTTGTCTTGAATACAATGTCTTGACAACGCCTTGCTTTGTGCCTAGTTGATATAGATCGTCATCAGTTTTGTGTAATACTACAGCCAATATATTGCGAGCATCACCACGACCTCTATCGACTTCTGGAACAGGAATGCGTACAGTGGTACCCAACGATACGGGAGGGAATTTTTTTTCAGAAGTTTTAAGTATTTTCTGAGCTTGTACTATCAAATTCTCTTTGGCTCTGATGCGGTTTTCTATCGAAAAGGCGTTTTTTGCGCATAAAGGACAAGCAACTTTGGATCCAAAACCTTCTGCAATATTTTCTTCCGGAGCAGCACAAATAGTATGAATAGGCCTATTGCACATTCTGCACGAATGACCACCTGTTGTCTCCTCGGAACAAACACAGCATATAAGTGCACAACTCAATGACTCCTCTCGTACTGATACCAAATTCGGATCATGTAACGCTTGATCATTTACCTCACAAGGAAGATTTTCGACATTCGTAAGCTCAACAACATTCTTAGTATTTGGGATAGCCATGTGTTCATCATGCGCACTTTGGACATTTGAAGCTTCCTTACCGATGTTAAAACTATCGAGTGCAGCGTTTTGTTGATCTGGTGCCTGTAGAGGTTGAGTGTCAGCTGTTTCAGTTTCTGATGTCTCAGCCGCATCTATTACAGATTCTGAAGATGACTTCATCACTTTTTCTAAATCTTCTTCGCTCTCCGGGTTGTGAGTATCCTCAAAAGGCAAAGATATGCCAACTTTTATTTTCGACCCAAAAAGAGCTTCATAAGGTGTTCTTTTGATTCCTGAGTGAAACGCCCTATTCTTCATGAGTTGTACAAATCGCAGACCATCACTCCAACGTTCGCTATCGTTATCTTGTATCCAAGTTGTAAGCATGTTTTCAATGTCCTGGTTAGCTCGTTCGACACTCCCTTGACTTTGGGAATGTCTAGGCTTGCCATGCACAATTTTTAAGTTCGGCCAGTATATTTTAAGATTACTGACCACTCGGTTTGCAAATTCTCGACCGTTGTCCGATTGTAATCATAATCATAATCATTTATTTGCAAAATATGGTACACACAAGTTGTTAATTACAAAAATTTCTCCAACATATTTTGTCGAATATTTCGACGTGCAAATATTATTTTTGTTAAATGTCAAGTGCATAAAAATTAAATTAGTATCGAAATATATTATTCATGTCATTTTATATAAACCAAAAAAAAATATATGTCAAAAATTACATCACAATAAAATTTAGCCTAAATGAAATAATAAGAATAGGTATTAATCATTTTGCACACATTAATAAATGTCAAATTATTTTATCGTTTAAAAATTCATTGACACTATAGTAAGTCTTATCTAACAGTACCTGAAACAATTTAACTTTAAACTTATTTATAGGAAGCTCCCGAATACGACTTGGCAATTTATTAAACACGCGTATTGCCATACAAAAAGAGTTTTTAGAATGTACAATCAATTTCTGGCTGGGAACGTACAATTTATCGCCATATCTACCTCTATAATTGGAGTCATTATTTTTTATAAACAAGACGCTATGTTTTTTTACAAAGATACAAAGTTCGTAAATGTAGAGGCAAGGCAAGGGCAAAATATTTAAGGTCTTGAAAAGAGGTTTACAACTGTCCAAAAAGCCCGCACCACAAATTGTTCGTATACACTTTTTTTGCAATTTAAAAGCCCGGTGCACATCAACTGAGTTTTCCCACAACACAATACCATATCTTAAAACCGATGAGACATAGCCGTGGTAGGCCATAAGTGCTGCTTCCTTAGATGCAATATGTTTCACTTTATACAACATGTAAACAAAACGATCCAACTTGTCTACCATTAGATTTATGTGCGTTTTCCAATTACAACTATAGTCAATGTTAATACCTAAAAATTTTGCTTCTGTCACTTCGTCAATTTTATTGCTATCATGGCTTATGTCCAAATGCTTACATATAGAGTTACGAGTTCTAAATTGTTGTAATTTTGTCTTATTGATGTTAACATTAAGGTTATTTGTTTCCAACCATTTTATCACTTCTTTTAAATTATGATTTGCAATGCCTTCGATTTCGTTTTTGTCCTTGGATTTAATTATAAGGGTAGTGTCATCGGCGAATAAAATACATTGTTGACTGATTGCATTCGGTAAGTCATTTATATATAAAGAAAATAATAATGGACCAAGGATGCTCCCCTGCGGTACACCGCAACCATTATGGCTAAAAGCTGAAACAAAGGTTTTCCTGAAATTATCGGATCGGTTCAAAAAGCCTGTAATCTCTACTCTTTGCAGACGATCCTCTAGATAGCTTTTTATTAAGTTAAATGCGGGTCCTCTTATTCCATACCGTTTCAGTTTTTTCAGCAATAGCGAGTGCGAAACAAAGTCAAAAGCTCTGCTCATATCTAAGAAGATAGCTAGTACATTACTACCCGTATCCAGAGCTTCTGTTATTTGCCTCATCAATTGAAAACAAGCGAGAGTTGTAGAACTACCTTTTCTAAAGCCATACTGCTCTGCTGTAAGTAGTTCACAAGCAGAGATGAATGCATTTAATTTGTCAAATATAACTCTTTCATAGACTTTGGCAAGTATAGGAATTAAAGCTATTGGTCTATAATTACTCATATCATCCCTAGATCCCTTTTTATGCAGTGGTTTAACAATCGATAGTTTCAATCGAGATGGAAATTGACCCTGTGCCAAAGCTAGATTGATCACATGCGTTAGAGGTAGCGTAATAAAAGGAGCACTCTTTTTAATTATTTCAGTCGTGAGACCATCATACCCAGACGAAGGAGTGTTTTTCAAAGTTTTAATAGTTTTGTATATGTCATTTTCAATTACTGGAGTCATATAAATGCTTTTCGGATTATGTGGTATATTGTAATTGTATGTATAAGCCATGTTACCATTTCTATTAAAATTATTCGTCAAACTGATAAAGTAATTATTAAATTCTTTGCTAATGTCATTTTTATCATATATGTGGGTTATTACCTAGTTTTATATTTTCTATGTCTTTATGATACGTTTTGTTTTGGGTGACATTTTTTATTAAATCCCATGATGTTTTACATTTGTTTTTAGAATTAAATAAAATTCGTGTGTTGATATTTCTTTGTGCTTGAAAAATACATTTCTTTAATAGTTTTGAATAAGCGAAATATTTTTTTGTGTTCTTTTTTATTTGTTAACGGAAGCCTGCATTTAATGTACATTTTTCTCTTCTTAATGCAACATCTTTTGATACCTCTTGTTAACCAACGATGTTTAAATTGTTTATTTACTAATTTTACTTTGATTTGTGGAAAGCACAAGTTAAATAGTAAAGTAAACATATCATGAAAAACATTGAAAGCCTTTTCAGCATCAGATTCCATTAAGACATCATTGAATGTCAAAGACGAAAGATGCCAAAGAAATTTTCTCACATTATCTTTACCCATGTCGCGTCTAAATTCAAACCAAGTTATTCTCTTTTTATTTTGTTGTTTACAATTTAATTGCGTATCTGTATGAAAGGAAATAGATTGTCCGGTTTCGTGGTCAGATAAACATAGAACATGATTTTTTGAAGTCAGCTCATCCTTAATATTACTTACAATTAAATCTAGACATGCTTTTTTGCGCGTTGGTTGTACAATGTGGTTTGTCAAATTATTGTTACTTAATAAACTGGTCAGTTCTTGCGTTGATTTATTATTATGTAGCATGTCAATATTCCAATCTCCGCATAATATATTTTTTTATTCCGTTTACGTATGAATGTCTTAAGCAAAAATTCGAGTTTATTAAAAAAAATGTCAAGCTTAGATGTCGGAGTTCTATAAATACATACTATTATAAGATTATAAGAAGGAACCTCTATTGCGCAACATTCAAATGAGAAAGGCACAGATTCCGTAATTTCTATTTTCTTAAAATCAATGTTCTTTTTCACCAATATGCACGAACCACCTCGCCTTTCGTTCCTACAAAATGAAGCTGCCAAAGTGTAATTTTTTAGATTCAAATTCTTTTCAGAACCTCTTTTCATGAATGTCTCTGTAAGACATACAAAGTCGATTTCACCTAATTCTTTATTTAATTCGGTCAAAGTAATATAAAGGAAATCTTGTTTACTAAGAATACTTGCTATGTTTTGATGGAATAAAGTGATTTTAGTTTTGCCTTCGAAATAACAAATCTTGTCTTGGCTCACTATTGGCTTTATCAAAGAAAAATGGTATTGTTTTCTGTACCAAAACCTTAGTAGCAGATCTGTGTGTTTGCTTAGAAGAACAATTATTTTGAGAAATATACAATTTTACCATTTGTGGTGCAAGATATGTTTCTTTGTAAATCAAGTAGTTCGGTGTATTTGTAATTTTAAGACATAAATTATCCAAATATTTTGCCCTTCGATTCATAGATGAGTCATCATTTGTGTCTAAAAACGTGCAGTTAGTATAATTTTTTATCAATAATTTTATATTATAATTCAAAAACCTTATATTTAGATTAGAATTATACTGTACATTAGTGATGTATACTCTAAATTTTCTTAGTTTATACAATGCTATTCCTAACTCAGAAAATAAAAGATAAGGATTTTTGTCATTTGAGCCTATCGTTAAAATAATAATGTCATCTTTGTCAAGTGTCTCATTTAGATAATCACAACTACTCAAAATTTGTGAACAAGTTGCATCTGGTTTCACTATCGAAGTAATGGCATAAGGGTCATGTACTAAATGACAGCGAGAAATGTGAATTTTTTTCGAGAGATTTTTAATTTGTTCGTCCCCAAGAATTACAACTTGTGGCCTTCTTTCTTTATTTTGTATAAAGTTTCTACAAGCAGAGGAGATTTTTTCAGTGACTTCAATTTTATCACAATTGTTGGAGGTAGTCGTGTTTTTCTCTGACAGTGGCGCTTGGGCCGCTGGCGGGTGTCGCATGCTCAAATGAATCAGTCGCGTCTCTTGAGTCAGTATCGGTTACGCGCGTTATACTTTTTTTATTGAATAATACTGACTTATCACAGTGTAGTGGCGATATTCTTGTGCTGCTACAGTTTATATTAATAATGTTTCTTCTCCGTGTTAAGCATTTTTGTTTTTGTCCAATGTCAGTTGAAAGTTTTTTTAATATGTCAATATGGTGTTGTTGTTTTTGTATAGTCTTTTTTAATTCCGTATTTTCTAAGCTTAAATTATCAATTTCAACCTCGGCTCGCTCTAAACTAATCTTAAGACTTTCAATTTCGTTCACTAACTCGTCATTTCTGGAGTTGTCATTATTATATTGTTCACTGTGAATACTAAACATAGTTGAGTCAAGAACTGTGGAATTCATTATATTGTTGTTAAGTGTTGAAATATCAAGGTTGGATTGCGATCTTGGTAAGTTGCGTCGAATTGTAATATTGTCCATTATCAAGTATTTATTCTATAAATTTGTCTTATTCTTATAGTAAACAAAGCCGATCCCAATAGCGTGTTGACGGTAAAATAGTCCAATATAATGTGTATGTTTGACACTAGATGGCGTGATCAGCTAAAATATTACAATCTTTGTGATTGTTGGTAAAACAGCTTCTAGGTCAATTTAAATTACAACAGCTGATTTGGTTTATATGCGATGTTTACAGGATATGTACTTTATTGCGAATATTTGTATTCACTGACCTTGTTAATCTTAGTATTTCACTGCATTCTTCGGTTGCTTCGGTTTTCAAAATAAAGCATGTAGTGTTTTGGAGAAAATATTTAAGAAAATATTGTAAGATGGCTGGTGCACCAATCAGTGTAAAAATATCCAGTAAATTGTACGCTACTTCCTCAGCGCGTTTTGTTTTCAGGGCTCTTAATATGACAAACTTTGTGAGATGATCCTGATAGACCATTATGAATTTATAATCCCGGTCTGATTGAGATTGATAGTCTATCAAATCTACTTGACAGCGAGAATTAAATTCTGTTGAAAGTATGGGCTTCACGACAATCCCTTTTTTTATTCCTTTTTGTTTTTGCTGGCAGGGTTCGCAAAGTTGCAAAAATAGTTCAACATCGTGGCGAGTTATATTCTTATATCTTGAAGAAAGCTCCTTCAGCATTCTGTCTCGTCCTCCATGGCCGATACTCTGATGTGCGTCGTGAAGTACTTGAAATAATTCAGTATCAGCAACGTAGTATATAATATTGTTATTTGTAGTAGCATCCACAGGAAAAATCAACTTATCTTTCTGACCAACAGTTATAACATCATAATGCTTCAATAACCAGTAATCCCGAGAAGCCTTTTTTTCAGCCGTTTTTGCATTTTTTGTTTCTTCTATCAATTGTTCATAACGATTTTTTTCAATAAACGTGCGATTTTTTGTATTTGCTGCTTCTCTTTTTATTTGTAATTGTGAATAAAATCTTTCTTTCATCTCAGCTATTCGTTGTTCGGCCGCCATTTTTTAATAAATTAAATTACTTTCCTACCTGACGAAAATTAGCAAAAATAATAACTATGACGCAAATAGCTCAATACACGTTTTAACAGTATCATCGCACGTCGCGAAATGAAATGGAGAAATGCGGCTGTTTGCTTAAATAGTGTCGCGGTATCCTTTTTCTCAAGCGGCGGCGGCGGCTCCTTTGACCTGACCGGCCGCCCGCCCGCCGCGCCCGCGCGCCGCTCCTAAGGCGGACACACACGGTTTATTGGCTAGATAAGTACTGTAATCAGGAAAACTTATTCTAGCTCCTAGTGTTACGGCAAGTAGGTATGTTTTGGCTTACTACTTGCCGCGGCGCAAAGTACTAACTACATTGGCTATCCACGCACACAAAAATGACAGTTTTTAGGGTTCCGTACCAAAAGGTAAAACGGGACTCGATTGCTAAGACTTTGCTGTCGGTCTGTCTGTCTGTCCGTCCGTTCGTATGTCACAGAGCTGTTTACCTCATGAAAGGTGACACAGATTGTGTATATCTGTGGCCGTATATGTATGGGGAGCCCCCTCTATTATTTTTTTTGTATAAAAATTGTAAAGCGGTTAACAGAATACATCAAACTACTAAGATTCAATGGCCTACACAAGGCCCAATTATTAATAGGTTGGGAATAAATTGGCAGTGACGTACGGACGGACGGGCGCACGAACGGACAGACAGACAGACATGAAGAATTTATAAGGGCTCCGTTTTTGTAATTCGGCTACGGAACCCTAATAAAAAACAGCTTGAAGTATTTAATTTTAATAAAATTATTACTAACTACTTTTTTACTACAATGAGTCGTAAAAAACAACAATAATAAATTGATTGTACAGTTTAATATTGAAATTTAGATTTATAAGTTTTTTTTGTTCATACAGTTTCCATTTCAAATCTTTCGCATTTCCTGTAAATCGGCTATATGCGCCTTAAGAGTCCGCTAGCTTAGATAATGCCGCTCTTTAGCGCACCCCGCATTGATGCCGCCCGCGCCGCGCCGCCTCTTATCAAAAGATTTAATTTTATTTACAAAGGCTACCGCGTGCGGCGTACACCCGAAAGTGAAATTGACAGTTTTATATCGAAGCGCCTCCGTAGTGAAAGATTGTGTTTGTGAACTGTTGTACTACGAATTGAATTTATCCTCAAAAAATCCGACATTTGATAAGATTTTGGATAAATTACACCTATGTACTTACCTCCGTAGCAACCTACAGACGCTCCAGCCGTAAGTCAAACTAAAAGGAAGTATTAATAAAAAAGGTAATTCCACATTTATGTGGAACATAAGTATACGTAGTTCACGCAATTACAGAAGAAAATAAGTACCTAAATATTTTGTTTTGGATTCAGAGCGTGATAATGGCTCTCTTATTAAAAATACGGGTGGTAGTAACTCTGACAGTTCGAGTGATGAAGAATTGTGGTGTAATTTTACTTTGAATTTACCTACTTTCGCATATTTTTGATTAAAATTATCTTTGCACCTAGCTTGTGTGTCCCGATAATTTTTATTCGTATTTTGTTTTATTAAACACAATTGCGTTCGGGTGTACCGACATCATCTAAGCGAACTTACTTTGATCGCGCCGCCTTGGCGCCGTGCCTAGAGATGGGTAATGGGTAAAAACCCATTCATTCCATTTGGGTTAAAACTGGGTGATTAGGGTTTAAACCCGGTTATTACTAAACGAAACGCATTAGAATGCTAGTAGCGTCAAAAGCTAACGAAACGCCATGATGCTAATATCTTGAAAAATGCGAATGCGTAAGTCGATGGAACGCGCTTATTTGTTTTGCTAAGGCTAATTAATCAGAGAGAAGTATTTGTTTTAATTCCATTTGTTGTATGATTTGAGATAATATTTTTGGGAAATTCTCATCTTTGTGAATTTATTGTGCTGGAAACCACAGTTTCGTCTACTTCTAGTCATTCTTTTATACTTAGTAAATATGTCGCGAAAAAGATCAAATAAAACTCAGCAAGAGTTATTAGTGAAACATCTTCACGCCAACATGATGCTGGCACGAGGTAAGCTTCTTAAAAGAGATAGAACTTATTACTTGTATGTATATAATGAAGCTAAAGCATAGCGGTTATATATCAAATCTGTTCTCTGCATGCTTTGTTCAGTTTGTTGAGGTCAATTTTAATAGACTTGCACAACTTTATTATTCCCACTTTATATCAGCTTTGAAAACCAGTAAGGCAACCCTCTGATCAGAAAGTTGTTTTGTTTCTGGGATATTAAGGATTTCTTTATAATGTTTAATACTTTTCAGGAAACGTAGCAAGCCCTGAAGTGGCGGCATTCTAGGCGGCCCTAACCATAACTCTAAATAGGTCAGGGTGCAAAAGAACTGTGCTGGAGTGGCAGACTGTAAGTACCTACAGACATAGATTTGAAATTAATTTATTAAGATTTATTTCATATAATTCTCAAACTAATACTAATAATAATTAATTGATGCAATTGATTGAATTAAAATTTTTAATTCAATCAATTGCATCAATTATTATTATTTTTTTTATCTTATTAAAATTATATTATTTATTTATTCTAGTCGAAACAAAAGAATAAACAACTTCAACTTGAGGCATTAGGAAATACAAAAAAACTTACTTATTTGATAAGTGTAAGATGTATACATATTTTTGGTTGCAGATTTGGTCTCAGTGGGCACAAAAAGTAAAGGCCAGATACAGGAAAGGACATCATTCAGGCTTCATACAAATTTGGGCTAATTTTTTTTTAGCCGGCCAACAAAAAATAATTAAATTTTATCATAGGCATAATTATAATAAACATTTCGTATTATGACAGTAAAGCTCGAAACCTATTGGTTGAGATGATAATCGGTCTCAAAGTATTTATTTTATTACCTACGGCTTGCACCTGGCTTGCGGGGTGAGCTCGTGATTTCCAGGTAATCAGTTATTGTTAATGGTGTGCGAGCGAGAATACGTTACAAGTACATTTACCTGCCGAGAAGTGTGAGCAAGAGGCATAATAGGTATGCGAGCGAGAAGACGTTACAAGTACCTACATTTACCTGCCGAGTTGCAAGTGTGAGCAAGAGGCAAAATACACCTACTTAGTCCTTTTCGTACTTTCGTTCGTTAGTTTTCCATGCAACTCTCGTTACATCGGACGGCTACTTTCACTGTTTTCGTGGTTTTTAACATTGATTTTGTTTTGTTTGTTGTTTTAATTATCGTTGAGTTTTTGTTTTTGTTATACTGTTTTTGTTAATCATGGCACATATGTTGTGTATTAACTGTCGTAAACCATGTGAAGGTCGAAGGACTTACACGTGGATTTCTCGGGAAGAACAGCACATCGACATAGCTCAGATTATTATGGAGGAGCTAATCGCGAGACAGGTATGTAATGCAACCTTTTTTACATTTAAGTCATAACTAGGTACCTACTCTGTGATAATAACAGATCGTCGATATGACATCATGATCAGGACTAGGTGTCGCGTTGAATTATTTTGCTGAAGTACCTACCTTCCTTCAATAAAGTAAAATGTATACTTAAGTTCTTTAGTTAGTACTATGAAAGGGTTTTTTTTATAAAGTACATAGGCTTACATCAGTGATAGAAATGTAGACAAGAACCTTTGAAGGTATAGGGAAAGATTTTTATTATTATTATTATTTTTAAGTAAGATTTCTACTTACGAGTGTTTATTAGTATTTCATCGACTCTCTGTTACTGCCACGAATTAACTATTTGTTGTTCTTATTTATTTGTTAGTATTTTTATCGGCGCTCTGTACAGATCTTAAGTACCACTTCAATATGGTATAGTGCCCGTCTAAGTTATAGCCGGTTTAAATGTAGGCATTGGCTCTTGCCTACACTCAAAACTATTTCAAAAGTTTTGAAATAGTTAGTTTTGTGTGAGTACGGGCACGAACATGTTATTATTTTTGTTAAGAAGTCCTTTGGGAAAGATTCGTTTGTATTTAACTTGTAGAAGGTGGGTTTACAAAAATTGTTTTTTTTTTCAGAACGAACCTACCGACGTCATTTGCCGACCTTGCTGGCAAAGAGCTGAGAGGACGTTTCATCGGCGTATACGCGAGGCGCGTCAAGATGATGACGTGTTGCCCGATGAGCCTATTCAGCAACAAAGCCGTAATCATCCAACAATGACCTTAGCAGGATTTGTACGTACTCCAAACTCAACAGTGCACTGCATTTTTGAGCATTGTCAAAATATTACCAGGCTTAGAATACCTAACGATATCATAATTCGTATGATTGGGCGGTACAATCTACTAATACCAGAAAATGCTCGCGTTTGCGAAGAACACTTAGCCCAGAACCTTTGGTATACTCTACCTTTACAAGACAATCTCATAGAAGATTTTACTGCATCTGAAATAGTGAATGCTCTGACGTGTTAAACTTCGAGACATACGAAGTCATTAATACAAACGAGTTTCATACTTGGACGGGACTTACTCACGAACAGTTTTCCGATCTACTCGTAAACACATCCAGCCTAAATAATAATCGTCAAAAGAAGACAATACTGGCCGCTGTATTGGCAAAACTAAGAATAGGAGACTCTAATGCCAGACTTGCTTTAGTGTTTAGAACGAGCGAATCCCGTTTTCAACGAATGTTAGCTCTAGGTCGTGATGCATTGTTGCGTGATTTTGTTCCCTTGCATGTTGGGTTTGACCACATAAACAGGGAACAAGTGGCTCAAAGGAATTTATTAGTACCTGAAACTCTATTTGGCAATCCAGAAAGCCCTTTGCCACAAAGAAATGCTATAATAATAGTCGATGGTACATATATATACAACCAAAAGAGCTCGAACTATTTTTTTCAACGACAAACATATAGTCTTCACAAATATCGAAATCTGACCAAGCCGTTCTTGTTTGTTTGCTGTGACGGTCATATAATTGACGTAACGGGCCCGCACGCCGCTTCAACTTCCGATGCAACAATAATGAATGCAATTATTGAAAATGAGGAGAGCATATTTCATTGGTTTTTTAGATCGTGGCTTTAGAGACGCGGCCTATCCTTTACAATCACATGGATATACAGTACATATGCCAGAAACGAAAAATGCAAACGAAACTCAACTTACGACGGAACAAGCGAATAAATCCAGACTTGTGACTATATGCCGCTGGGTAGTAGAAATAATCAATGGACGATTCAAAAGAGATTTTCGCTTGTTAAGAATTGTACACAGCAATCGCGCCTTGCATCATATGATGGAATATTTTAAAATCAGTGCAGCTTTATTAAATGCCTATCATGTGTTGATTGTGGACAATGTAAGGGCTCCAATGTATTTAGAAATAATACGGGAAAGGGTTAATGTACCGAATACATTGGCGGATCTGGTGAACAGATACAATTATAACCGAAGACGTGCTCCGTTTCGTTCAATTAACGTTGATGCGCTTGAGGTTCAATTCCCCACATTGACACAAGAAGATCTTATCCTTTTTGCACTTGGTGTATACCAAATAAAGCAAGCTAGGAGTTACTATGCGGAGCATTTGCAGCTAAATGGTATGTTCATCGTTGAACTTGGCGACCAATTACCCACAGAACACATACGAGAGCTAGAAGGAACAGACCTTTACGTATTGCGCGGTAGAATCCAGTCCCGACATGTCCGTTCACGTTCGTATAACGTTTATATTGGCATAGATAGGGCTCTCGAAGGGCGACAGGCTATAAAACACTATTACTGTACATGTAACATTGGCCGAAGAACCATTGGCTGCTGCACACACGTCATGTGCATTGTGTGGTACATGGGGTTTGCCAGGCACGAGCCAACGATACACATTCCCGCCGAAGGTTTAGAAGATATTATTGTAAGGCCAGGAGAGTTGTAAATATTGAATAAAAATATATGAAATGAAAATAATATGCATTATAATTAATAAAAAACCTGTACATAAACGCCTGCATGGAGAACTAACGAACGAAAGTACCTACGAAAAGGATTAAGTGGGTGTATTTTGCCTCTTGTTAACACTTGTAACTCGGCAGGTAAATGTACTTGCAACGTCCTCTCGCTCGCACACCATTAACAATAACTGTTTACCTGGAAATCACGAGCTCACCCCGCAAACCGTAGGTAATAAAATAAATACTTTGAGACTGATTATCATCTTAACCAATAGGTTTCGAGCTTTACTGTCATAATACAAAACGTTCATTATAATTATGCCTATGATAAAATTTAGTTATTTTTTGTTGACCGGCTAAAAAAAAAATAGCCCAAAATGGGTGATGTCCTTTAAGGAACAAACTCAAGGCACTGGCGGAGGTCCTCCAAATGTTCGGCCTTTGACAGAAATTGAATTGAAAGTGTTAGAGGTTGTGGGATCGGCTTCAGTGGGTGGATTCATTCAATTAGAAACTCCTCTGGTATGTTTTAATTAGGATTTTTGAGGGTGTGATATTAATCTACCTTGGTCTAATTAGTAATGATATATAATACATTTTTACTCTTACACTTGTTATCTAGTCTTAATTATGTAGCTTACTTTGACTAGATGATAGGTGTGTTATGGATACTAGGTGAGGGATAACTACATAAATATATATATACTGACTAAACATACTGCTTTAGCACTTTGGATGACAGCTCCCAATTAAAGAAAATTTTACTAAGCGTTAGATAATGTGTGTGTTCATCACACAAACATCTGCTCTCACTGCTACTCAATCAAATGGGCTGTAAATTTTTCTCTGAATTTGATTAATATTTCTTTATCATCTGATGACTGCAACTAGTATTCAGTCTGTCACTTTAGACCCACTGTTAGATATACCTAATATGCATATAGCACTAGAGGCACTCCTAGCCTAGAAATAAAATGTAATAGTAGTCAAACAATAATTTATGAGTTAAGTACAAATTTCTTTATATTTAATTTTTCGAAAATGATGCCTCCAACAAAGGTCATGGATATAAAAGAAGAATATTCGTAATGGTGAAGCAGACATGTGCAAAAAAAAAAATTTTGTTTTATAGTGCCCCTAAGACTATATATCTAGTATTTATTAAATTAATTTGCCAATCTTTATTTGCTTTAGGTTGTTCCTGAAAAAGAACAGCAGGCGATGCTGCGTACTGTGGAACCGTTCACTGCTCCGCCTTCGTTGCAACGAACATTTTCACTACTAATACCTCAACCGCCAACTGCTCTGCTTCCTGCCCAATCAGCATCTGCTCCGACTCAACTCTCACCAGCCCCGCCCGTGCAACCACCACCTACCCCGACCGCGCAACCACCACCAGCCCCGACCGCGCAATCATCACCAGTTTTTGTTGAATCTCGACAACTATCAGCGCCGACTCCCCCTCAACCATCATCCCATCGTCACCACTCACAATCTCACCCATTTTTAACACAACGTAGACAGCGACAACAGACAAGGCCTCACAGACCTAAGCCTGCTGAAATAGTAACAGGGTCATTGGACCGAAATAATGAGTTATTCCGGTCTACAATATCTCAGGCTGCAGAGACCTTAGCCGCAGCCATTAGAGAGGCTGGGGAGAATATTGCTGCTGCAATTAGAAGGCGTGGTGGCGGTCAGGAGTCAATAATTGAATATTTAGAGGATGACCTTTTAGAGTAATAGGTTAGGTTCACCCAGATTGATTATTCCGCCAAAAACTATTTTATATGATTGAGGACTGAGATCCGTAGTATTTGGTGGAGTTGAACATAGATATAAAACAATCATGAATACTTTAGAAAATATATTACACACATGTTGGATATAAAAATTAAAAATTACATTTATTTATGTTTGTTTTATTTAATCTATACTATATAAAGCATAGTTTGACTAAACAAAAAGCTTTTGAATTTAAATCATTAAACATATTGATGAACCATATAGCCTCATATAGCACTGCTAAGGAATCAAGCCCCTGTTCTATTAATCAATCTCAATACCTATTACAAAATAGAGAAACTAAATGACAAGTTTCTCGAATTACAAATTGTACCTATTGATAAAATATCCTACCTTTTATACTACATTTGGGACCCTTCGGAGCATAATGTACAATACGCAAAATGTACACGACACGCAAAATGAGCAAAACGCAAAATGTACAATACGCAGAATGTGCAACACGCAGAATGAGCACCACACGCAAAATGAGCAAAATGTACAAGAGGAGCTGTGTTCACATCCTCTCGGCAGTTGGTACAGTTCCAATTCACAACCCTTGGATATACAAAACCCGAATTAACTTCAAAAACAAATTTATTTAACTAATTTTTATCTTATGTACCTACCAACTTAACAAAAAAAAATCTATTATAGCTTAAAGTTATGGTTTTTGTTATGGAGACTATTATTCATGTGATAAAGAATGTTGAAGTTTTCTTTTTATATACTATATCTCAAAAACTATGAGGTAGGAGTAAATGTATACCACAAGAATTGTCGGTACTGCTAAGCTTAATCAAAAAAAGAAATGACTGGGGTGATAAAAAAGTCTTCATAATGCTACCCCCTGCCACAGCAACATTCCATGAAAGTCAACAGTCCAGTACAAAAGTTAAGGAGACTGCAAATTAAACTATATTTGAATAGAAAATTGAATGTAATTAAAATAAAAAAACAATTGAAATAAAAAAAAATTACAATAGTGATCATATCAAACAAAATTAATTAAAATAACTGTTAATTAAGAATGCCTGTCGCTCCCGAGCTGCATTTAAAAAACTATCAGCATTCCCTAATTCGGCTGAGGCATCTTCAGTTTCGTGTGATCCCCCATCATTCTCTTGGTCTTCATCATCACTAGAGTCAGTAATATTGTTGTCATCATAATCACTATAATCTGTGATGTCATCATCATCACTCTCAGAATTATTGCTACTACTTGAGTCTTCGTTATAAACTGACCAGTGAAGCATATTATATATAGTGCAGCAAGAAATAATAATCTGTGCAGCTTTTTCTGGGCTGTAGTGTAGAATGCGGTGGCGATGAAGACATCTAAGTTTATTTTTTAAAACACCAAAACACATTTCTATCACACCCCTTGCTCGTGCATGGCATTTATTGTACCTCTCTTCTTGTGATTCAGAAACTGGGTCTGGATGAGGAGTCAGCAGCCAGGGTAAAAGTGGATACCCCTTGTCCCCCCGAAGCCACTGCATTGACTGCCTTTGTACATATTGTGCTTCTAGGTACTGGTGAACATTACTACTTCTCCATACAGCGGCATCGTGTGTAGAGCCTGGGAAGTTTGGGTTTACACTTATAATTCGACCCCTGGCATCACAAATAACTTGGCAATTTATGCTGTAGAAACCTTTTCTGTTGTAAAAAATGTTTCCAGGAGCCAATGGGTGGTTGATAGGAGGCTTGTGAATGCCAATGTGGGTTCCATCCACTGCACCCAGTGTATGAGGCATTCCAAAAATTTCATGGAAATCTCGTTTATTGGCTGCAATTTCTTCAGCTGTTATCGGAAATTTGATCCATTCTGGAGTCAAGCGTTTTATAATTAACTGACAGACACTTGCCAGGCTTCGACTAACTGTAGGCTGGCTTTGGGCGATGACGTTTACTTCCCCTACAGCAGTTTGGTAACTCCCATGCACGAAAAAATGAAGAGCACCCAGTACTTTTAAATGAGGAGGAACAGTACCTACGTGCAGTTCATGTCCTGCGCATAAAATTTCCACTATATGTAGAGCACTGCTTCTGGATAGTCTAAATAATTTCCGGAATTTTCGTTCGTAACGCTCAAATGGATTTAATGTATCCCATAAGCGACGAAAATAAATTCTTTCTCCTTCGCCAGGCTGCCCCACATCTGTCACAAGAGCTGCCGCTACAACAAATTCATCTTCCATTTTGGGTCCTTACGATTAATCCGACTACTAACCAAAAGCAAGGGTGACGGGATTCCGCAAAACGTTACTTACTATTATGATTTTCACTATACCAGATTGCGGATTAACAAGGTTTTAATTTTAATCGGGATGATTTTAGTCGCCGCTAAAAATAGTCAGTTTAGGATGTTTAAGCGTAAAAATTTCGCGTCTGGAATAGCGTTTGGGCGGCCTATAGCTAAGTTGAATTGACTCTCTAAAATAAGAAACGTCAGATTCAAATTAGTATTGTCTGTCAGTTGAATTTGACAGTTACCGCAGAATAGGAAAGTGGTTTAGCGTCTAGCTAAGTTGAATTGGCCGTCTAAAATTAGAAACGTCAGATTCAGATTAGCAATGTCAGTTGAATTTGACAGTTACCGTAGAATAGGATAATGGTTTAGCGGCACCTAAATAAAATTAGGCAATTTAGCGGCAACTTCAGAATTGAGTCCATTTATTCCATTGGCGCGTAACTAAACTACATCCACATCACTATACGAACGTCTTGGGAATGAGCTCGCACACTGTCGGGCAAGCTTTAGTCGCACTTTAATCATTGTGAGGGGAGGTCGTGTGATTCATTGCAGCAAACCGGATTTACGTAGGTAACAATTTGATTTCCCTGGTTTTGTTTCACTTGGTCATTGATTACCCTTGGCAAATTTTAAATTGTTATTTTAATAGTTAAGAGTTTATAACTAGGGTATAAATTACTGCATAAAGGGCTACTAATTAATGTCTGATTGCTACTTATCCTAAATACATAACTTAAAACAAAATTAACAAAAATTATACTTTTCTTGATTCCCTGGCGTTTGACCAGGGTAATCACTTGTTTTCTAATTTCTGAAAATAAATGTAAAAGAAATTAGAAAAAAATGATTACCCTGGTCAAACGCCAGGGGAATCAATACCAATGGAATTTTCTGAATCAAGAAAAGTATACTTTTTGTTAATTTAATATGGTTTATTATTAAGGAAAAGTGCCAATATTGAAACCAAAAGACTGGTTAGTTTTTACTTTTAAATAAAACATTGTATTATACAATAGTTTCAATTATGACTCCGTTGCCACCTATTATTGACTATTGACTATGATTGTCACAATTTTTTTTTCATTAATAATATCTTCGGAACGAGACTAGTTACAGTGATGCCTATTTGATTAATGTATTTATAATTATGTATTATTAAGAGTTTTGTATGTAAAAGTAATAAATGTTAAAATAAAATATCTGCCAGGGGCATCAACTAAATACGCCCGATTTCAAGATTCACCCATTACCGATCTCCAATGATATCATCACTATGGCATAATTTCAATGATGTCATCATTAAATAATGAACAAATGATCAAAAATCTGACCGGAAATAGTATTTTTCGTTTTGCACTATGATATCATATTTATGATATCATTTGCAAAACCATGAGATTGGTAATAGGCCCTCTGATTCCGCTGCTCTAGTGGGGAACTGCGAGCGTATGGCCCTCAGCTCCCCACTTGGATGGGTACCGTCTCGCCTATATTGCACTAGACCCCTGCGGTGGCGGGGCAATAGCTGCTTTCATGCCTCTGGCAGAGAGGGAGGTCCATACTGTTCCATGTTAGAGGCAGTATTCGCCAGGCCAAATAACTAACGTAAGCCCGTAGTTGCTTACGCGGCGTCCTCGGTGTCGCGGCGTCCTCGGTTAGCGATCTCGACGCGAACACGATCGCGAAGCGATTGGATTCAGTACACGCGAATTCAACGCTTTGCGGTGCAACGCGGCGTCTCTGTCCTACGTGCCACCTCTACCGCCCCGCCGAAGCGGCGCGGCGCGGCGCGAAAACAATAAACAGTCGGTGCCTATTGAAGTGGCCTACGTAACCAAACGCATGTAGGGTGCGACGCGGCGCGACGCGAACGCGATCACTTGGTTTGATATTTTCGCGCGAACTGGATGCGGTGTGGTACCATCGTTTTCTGTTCATAATTTTCCAACAACATTAGCGTCCGTCGATGAAAAATGTTCAATGCTCACCAGTGTTGTCAAGGCTCTTGAGTCTTGATTTTTGCAGTAGTATTTTAAAAAATATTTTAAGTATGTATTTAAAGAAACAATTTATTTTACATAGGTATCTTTTCAATGATACCGAAGTGAGTAATTTTTGGATGCGTTTAGCATTGCAAAACAAAACTGGTTAAAAATTGAGTAGTCTAAAAAGTCACCAAAAATTACCTTCAAATCATATGTCACACACGTGTGACAGAAGAGGGCCAAAAGTCACAAAAATGTGACTTTTGTGACCATTTGGCAATACTTGTTCACTGAACGGCGGCGGCGCGGCGCGGCGAGGCGGGGCGGTGGTGGTGGCACGTAGGACAGAGTCGCCGCGATGCACCGCAATGCGTTGAATTCGCGTGTACCGAATCGAATCGCTTCGCGATCGCGTTCGCGTCGAGATCGCTCACCGAGGACGCTGCTTCACCGATAAGCCTGCGAGAACACTGGCCATTTTATTACGGAATTACGGATTACGGAAAAAAAAACCGGCCAAGTGCGTGCCGGGCCACGCGCATTGTAGGGTTCCGTAGTTGCAAATGCCAACTTTGAGTAAAAGGTTGAGTAAAAAGTTAAATTAGGCATTATTATTAAAGCTGCAATGATTTTACATTTCCTTAAGTTCACGTGGTTCGTAAATTTATATTCAGTACTAATTTTCAATGAAGTTTTACTTTTCCGTGTACATTTTATAAGTTGGTCGTCTATAACTTTTTAGTTTGTACTTAGTACTCAACTCTGATAGTTTTCCTTTAAACTTCGTTATATAAACTACTGTTGTAATTTTTTTCACGTGTCCATATATAACCGTTTAGTAGATAGAGGAGGAGGAGGGGGGGGGGGGGGGACACTTACCTCTCACAAAATTTTGCAATTTAAAACCAATTATTTCAGAAACGGCTCCCTAAATCGAAAAATGGTGTTCTGACCCTTTCATTATTTTTTAAAGACCTATTCAACAATACCCCACACGATGGGTTAGTCAAGAACAAAAAAAATGACTCCCACTTTACTTGTATGGGAATGGGAAATATCCTAAAAAGAAATTTTTTTCAATATTTTTTCCACCACTTTTTTGGCAATATTGGCTACAGAAGAAATCGAGCGAAGACGACGCTCGACAAACGCTTGACATCAGGCGAATGAAATCTAAAGATCCTAAATCCTAATTGTTAAGGAGCTGTACTTTTCAGTTTCTGCCCATTCGAATAACCGTGTTCAAAATCCATCATTCTGCCATCATTAAAAGTTTCACCAGACTGATAGATCAAACTGATGAAATACTGATAGTGTAACCTCCCTCTAGCCGCGGCCGCATGGCAGCGCCGCCGCTCGGGGGGCCTAGACAAAGTCACCATTCAAAAACCGGCCAAGCGCGAGTCGGACTCGCCCATGAAGGGCTTATGACGTATTAAAAAAACTACTTACTATATCTCGTTCAAACCAATTTTCGGTGGAAGTTTGCATGGTAATGTACATCATATATTTTTTTAGTTTTATCATTCTCTTATTTTAGATGTTATAGGGGGGGGGGGGGGGGACACACATTTTACCCACTTTGGACGTGTCTCTCGCGCAAACTATTCAGTTTAGAAAAAAATAATACAGGGTCATTTTGAATGAACCAACAACCTCCCAGGGGCTGATTCTAGTGCACAGATGCAACAACCTTTTGTATGGGACCAACATCGATATCTCAAAACGAGGTCAGCTCAGTCTTGTGCTTCGTCTTGTGCTCATCGCCGTCGTCATCTCCGTTCAATTTCCCCCATTTTTCGTTTTGTTTTCGAGGAAAATTAGTATAATGTTGAATGAATTTCCTCGTAATTTTTCATTGATTTTCATTGAGGACGTAACGAAAATTAATATAAATCGAGAACAGGTGACGCTGGCGCAGCTCTTGATGCCAAACGAATGATTCTAAAAGATGGCGAAAGACATGGCATATGCCGATTTATATTGTAAAAATATTCACGCTATGCTTGAAAAGGGTTACGCC